>JAJNNQ010000041.1:11002500-11004992 GCA_027886175.1 Phylloscopus collybita
GGTTAGGGTTAGGGTTAGGGTTAGGGTTAGGGTTAGGGTTAGGGTTAGGGTTAGGGTTAGGGTTAGGGTTAGGGTTAGGGTTAGGGTTAGGGTTAGGGTTAGGGTTAGGGTTAGGGTTAGGGTTAGGGTTAGGGTTAGGGTTAGGGTTAGGGTTAGGGTTAGGGTTAGGGTTAGGGTTAGGGTTAGGGTTAGGGTTAGGGTTAGGGTTAGGGTTAGGGTTAGGGTTAGGGTTAGGGTTAGGGTTAGGGTTAGGGTTAGGGTTAGGGTTAGGGTTAGGGTTAGGGTTAGGGTTAGGGTTAGGGTTAGGGTTAGGGTTAGGGTTAGGGTTAGGGTTAGGGTTAGGGTTAGGGTTAGGGTTAGGGTTAGGGTTAGGGTTAGGGTTAGGGTTAGGGTTAGGGTTAGGGTTAGGGTTAGGGTTAGGGTTAGGGTTAGGGTTAGGGTTAGGGTTAGGGTTAGGGTTAGGGTTAGGGTTAGGGTTAGGGTTAGGGTTAGGGTTAGGGTTAGGGTTAGGGTTAGGGTTAGGGTTAGGGTTAGGGTTAGGGTTAGGGTTAGGGTTAGGGTTAGGGTTAGGGTTAGGGTTAGGGTTAGGGTTAGGGTTAGGGTTAGGGTTAGGGTTAGGGTTAGGGTTAGGGTTAGGGTTAGGGTTAGGGTTAGGGTTAGGGTTAGGGTTAGGGTTAGGGTTAGGGTTAGGGTTAGGGTTAGGGTTAGGGTTAGGGTTAGGGTTAGGGTTAGGGTTAGGGTTAGGGTTAGGGTTAGGGTTAGGGTTAGGGTTAGGGTTAGGGTTAGGGTTAGGGTTAGGGTTAGGGTTAGGGTTAGGGTTAGGGTTAGGGTTAGGGTTAGGGTTAGGGTTAGGGTTAGGGTTAGGGTTAGGGTTAGGGTTAGGGTTAGGGTTAGGGTTAGGGTTAGGGTTAGGGTTAGGGTTAGGGTTAGGGTTAGGGTTAGGGTTAGGGTTAGGGTTAGGGTTAGGGTTAGGGTTAGGGTTAGGGTTAGGGTTAGGGTTAGGGTTAGGGTTAGGGTTAGGGTTAGGGTTAGGGTTAGGGTTAGGGTTAGGGTTAGGGTTAGGGTTAGGGTTAGGGTTAGGGTTAGGGTTAGGGTTAGGGTTAGGGTTAGGGTTAGGGTTAGGGTTAGGGTTAGGGTTAGGGTTAGGGTTAGGGTTAGGGTTAGGGTTAGGGTTAGGGTTAGGGTTAGGGTTAGGGTTAGGGTTAGGGTTAGGGTTAGGGTTAGGGTTAGGGTTAGGGTTAGGGTTAGGGTTAGGGTTAGGGTTAGGGTTAGGGTTAGGGTTAGGGTTAGGGTTAGGGTTAGGGTTAGGGTTAGGGTTAGGGTTAGGGTTAGGGTTAGGGTTAGGGTTAGGGTTAGGGTTAGGGTTAGGGTTAGGGTTAGGGTTAGGGTTAGGGTTAGGGTTAGGGTTAGGGTTAGGGTTAGGGTTAGGGTTAGGGTTAGGGTTAGGGTTAGGGTTAGGGTTAGGGTTAGGGTTAGGGTTAGGGTTAGGGTTAGGGTTAGGGTTAGGGTTAGGGTTAGGGTTAGGGTTAGGGTTAGGGTTAGGGTTAGGGTTAGGGTTAGGGTTAGGGTTAGGGTTAGGGTTAGGGTTAGGGTTAGGGTTAGGGTTAGGGTTAGGGTTAGGGTTAGGGTTAGGGTTAGGGTTAGGGTTAGGGTTAGGGTTAGGGTTAGGGTTAGGGTTAGGGTTAGGGTTAGGGTTAGGGTTAGGGTTAGGGTTAGGGTTAGGGTTAGGGTTAGGGTTAGGGTTAGGGTTAGGGTTAGGGTTAGGGTTAGGGTTAGGGTTAGGGTTAGGGTTAGGGTTAGGGTTAGGGTTAGGGTTAGGGTTAGGGTTAGGGTTAGGGTTAGGGTTAGGGTTAGGGTTAGGGTTAGGGTTAGGGTTAGGGTTAGGGTTAGGGTTAGGGTTAGGGTTAGGGTTAGGGTTAGGGTTAGGGTTAGGGTTAGGGTTAGGGTTAGGGTTAGGGTTAGGGTTAGGGTTAGGGTTAGGGTTAGGGTTAGGGTTAGGGTTAGGGTTAGGGTTAGGGTTAGGGTTAGGGTTAGGGTTAGGGTTAGGGTTAGGGTTAGGGTTAGGGTTAGGGTTAGGGTTAGGGTTAGGGTTAGGGTTAGGGTTAGGGTTAGGGTTAGGGTTAGGGTTAGGGTTAGGGTTAGGGTTAGGGTTAGGGTTAGGGTTAGGGTTAGGGTTAGGGTTAGGGTTAGGGTTAGGGTTAGGGTTAGGGTTAGGGTTAGGGTTAGGGTTAGGGTTAGGGTTAGGGTTAGGGTTAGGGTTAGGGTTAGGGTTAGGGTTAGGGTTAGGGTTAGGGTTAGGGTTAGGGTTAGGGTTAGGGTTAGGGTTAGGGTTAGGGTTAGGGTTAGGGTTAGGGTTAGGGTTAGGGTTAGGGTTAGGGTTAGGGTTAGGGTTAGGGTTAGGGTTAGGGTTAGGGTTAGGGTTAGGGTTAGGGTTAGGGTTAGGGTTAGGGTTAGGGTTAGGGTTAGGGTTAGGGTTAGGGTTAGGGTTAGGG
>JAJNNQ010000042.1:0-417198 GCA_027886175.1 Phylloscopus collybita
ACCCACACCCTCACCCTCACCCTCCCCCTCCCCCTCAGCCCTCCCCCTACACCCTCCCCCCCTCCCCCACCCCCACCCCACCCCACCCCCACCACCCTCCCCCTACCCCTCACCCACCCCCACCCACCCCCACCCACACCCCACCCCCACCCCACCCCACCCCCACCCACCCCCACCCCCTCCCCCTACCCCACCAACCCCTCCCCTCACCCCCACCCACCACCCCTACACCCACCCCCACCCCCCTCCCCCTACCCCCACCCTAACCCTCCCACCCCCCCACCCCCACCCCACACCCTACCCTCACCCAAACCCTACCCCACCTCACCCCACCCCTCCCTACCACCCTATCCCCACCCCCTACCCCCACCCCACACCCATCCCCCTAACCCTCCCCCCCACCCTCACCCACCCCCACCCCTACCTACCCCTACCCTACCCCCACCCTTACCCTACCCCCACCCCACACCCTACCCCTCACCCTACCCTAACCCTACCCCCTCCCTACCCCTACCCTCCCCCTAACCCCACCCCCCACCCCACCCCCACCCCACCCCACCCCACCCTCCCCTCACCCACCCCCACCCACCACCCTAACCCTACACCTAACCCTACCCCTACCCTACCCCACCCCTAACCCACCCCCAACCCCTAACCCTACCCTCACCCCACCCCCACCCCAACCCTAACCCACACCCTACCCCTAACCCTACCCTACCCTAACCCTACCCTACCCTAACCCTAACCCCTACCTCCCTAACCCTACCCCTACCCACCCTAACCCTACCCCTAACCCTACCCTACCTCCCCAAACCCTCAACCCTAACCCTAACCCTAACCCTACCCCAACCCCTACCGACCCTAACCCTACCCCTAACCCTACCCTACCCTAACCCTAACCCTAACCCTAACCCTAACCCTACCCAACCCTAACCCTACCCTAACCCTAACCCTAACCCTACCCTAACCCTACCCTAACCTACCCTCAACCCTAACCCTAACCCTAACCCTAACCCTAACCCTAACCCTAACCCTAACCCTAACCCTAACCCTAACCCTAACCCTAACCCAAACCCTACCCTCACCCTAACCCTAACCCTACCCTAACCCTAACCTAACCCTAACCCTAACCCTAACCCTAACCCTAACCCTACCCCTAAACCTAACCCTAACCCTAACCCTAACCCTAACCTAACCCTAACCCTAACCCTAACCCTAACCCTAACCCTAACCCTAACCCTAACCCTACCCTAACCCTAACCCTAACCCTAACCCTAACCCTAACCCTAACCCTAACCCTACCCTAACCCTAACCCTAACCCTAACCCTAACCCTAACCCTAACCCTAACCCTAACCCTAACCCTAACCCTAACCCTAACCCTAACCTAACCCTAACCCTAACCCTAACCCTAACCCTAACCCTAACCCTAACCCTAACCCTAACCCTACCCCTAACCCTAACCCTAACCCTAACCCTAACCCTAACCCTAACCCTAACCCTAACCCTAACCCTAACCCTAACCCTAACCCTAACCCTAACCCTAACCCTAACCCTACCCTAACCCTAACCCTAACCTAACCCTAACCCTAACCCTAACCCTAACCCTAACCCTAAACCCTAACCCTAACCTAACCCTAACCCTAACCCTAACCCTAACCCTAACCTAACCCTAACCCTAACCCTAACCCTAACCCTAACCCTAACCCTAACCCTACCCTAACCTAACCCTAACCCTAACCCTAACCCTAACCCTAACCCTAACCCTAACCCTAACCCTAACCCTAACCCTAACCCTAACCCTAACCCTAACCCTAACCCTAACCCTAACCCTAACCTAACCCTAACCCTACCCTAACCCTAACCCTAACCCTAACCCTAACCCTAACCCTAACCCTAACCCTAGACCCTAACCCTAACCCTAACCCTAACCCTAACCCTAACCCTAACCCTAACCCTAACCCTAACCCTAACCCTAACCCTAACCCTAACCCTAACCCTAACCCTAACCCTAACCCTAACCCTAAACCCTAACCCTAACCCTAACCCTAACCCTAACCCTAACCCTAACCCTAACCCTAACCCTAACCCTAACCCTAACCCTAACCCTAACCCTAACCCTAACCCTAACCCTAACCTAACCCTAACCCTACCCTAACCTAACCCTAACCCTAACCCTAACCCTAACCCTAACCCTAACCCTAACCCTAAACCCTAACCCTAACCCTAACCTAACCCTAACCCTAACCCTAACCTAACCCTAACCCTAACCCTAACCCTAACCCTAACCCTAACCCTAACCCTAACCCTAACCCTAACCCTAACCCTAGACCCTAACCCTAACCCTAACCTAACCCTAACCCTAACCCTAACCCTAACCCTAACCCTAACCCCTAACCCTAACCCTAACCCTAACCCTAACCCTAACCTCTAACCCTAACCCTAACCCTAACCCTAACCCTAACCCTAACCCTAACCCTAACCCTAACCCTAACCCTAACCCTAACCCTAACCCTAACCCTAACCCTAACCCTAACCCTAACCCTAACCCTAACCCTAACCCTAACCCTAACCCTAACCCTAACCCTAACCCTAACCCTAACCCTAACCCTAACCCTAACCTAACCCTAACCTCTAACCCTAACCCTAACCCTAACCCTAACCCTAACCCTAACCCTAACCCTAACCCTAACCTACCCTAACCTAACCCTAACCCTAACCCTAACCCTAACCCTAACCCTAACCCTAACCTCCTAACCCTAACCCTAACCCTAACCCTAACCCTAACCCTAACCCTAACCCTAACCCTAACCCTAACCCTAACCCTAACCCTAACCCTAACCCTAACCCTAACCCTAACCCTAACCCTAACCCTAACCTAACCCTAACCCTAACCCTAACCCTAACCCTAACCTAACCCTAACCCTAACCCTAACCCTAACCCTAACCCTAACCCTAACCCTAACCCTAACCCTAACCCTAACCCTAACCCTAACCCTAACCCTAACCCTAACCCTAACCCTAACCCTTAACCTAACCCTAACCCTAACCCTAACCCTAACCCTAACCCTAACCCTAACCCTACCCTAACCCTAACCCTAACCCTAACCCTAACCCTAACCCTAACCCTAGACCCTAACCCTAACCCTAACCCTAACCCTAACCCTAACCCTAACCCTAACCCTAACCCTAACCCTAACCTAACCCTAACCCTAACCCTAACCCTAACCCTAACCCTAACCCTAACCCTAACCCTAACCCTAACCCTAACCCTAACCCTAACCCTAACCCTAACCTAACCCTAACCTAACCCTAACCCTAACCCTAACCCTAACCCTAACCCTAACCCTAACCCTAACCCTAACCCTAACCCTAACCCTAACCCTAACCCTAACCCTAACCCTAACCCTAACCCTAACCCTAACCCTAACCCTAACCCTAACCCTAACCCTAACCCTAACCCTAACCCTAACCCTAACCCTAACCCTAAACCCTAACCCTAACCCTAACCCTAACCCTAACCCTAACCCTAACCCTAACCCTAACCCTAACCCTAACCCTAACCCTAACCCTAACCCTAACCCTAACCCTAACCCTAACCCTAACCCTAACCCTAACCCTAACCCTAACCCTAACCCTAACCCTAACCCTAACCCTAACCCTAACCCTAACCCTAACCCTAACCCTAACCCTAACCCTAACCCTAACCCTAACCCTAACCCTAACCCTAACCCTAACCCTAACCCTAACCCTAACCCTAACCCTAACCCTAACCCTAACCCTAACCCTAACCCTAACCCTAACCCTAACCCTAACCCTAACCCTAACCCTAACCCTAACCCTAACCCTAACCCTAACCCTAACCCTAACCCTAACCCTAACCCTAACCCTAACCCTAACCCTAACCCTAACCCTAACCCTAACCCTAACCCTAACCCTAACCCTAACCCTAACCCTAACCCTAACCCTAACCCTAACCCTAACCCTAACCCTAACCCTAACCCTAACCCTAACCCTAACCCTAACCCTAACCCTAACCCTAACCCTAACCCTAACCCTAACCCTAACCCTAACCCTAACCCTAACCCTAACCCTAACCCTAACCCTAACCCTAACCCTAACCCTAACCCTAACCCTAACCCTAACCCTAACCCTAACCCTAACCCTAACCCTAACCCTAACCCTAACCCTAACCCTAACCCTAACCCTAACCCTAACCCTAACCCTAACCCTAACCCTAACCCTAACCCTAACCCTAACCCTAACCCTAACCCTAACCCTAACCCTAACCCTAACCCTAACCCTAACCCTAACCCTAACCCTAACCCTAACCCTAACCCTAACCCTAACCCTAACCCTAACCCTAACCCTAACCCTAACCCTAACCCTAACCCTAACCCTAACCCTAACCCTAACCCTAACCCTAACCCTAACCCTAACCCTAACCCTAACCCTAACCCTAACCCTAACCCTAACCCTAACCCTAACCCTAACCCTAACCCTAACCCTAACCCTAACCCTAACCCTAACCCTAACCCTAACCCTAACCCTAACCCTAACCCTAACCCTAACCCTAACCCTAACCCTAACCCTAACCCTAACCCTAACCCTAACCCTAACCCTAACCCTAACCCTAACCCTAACCCTAACCCTAACCCTAACCCTAACCCTAACCCTAACCCTAACCCTAACCCTAACCCTAACCCTAACCCTAACCCTAACCCTAACCCTAACCCTAACCCTAACCCTAACCCTAACCCTAACCCTAACCCTAACCCTAACCCTAACCCTAACCCTAACCCTAACCCTAACCCTAACCCTAACCCTAACCCTAACCCTAACCCTAACCCTAACCCTAACCCTAACCCTAACCCTAACCCTAACCCTAACCCTAACCCTAACCCTAACCCTAACCCTAACCCTAACCCTAACCCTAACCCTAACCCTAACCCTAACCCTAACCCTAACCCTAACCCTAACCCTAACCCTAACCCTAACCCTAACCCTAACCCTAACCCTAACCCTAACCCTAACCCTAACCCTAACCCTAACCCTAACCCTAACCCTAACCCTAACCCTAACCCTAACCCTAACCCTAACCCTAACCCTAACCCTAACCCTAACCCTAACCCTAACCCTAACCCTAACCCTAACCCTAACCCTAACCCTAACCCTAACCCTAACCCTAACCCTAACCCTAACCCTAACCCTAACCCTAACCCTAACCCTAACCCTAACCCTAACCCTAACCCTAACCCTAACCCTAACCCTAACCCTAACCCTAACCCTAACCCTAACCCTAACCCTAACCCTAACCCTAACCCTAACCCTAACCCTAACCCTAACCCTAACCCTAACCCTAACCCTAACCCTAACCCTAACCCTAACCCTAACCCTAACCCTAACCCTAACCCTAACCCTAACCCTAACCCTAACCCTAACCCTAACCCTAACCCTAACCCTAACCCTAACCCTAACCCTAACCCTAACCCTAACCCTAACCCTAACCCTAACCCTAACCCTAACCCTAACCCTAACCCTAACCCTAACCCTAACCCTAACCCTAACCCTAACCCTAACCCTAACCCTAACCCTAACCCTAACCCTAACCCTAACCCTAACCCTAACCCTAACCCTAACCCTAACCCTAACCCTAACCCTAACCCTAACCCTAACCCTAACCCTAACCCTAACCCTAACCCTAACCCTAACCCTAACCCTAACCCTAACCCTAACCCTAACCCTAACCCTAACCCTAACCCTAACCCTAACCCTAACCCTAACCCTAACCCTAACCCTAACCCTAACCCTAACCCTAACCCTAACCCTAACCCTAACCCTAACCCTAACCCTAACCCTAACCCTAACCCTAACCCTAACCCTAACCCTAACCCTAACCCTAACCCTAACCCTAACCCTAACCCTAACCCTAACCCTAACCCTAACCCTAACCCTAACCCTAACCCTAACCCTAACCCTAACCCTAACCCTAACCCTAACCCTAACCCTAACCCTAACCCTAACCCTAACCCTAACCCTAACCCTAACCCTAACCCTAACCCTAACCCTAACCCTAACCCTAACCCTAACCCTAACCCTAACCCTAACCCTAACCCTAACCCTAACCCTAACCCTAACCCTAACCCTAACCCTAACCCTAACCCTAACCCTAACCCTAACCCTAACCCTAACCCTAACCCTAACCCTAACCCTAACCCTAACCCTAACCCTAACCCTAACCCTAACCCTAACCCTAACCCTAACCCTAACCCTAACCCTAACCCTAACCCTAACCCTAACCCTAACCCTAACCCTAACCCTAACCCTAACCCTAACCCTAACCCTAACCCTAACCCTAACCCTAACCCTAACCCTAACCCTAACCCTAACCCTAACCCTAACCCTAACCCTAACCCTAACCCTAACCCTAACCCTAACCCTAACCCTAACCCTAACCCTAACCCTAACCCTAACCCTAACCCTAACCCTAACCCTAACCCTAACCCTAACCCTAACCCTAACCCTAACCCTAACCCTAACCCTAACCCTAACCCTAACCCTAACCCTAACCCTAACCCTAACCCTAACCCTAACCCTAACCCTAACCCTAACCCTAACCCTAACCCTAACCCTAACCCTAACCCTAACCCTAACCCTAACCCTAACCCTAACCCTAACCCTAACCCTAACCCTAACCCTAACCCTAACCCTAACCCTAACCCTAACCCTAACCCTAACCCTAACCCTAACCCTAACCCTAACCCTAACCCTAACCCTAACCCTAACCCTAACCCTAACCCTAACCCTAACCCTAACCCTAACCCTAACCCTAACCCTAACCCTAACCCTAACCCTAACCCTAACCCTAACCCTAACCCTAACCCTAACCCTAACCCTAACCCTAACCCTAACCCTAACCCTAACCCTAACCCTAACCCTAACCCTAACCCTAACCCTAACCCTAACCCTAACCCTAACCCTAACCCTAACCCTAACCCTAACCCTAACCCTAACCCTAACCCTAACCCTAACCCTAACCCTAACCCTAACCCTAACCCTAACCCTAACCCTAACCCTAACCCTAACCCTAACCCTAACCCTAACCCTAACCCTAACCCTAACCCTAACCCTAACCCTAACCCTAACCCTAACCCTAACCCTAACCCTAACCCTAACCCTAACCCTAACCCTAACCCTAACCCTAACCCTAACCCTAACCCTAACCCTAACCCTAACCCTAACCCTAACCCTAACCCTAACCCTAACCCTAACCCTAACCCTAACCCTAACCCTAACCCTAACCCTAACCCTAACCCTAACCCTAACCCTAACCCTAACCCTAACCCTAACCCTAACCCTAACCCTAACCCTAACCCTAACCCTAACCCTAACCCTAACCCTAACCCTAACCCTAACCCTAACCCTAACCCTAACCCTAACCCTAACCCTAACCCTAACCCTAACCCTAACCCTAACCCTAACCCTAACCCTAACCCTAACCCTAACCCTAACCCTAACCCTAACCCTAACCCTAACCCTAACCCTAACCCTAACCCTAACCCTAACCCTAACCCTAACCCTAACCCTAACCCTAACCCTAACCCTAACCCTAACCCTAACCCTAACCCTAACCCTAACCCTAACCCTAACCCTAACCCTAACCCTAACCCTAACCCTAACCCTAACCCTAACCCTAACCCTAACCCTAACCCTAACCCTAACCCTAACCCTAACCCTAACCCTAACCCTAACCCTAACCCTAACCCTAACCCTAACCCTAACCCTAACCCTAACCCTAACCCTAACCCTAACCCTAACCCTAACCCTAACCCTAACCCTAACCCTAACCCTAACCCTAACCCTAACCCTAACCCTAACCCTAACCCTAACCCTAACCCTAACCCTAACCCTAACCCTAACCCTAACCCTAACCCTAACCCTAACCCTAACCCTAACCCTAACCCTAACCCTAACCCTAACCCTAACCCTAACCCTAACCCTAACCCTAACCCTAACCCTAACCCTAACCCTAACCCTAACCCTAACCCTAACCCTAACCCTAACCCTAACCCTAACCCTAACCCTAACCCTAACCCTAACCCTAACCCTAACCCTAACCCTAACCCTAACCCTAACCCTAACCCTAACCCTAACCCTAACCCTAACCCTAACCCTAACCCTAACCCTAACCCTAACCCTAACCCTAACCCTAACCCTAACCCTAACCCTAACCCTAACCCTAACCCTAACCCTAACCCTAACCCTAACCCTAACCCTAACCCTAACCCTAACCCTAACCCTAACCCTAACCCTAACCCTAACCCTAACCCTAACCCTAACCCTAACCCTAACCCTAACCCTAACCCTAACCCTAACCCTAACCCTAACCCTAACCCTAACCCTAACCCTAACCCTAACCCTAACCCTAACCCTAACCCTAACCCTAACCCTAACCCTAACCCTAACCCTAACCCTAACCCTAACCCTAACCCTAACCCTAACCCTAACCCTAACCCTAACCCTAACCCTAACCCTAACCCTAACCCTAACCCTAACCCTAACCCTAACCCTAACCCTAACCCTAACCCTAACCCTAACCCTAACCCTAACCCTAACCCTAACCCTAACCCTAACCCTAACCCTAACCCTAACCCTAACCCTAACCCTAACCCTAACCCTAACCCTAACCCTAACCCTAACCCTAACCCTAACCCTAACCCTAACCCTAACCCTAACCCTAACCCTAACCCTAACCCTAACCCTAACCCTAACCCTAACCCTAACCCTAACCCTAACCCTAACCCTAACCCTAACCCTAACCCTAACCCTAACCCTAACCCTAACCCTAACCCTAACCCTAACCCTAACCCTAACCCTAACCCTAACCCTAACCCTAACCCTAACCCTAACCCTAACCCTAACCCTAACCCTAACCCTAACCCTAACCCTAACCCTAACCCTAACCCTAACCCTAACCCTAACCCTAACCCTAACCCTAACCCTAACCCTAACCCTAACCCTAACCCTAACCCTAACCCTAACCCTAACCCTAACCCTAACCCTAACCCTAACCCTAACCCTAACCCTAACCCTAACCCTAACCCTAACCCTAACCCTAACCCTAACCCTAACCCTAACCCTAACCCTAACCCTAACCCTAACCCTAACCCTAACCCTAACCCTAACCCTAACCCTAACCCTAACCCTAACCCTAACCCTAACCCTAACCCTAACCCTAACCCTAACCCTAACCCTAACCCTAACCCTAACCCTAACCCTAACCCTAACCCTAACCCTAACCCTAACCCTAACCCTAACCCTAACCCTAACCCTAACCCTAACCCTAACCCTAACCCTAACCCTAACCCTAACCCTAACCCTAACCCTAACCCTAACCCTAACCCTAACCCTAACCCTAACCCTAACCCTAACCCTAACCCTAACCCTAACCCTAACCCTAACCCTAACCCTAACCCTAACCCTAACCCTAACCCTAACCCTAACCCTAACCCTAACCCTAACCCTAACCCTAACCCTAACCCTAACCCTAACCCTAACCCTAACCCTAACCCTAACCCTAACCCTAACCCTAACCCTAACCCTAACCCTAACCCTAACCCTAACCCTAACCCTAACCCTAACCCTAACCCTAACCCTAACCCTAACCCTAACCCTAACCCTAACCCTAACCCTAACCCTAACCCTAACCCTAACCCTAACCCTAACCCTAACCCTAACCCTAACCCTAACCCTAACCCTAACCCTAACCCTAACCCTAACCCTAACCCTAACCCTAACCCTAACCCTAACCCTAACCCTAACCCTAACCCTAACCCTAACCCTAACCCTAACCCTAACCCTAACCCTAACCCTAACCCTAACCCTAACCCTAACCCTAACCCTAACCCTAACCCTAACCCTAACCCTAACCCTAACCCTAACCCTAACCCTAACCCTAACCCTAACCCTAACCCTAACCCTAACCCTAACCCTAACCCTAACCCTAACCCTAACCCTAACCCTAACCCTAACCCTAACCCTAACCCTAACCCTAACCCTAACCCTAACCCTAACCCTAACCCTAACCCTAACCCTAACCCTAACCCTAACCCTAACCCTAACCCTAACCCTAACCCTAACCCTAACCCTAACCCTAACCCTAACCCTAACCCTAACCCTAACCCTAACCCTAACCCTAACCCTAACCCTAACCCTAACCCTAACCCTAACCCTAACCCTAACCCTAACCCTAACCCTAACCCTAACCCTAACCCTAACCCTAACCCTAACCCTAACCCTAACCCTAACCCTAACCCTAACCCTAACCCTAACCCTAACCCTAACCCTAACCCTAACCCTAACCCTAACCCTAACCCTAACCCTAACCCTAACCCTAACCCTAACCCTAACCCTAACCCTAACCCTAACCCTAACCCTAACCCTAACCCTAACCCTAACCCTAACCCTAACCCTAACCCTAACCCTAACCCTAACCCTAACCCTAACCCTAACCCTAACCCTAACCCTAACCCTAACCCTAACCCTAACCCTAACCCTAACCCTAACCCTAACCCTAACCCTAACCCTAACCCTAACCCTAACCCTAACCCTAACCCTAACCCTAACCCTAACCCTAACCCTAACCCTAACCCTAACCCTAACCCTAACCCTAACCCTAACCCTAACCCTAACCCTAACCCTAACCCTAACCCTAACCCTAACCCTAACCCTAACCCTAACCCTAACCCTAACCCTAACCCTAACCCTAACCCTAACCCTAACCCTAACCCTAACCCTAACCCTAACCCTAACCCTAACCCTAACCCTAACCCTAACCCTAACCCTAACCCTAACCCTAACCCTAACCCTAACCCTAACCCTAACCCTAACCCTAACCCTAACCCTAACCCTAACCCTAACCCTAACCCTAACCCTAACCCTAACCCTAACCCTAACCCTAACCCTAACCCTAACCCTAACCCTAACCCTAACCCTAACCCTAACCCTAACCCTAACCCTAACCCTAACCCTAACCCTAACCCTAACCCTAACCCTAACCCTAACCCTAACCCTAACCCTAACCCTAACCCTAACCCTAACCCTAACCCTAACCCTAACCCTAACCCTAACCCTAACCCTAACCCTAACCCTAACCCTAACCCTAACCCTAACCCTAACCCTAACCCTAACCCTAACCCTAACCCTAACCCTAACCCTAACCCTAACCCTAACCCTAACCCTAACCCTAACCCTAACCCTAACCCTAACCCTAACCCTAACCCTAACCCTAACCCTAACCCTAACCCTAACCCTAACCCTAACCCTAACCCTAACCCTAACCCTAACCCTAACCCTAACCCTAACCCTAACCCTAACCCTAACCCTAACCCTAACCCTAACCCTAACCCTAACCCTAACCCTAACCCTAACCCTAACCCTAACCCTAACCCTAACCCTAACCCTAACCCTAACCCTAACCCTAACCCTAACCCTAACCCTAACCCTAACCCTAACCCTAACCCTAACCCTAACCCTAACCCTAACCCTAACCCTAACCCTAACCCTAACCCTAACCCTAACCCTAACCCTAACCCTAACCCTAACCCTAACCCTAACCCTAACCCTAACCCTAACCCTAACCCTAACCCTAACCCTAACCCTAACCCTAACCCTAACCCTAACCCTAACCCTAACCCTAACCCTAACCCTAACCCTAACCCTAACCCTAACCCTAACCCTAACCCTAACCCTAACCCTAACCCTAACCCTAACCCTAACCCTAACCCTAACCCTAAGACCCTAACCCTAACCCTAAGACCCTAACCCTAACCCTAACCCTAACCCTAACCCTAACCCTAACCCTAACCCTAACCCCTAACCCCTAACCCCCTAACCCTAACCCTAACCCTAAGACCCTAACCCTAACCCTAACCCTAACCCTAACCCTAACCCTAACCCTAACCCTAACCCTAACCCTAACCCTAACCCTAACCCTAACCCTAACCCTAACCCTAACCCTAACCCTAACCCTAACCCTAACCCTAACCCTAACCCTAACCCTAACCCTAACCCTAACCCTAACCCTAACCCTAACCCTAACCCTAACCCTAACCCTAACCCTAACCCTAACCCTAACCCTAACCCTAACCCTAAGCCCTAAACCCTAAACCCTAACCCCTAAACCCTAACCCCTAAACCCTAACCCCTAAACCCTAACCCCTAAAACGTAACCCTAACCCTAAAACGTAACCCTAACCCTAAAACGTAACCCTAACCCTAGGACCGCCCCCATTCTAACCCTAACCAATGGGGGTGGGGGGGTGGTGCTAGGGTTCTGTCCAATCAGGGCCTGGGGGTGGGGCTAGGGGTCTGGCCAATTAGGGGAGGGGGTGTGTTTGGGGAGGGGGTAATTAGGGCTGGGGCAGGGCTGAGGGTGTGCTTGGGGGTGGTGCTGGGGTACTGGCTAATTAGGGCAGGGGGCGTGGTGTTCTGCATACTAACTAGGGGGGGTGTGTATAGGGGGTATATATGTAGTGTATATAGGGTATATATAGGGTATATATATGTACTATATAGTGTATATACTGTATATACAGTATATACACTATATATAAAAAGAATAAAAATATAAAGTCCGGTGCAGCAGTAGGGCTTTTCAGGCGACCGGGGAGTAGATATTTTTATTTAAATTGTTAAAGTTTTTTTTTAATATTTACTCCCCGGTCGCCTGAAAAGCCCTACTGCTGCTTTAAAGTTAGAAATAGAAATAGAGAGAAAAAGAAGAAAGAGGAAGAGAAATAAAGTTAGAGTGAAAGAGAGACAAAGAGAAGTGAAAGAGAGACAAGAAAGAGAGACAAAGAGAAGGAGAGACAAAGAGAAGTGAAAGAGAGACAAAGAGAAGGAGAGACAAAGAGAAGTGAAAGAGAGACAAAGAGAAGGAGAGACAAAGAGAAGTGAAAGAGAGACAAAGAGAAGGAGAGACAAAGAGAAGTGAAAGAGAGACAAAGAGAAGGAGAGACAAAGAGAAGTGAAAGAGAGACAAAGAGAAGGAGAGACAAAGAGAAGTGAAAGAGAGACAAAGAGAAGTAGAGACAAAGAGAAGTGAAAGAGAGACAAAGAGAAGTAGAGACAAAGAGAAGTGAAAGAGAGACAAAGAGAAGTAGAGACAAAGAGAAGTGAAAGAGAGACAAAGAGAAGTAGAGACAAAGAGAAGTAGAGTGAAATAGAAAGAAGTAGAGACAAAGAGAAGTAGAGTGAAATAGAAAGAAGTAGAGACAAAGAGAAGTAGAGTGAAATAGAAAGAAGTAGAGACAAAGAGAAGTAGAGTGAAATAGAAAGAAGTAGAGACAAAGAGAAGTAGAGTGAAATAGAAAGAAGTAGAGACAAAGAGAAGTAGAGTGAAATAGAAAGAAGTAGAGACAAAGAGAAGTAGAGTGAAATAGAAAGAAGTAGAGACAAAGAGAAGTAGAGTGAAATAGAAAGAAGTAGAGACAAAGAGAAGTAGAGTGAAATAGAAAGAAGTAGAGACAAAGAGAAGTAGAGTGAAATAGAAAGAAGTAGAGACAAAGAGAAGTAGAGTGAAATAGAAAGAAGTAGAGACAAAGAGAAGTAGAGTGAAATAGAAAGAAGTAGAGACAAAGAGAAGTAGAGTGAAATAGAAAGAAGTAGAGACAAAGAGAAGTAGAGTGAAATAGAAAGAAGTAAAGATAAAGAGAAGTAGAGTGAAATAGAAAGAAGTAAAGATAAAGAGAAGTAAAGTGAGACAGTCAAAGACAGTCAAAGACAGTCAAAGACAGTCAAAGACAGTCAAAGACAGTCAAAGACAGTCAAAGACAGTCAAAGACAGTCAAAGACAGTCAAAGACAGTCAAAGACAGTCAAAGACAGTCAAAGACAGTCAAAGACAGTCAAAGACAGTCAAAGACAGTCAAAGACAGTCAAAGACAGTCAAAGACAGTCAAAGACAGTCAAAGACAGTCAAAGACAGTCAAAGACAGTCAAAGACAGTCAAAGACAGTCAAAGACAGTCAAAGACAGTCAAAGACAGTCAAAGACAGTCAAAGACAGTCAAAGACAGTCAAAGACAGTCAAAGACAGTCAAAGACAGTCAAAGACAGTCAAAGACAGTCAAAGACAGTCAAAGACAGTCAAAGACAGTCAAAGACAGTCAAAGACAGTCAAAGACAGTCAAAGACAGTCAAAGACAGTCAAAGACAGTCAAAGACAGTCAAAGACAGTCAAAGACAGTCAAAGACAGTCAAAGACAGTCAAAGACAGTCAAAGACAGTCAAAGACAGTCAAAGACAGTCAAAGACAGTCAAAGACAGTCAAAGACAGTCAAAGACAGTCAAAGACAGTCAAAGACAGTCAAAGACAGTCAAAGACAAATAGACTGACATACAAAGAGAGAGAACTAGAATGAAAGAGAAATAGAGAGAAATAGAGTTAGAATGAAAGGGAAATGAAGAGAAATATAGTGAAATAGAGTGATAAACAAATAGACAGAAATAGACTTACAGTAAAATTGACAGCTTTAGAGTGAAATACACAGGAGACTGAGAGTGAAACAGACAAACTTACCTGAAACAGAGTGAAATAGACATAAGCTTAGAAGGAGAGAGACATAACTAGAAACAGCCAGAAACAGAACCACAGAGTTAGACATAGAGACAGACAGAAATAAAGTGAGAGGGAAAGCAAGAAAGAGAGTGAATAAAAATAACTCGACACCAAATAAAGACAGGAGCCAATGGGGGCGGGGGAGAGGGGTGTATCTTTATTAAGGTGATTAGGGGATCAATTTTTATTGAATGAAAATTTTTATTTACACATCAGCAATATACATGGAAACAAAGTACACAAATGCAATTGCAAATGCAACCTATACATATACACTGATACAACTCCAACTAACATATAGAGCAATACATGGAAATTCAGCAGTAAATGCAAATACAGAACAATACAAGCCAGATACATATTGACACAACAGAACCATTTTTCTACTTCTGAAGTGTTCATTACAACTTGTTTTATTCTTACAAGAAACCCAAAAAACAGCAGCACACACAAAACATAGCAGTCATCCACAACACACACCTCCATCAGCTAACACACAAACTCACCTTCCCTCTCATCTCAACCACCCTGCTAACCCCCAGCGATCAGCACGCATTCGCAGCGCTCCTCGGGAACGGGGTTCCCGGGAGCCTGAAAAAAAATCGTCCTGCCTGACGAAAACCCCGGTCCCCGGACGGTCCGCACCCAAACTTTGGCGATGAACGTCGCCTCGCAGACCGGCCGGGACCGAGGAAAAAAAAACCCAGCCGGGGGGGAAAAAAAAAAAACCCCCCCGGCTGGGGATTTTTTATTCTAAGTTTAAAAATGAGTTGAAAAACCTGAAAGGTAAAAGGCATACACACAGGGTTAGCAACAGTCAACACACACACTTCCTTAAGCTTACACTCAAACCCACCCACACTCGCATCTCAACCGCCCTGCTAACCCCCAGCCATTGGCACGCATTCGCAGCGCTCCTCGGGAACGGAGTTCCCGGGAGCCTCAAAAAAAACCGTCCTGCCTGACGAAAACCCCGGTCCCCGGACGGTCCGCACCCAAACTTTGGCGATGAACGTCGCCTCGCAGACCGGCCGGGACCGAGGAAAAAAAAACCCAGCCGGGGGGAAAAAAAAAAAAACCCCCCCGGCTGGGGATTTTTTATTCTAAGTTTAAAAATGAGTTGAAAAACCTGAAAGGCAAAAGACATACACACAGGGTTAGCAACAGTCAACACACACACTTCCTTAAGCTTACACTCAAACCCACCCACACTCGCATCTCAACCGCCCTGCTAACCCCCAGCCATCGGCACGCATTCGCGGCGCTCCTCGGGAACGGGGTTCCCGGGAGCCTCAAAAAAAATCGTCCTGCCTGACGAAAACCCCGGTCCCAAGACGGTCCGCACCCAAACTTTGGCGATGAACGTCGCCTCGCAGACCGGCCGGGACCGAGGAAAAAAAAACCCAGCCGGGGGGAAAAAAAAAAAAAAACCCCCCGGCTGGGGATTTTTTATTCTAAGTTTAAAAATGAGTTGAAAAACCTGAAAGGCAAAAGACATACACACAGGGTTAGCAACAGTCAACACACACACTTCCTTAAGCTTACACTCAAACCCACCCACACTCGCATCTCAACCGCAATGCTAACCCCCAGCCATCGGCACGCATTCGCGGCGCTCCTCGGGAACGGGGTTCCCGGGAGCCTCAAAAAAAAAGTCCTGCCTGACGAAAACCCCAGTCCCAAGACGGTCTGCACCCAAACTTTGGCGATGAACGTCGCCTCGCAGACCGGCCGGGACCGAGGAAAAAAAAACCCAGCCGGGGGGAAAAAAAAAAAAACCCCCCCGGCTGGGGATTTTTTATTCTAAGTTTAAAAATGAGTTGAAAAACCTGAAAGGCAAAAGGCATACACACAGGGTTAGCACCAGTCAGCGCACACACACGCACACAAACACAAGCAGACACAGGCAGACAGAAACTGTCAGACAGACAGAGTCACACTCTTCAGCTTACATGGTAGATTCTGGGACAATAGGTAGCATCAGCAACCACAGAGATACTAATCTTCCTCCAGCACCTGCAACACAAGAAGAGGTGATCAGCAAGTGATTATCTGACTGCTAGGCATTATCCACACTCTAGGCCCATCACATTTCTGCCCAAAACTACACAGAAAAGGGAATAACTGTAAAGTTTGACAACTATTCTAGCTAACTGTGACTACATGCTAAGGCAGCCTAGTGACAGTACAATACAGCCACAGTACACTACAAGGCAGCATAGTGACAGTACAATACAAGGCAGCATACTGAAAGTACAATACAGTCACAGTACAAGGCAGCATCATGAAAGTACAATACAGTCACAGTACAAGACAGCATACTGACAATACAATACAGTCACAGTACAATACAAAGCAGCATACTGACAATACAACACAGTCACATTACAAGGCAGTACAGTCACAGTACAATACAGTCACAGTACAATACAAGGCAGTACAGTCAAAGTACAATACAAGGCAGCATAGTCACAGTACAGTCACAACACAATGTAAGGCGGCACAGGCACCCACAATGTAAGGCGGCACAGGCACAGTACAATACAGTCACAACACAATGTAAGGCGGCACAGGCACCCACAATGTAAGGCGGCACAGGCACAGTACAATACAGTCACAGTACAATACAAGGCAGCATACTGACAGTACAACACAGTCACATTACAAGGCAGTACAGTCACAGTACAATACAAGGCAGTACAGTCACAGTACAATACAAGGCAGCATAGTCACAGTACAGTCACAGTACAATTCAAGGCAGTACAGGCACAGTACAATACAGTCACAACACAATGTAAGGCGGCACAGGCACCCACAATGTAAGGCGGCACAGGCACCCACAATGTAAGGCGGCACAGGCACCCACAATGTAAGGCGGCACAGGCACAGTACAATACAGTCACAACACAATGTAAGGCGGCACAGGCACCCACAATGTAAGGCGGCACAGGCACCCACAATGTAAGGCGGCACAGGCACCCTACAATACAGTCACAACACAATGTAAGGCGGCACAGGCACCCACAATGTAAGGCGGCACAGGCACAGTACAATACAGTCACAACACAATGTAAGGCGGCACAGGCACCCACAATGTAAGGCGGCACAGGCACAGTACAACACAGGCACAGTACAATACAGTCAGAGTACACAAGGTGGCAGAGGCACAATAAAATACAAGGTGGCAGAGGCACAATAAAATACAAGGTGGCAGAGGCACAATAAAATACAGTCAGAAGAAAATATAAGGCGGCATAGTCACAATACCAGCCAAGACAGGTACAATGCAAGTGAGAACTTGAGATAACTCTCTGGAATATTAATTCTCCAGACCTAGACGCCTTGAGAAGACAAAACCTTCTGAAATACTGCAGTCATGCAAGGAGAACATAATCCTCTCCCTATGCAAGACCAAGAGAACAGCACATGAAAAGAATGCCCTACAAAAGGTGAAAAGGAAAAAGGATGAGAACCCCTTGTGTCCATGTGCTAGCCTGAAAAAGTAAAAATGTAAAGATGCCAGAACACGGATGATCCGGCAAAGTACGTGACTAGCGGGCCGGAATGATGCCGACAAAGCATCGAGATGTAATGAAGTCCTACCACACAGAAGACAAGGGACACAAACTACATAACGGACACAAGTTCAAACTCCCTGGCAGCTCCACCTTATCGACCCAAGATTCCTAGCACAAGATGAGCCAGAGGCTGATGATGCCAAAGGAAACAAAGCTCTAAGGCAAAAGCATGATGATTAAACAGAACTCCTTACAAGAAATTAGTGCCAAAGCTGTTAGGAGGATGCTCGAGAAGCTGGACAGCCTGAGAGAAGGAAGCGATGACTGCGGAGTGACTGTGGCGATACCTCCTGCACCCAAAGGCGGCCTCCTCAGGCGAAAACATCCACGATGACGGTCGAGACTTGAAGATGACTGACGACGCAAACCGTGCTAGGACGCGCAGATGACTCGGAACCGCCCTGCCCGGCAAAGGCTCCGGTGAGGCTGAAATAAAACCCTCTCCCTTCGCTTCCAAGGGGCCCATCCCACTAAGGCCCTCTCCTCTAAGCTAACTTTAAATTGCCTCCTGTGATTGCAAAGCTTTTTCCCCTTCTCCCAACCACCGGCCCCAGAACTTATCTTTTTGAAGATGAGCGGACAAAATCCATCTGCGATGCAAAAGAACACGTTGGCATCGTGGATGTTGAGATAGCTGTGACTGCTTCGGTGTTGCCATATCCAAACCAGCTCTACACCTCATCAGGGTACCTAAGACAACAAAACAGAATATGTGACAATTGCCCTACAAAAGAATAATCCCTAGGGCTCCTCTAAACCACCACCTCAGCTCACCTCAAATCGTCATGTGACTCCAGAGATGGCCCAGAGGGTACCTGCAAAATGAAAAGGTACAGTCTTAGCAAACTGCTGCACACTGCTCGCTTGAGTCACCCCACCTAGACACCAACTCACCTGCTAGCCACTATTCTTTGGCACGCCTGGGACAGCACCTGCAAGGAAAGAAAGCAAAAAAGCATGCTCAGTGACTGTGCAAACACAACCTCCCCAGTCAGACGGGACGGAATCACACATATATCTTAAGCTTACACCCACCTGGCCACTGGCATCCTGGCCCAGGACATCTTCCGAGTGGACCGCCTAAAATAAAAACACAACAGTGGATGCTTAGAGTTGCATCAGAAATTGAAACCTGAGCCATAACAAACACTTCTCTGCATTGGTCACTGCTCACCTTCACCAGTTCACCTTGACTGCTGATATCCCGCCATACCACCTAAAAATAAAGACAAAGAACAATGCTGTAACACATCACCATTTACACTTTCCCTGCAAAGACAAATGGGGACTGACTTAAGCTCTACACGCACCTGGTTACAGGCATCCGGGCCCGGGACATGTTCCAAGTGGACCGCCTAAAATAAAAACACAACAGTGCATGCTTAGAGTTGCATCAGAAATTGAAACCTCAGCATTAACAACTGCTTCTCTGCACTGGTCACTGCTCACCTTCACCAGTTCACCTTGACTGCTGATATCCTGCCATACCACCTAAAAATAAAGACAAAGAACAATGCTGTAAAACATCACCATTTACACTTTCCCTGCAAAGACAAATGGGGACTGACTTAAGCTAACACCCACCTGGTTACAGGCATCCGGGCCCGGGACATGTTCCAAGTGGACCGCCTAAAATAAAAACACAACAGTGGATGCTTAGAGTTGCATCAGAAATTGAAACCTGAGCCACAACAACTGCTTCTCTGCACTGGTCACTGCTCACCTTCACCAGTTCACCTTGACTGCTGATATCCCGCCAGACCACCTAAAAATAAAGACAAAGAACAATGCTGTAACATAGTCACCATTTACACTTTCCCTGCAAAGACAAATGGGGACTGACTTAAGCTAACACCCACCTGGTTACAGACATCCGGGCCCGGGACATCTTGCAAGTGGACGGCCTAAAATAAAAACACAACAGTGGATGGTTAGAGCTGTAACAGAAATTGAAACCTCAGCAATAACAGCCGCTTCTCTGCACTGGTCACTGCTCACCTTCACCAGTTCGCCTTGACTGCTGATATCCCGCCATACCACCTAAAAATAAAGACAAAGAACAATGCTGTAACATAGTCACCATTTACACTTTCCCTGCAAAGACAAATGGGGACTGACTTAAGCTAACACCCACCTGGTTACAGGCATCCGGGCCCGGGACATCTTCCAAGTGGAGGGCCTAAAATAAAAACGCAACAGTGGATGCTTAGAGTTGCATGAGAAATTGAAACCTGAGCCATAACAAACGCTTCTCTGCACTGGTCACTGCTCACCTTCACCAGTTCACCTTGACTGCTGATATCCTGCCATACCACCTAAAAATAAAGACAAAGAACAATGCTGTAACATAGTCACCATTTACACTTTCCCTGCAAAGACAAATGGGGACTGACTTAAGCTAACACCCACCTGGTTACAGACATCCGGGCCCGGGACATCTTGCAAGTGGACGGCCTAAAATAAAAACACAACAGTGGATGCTTAGAGTTGCACCAGAAATTGAAACTTCAGCAATAACAGCCGCTTCTCTGCACTGGTCACTGCTCACCTTCACCAGTTCGCCTTGACTGCTGATATCCCGCCAGACCACCTAAAAATAAAGACAAAGAACAATGCTGTAACATAGTCACCATTTACACTTTCCCTGCAAAGACAAATGGGGACTGACTTAAGCTAACACCCACCTGGTTACAGGCATCCGGGCCCGGGACATCTTCCAAGTGGAGGGCCTAAAATAAAAACGCAACAGTGGATGCTTAGAGTTGCATGAGAAATTGAAACCTGAGCCATAACAAACGCTTCTCTGCACTGGTCACTGCTCACCTTCACCAGTTCACCTTGACTGCTGATATCCTGCCATACCACCTAAAAATAAAGACAAAGAACAATGCTGTAACATAGTCACCATTTACACTTTCCCTGCAAAGACAAATGGGGACTGACTTAAGCTAACACCCACCTGGTTACAGGCCTCCGGGCCCGGGACATCTTGCAAGTGGATGGCCTAAAATAAAAACACAACAGTGGATGCTTAGAGTTTCACCAGAAATTGAAACTTCAGCAATAACAGCCGCTTCTCTGCACTGGTCACTGCTCACCTTGCCCACTTCGCCTTGAGTGCCGATACCCCAGGTCACATCCTAAAAATAAGGACAAAGAACAGTGCTGTAACAGAGCCACCATTTACACTTCCCCTGCAATGAAACACAGGGACTGACCTTCTTAAAGGAAAGTCCTCCACCAGTATGCGGTGCTCTGCCACGGATTGAATCCATCTGCATCTGAAAGAAAGTTAAGATGAAAGTCAAAGTGCTGCAGGATAACTGGATGGCTCCAGACATCTTGGGTCAATCTACAGATACTACTTAAAGTCCAGCTACACCCCGCATTATAAATTTCAAGTCCCCAGCACTTGATCTACGACACCTACACCCAACTACGGAGAAGGGCAGAGCAGCTCCGGGACAAATACACACCCACACCCGTGACAAGGGAGACCACAAACGAGGGAACAAAACAGGGACAGAAAACTCTCGGCGAGAAGAATGACCGCAAAGAAGACCGAGAACTCTGAATGAGATGTCCGAGGCGAGAGCCCTGGTGGGCTAACCGGGCTCAGAGAACCCTGCAGGAAGAAGATGTTAGCAGGATGACTTATTCCAAGCACTGCAAAGATGGATGCCCGAGAGTCCTGCGGTTAAAAGCCTCTACCTATCTTTGCCTTCTGACAAATCCTAATCCGCCAGAATGGATCGTTGCGGAGTGCAGCTGTCGATACAGCTCGAAACAAGACCTGAAAAGACATTGGACCGGATGCTTCTAAAGAGAGATGCAATTTTGATGCCTGTCTGGGCTCCCAAATGAAAGGTTCAATGTGATCGGCGCCTGGCCGAGGAACGGAGAGATTAGACCTGCTAAGAATGACTCCGGCGTTTCCTATCGGCCCCTTGAAGGGCTAAGGCAAAAGACAAGGAAGACCAGGTGCCCAAAAGACAGTGCACAACAGATGAGACACATGAAATGCCCTGGGACTGCTCTGCCCTGCACACCTCAGCATTGAGATGAAAAACAACACTTTCCATTTATGCACCTAAGGGGCCATTTCTTGGACATGCCTGTCTCCAAAGCTGACTCCAAAATCCCGCCCGGTGACCCCTGACTCAGCACCCCGCTTTCAAATCTTCTGTGACCCATAGCCCCTCACTTATCTCTTGGACCGGGGATGCGAATCCACGTCGGGTGCGAGAGAAGGCCGCCTCGCCCTCGGGGAGGTTGCTGCTGTCACTGGACTGTAGTCTCTTAGTCAGCTACAATTAAAAAAACCTAATATGAATGTGCAATCTCAGAAGCATGTCGGCCAAAATGCAACAACTCTGCTACTCACCATTTCTTAAGAATGCCCGGGTCCTCGGCCCGCACGCTTCGGCCGTGCTAGGAGGCCGATGTCATCGTCGTAGGGTATACCTGCGTTAAAAGGAGACGAGGGGATGTGGCATTGCTGAAACTTGAGTGGACCCTCCCTTCCTCCTCCCTGCCTCACCGCAACTCTTCGGCCGTTACCAAAGCCTACCCAAATGGCACCTTCAAGTGGGAAAGATCGAGGCTTCATCACAGAGTCCTGTATTACTTCCGGAGGGCTCACGAGAGAAGCGAACTGGGTCCGTCGGGTGGTCGGTGAGGGAGTCTCGGTGCAAAGTGAGCAAACCGCCTAAAACGCACAAATGACAATGGATGCTTTGAGTTAGACCGGAATGTGGCATCCGAGCAATAACAACTGCTTCTGCCCACTACTCACTGCTCACCTTACCCACTTCATCTTGACTGCTGATATGCGGCATCACTTCCTAAAAAGAAGGAAAAAGAACAATGCTGTAACATAGCCACCATTTACATCTGCCCTGAAAAGCCAAGCAAGGACAGACCTTCCCGGAAAGAAGGGGCAAAACAAAATGGAAAGGTGTGTACCGACGTAGGGTCCAAAAGCGTCGTGTCGCCAAAGTAGTTTCTGTCCGAAACCCCTTGAATGTCACCTCCCGCTGCGACGGTCTCGGTCGTACGGGACCGGCACTTTAAATGCTGCTGGCCACCTGTAAAACACAAAATAACAAAGGCCGCTTAGAGTTTCATCACTTACGCAAGAATGCCCGTAGCATCCGGTTCTATGCCAGAATTGATACTCCTCTCGATCGCCTGTACGCATCTGGTCACGGTGCCCCGGTGCTGCTAGCCGACCGTGTCACGCTCCTTGCATCTTCAAAATTAGATGAAAATATGACCGACGATGTAAACGTAGAGAAGAAAGTCAGGCCGTAGCTCGGGCTTTCAGCGCCGACGCGTCTCGTCGCCGTGCTCCTCCGGTCTCCGGTGTTTGTACTGGGTTTACTATGTTACTATCCCTCTGCAAAAGAATTCTTCGTTAAAGTCACTCAGACACATAGGGAAAGCTTAAGCTTCTCAAAGTTCCCATTTCTCAACGCAAACTGTCTAGGATCTGACAACAGCATGCATTAAGACAAAGAGCTACAAAACCGTGAGACGCCGCTATACTGTTCCCTCTGTCTCTGCCCAACTCTGCACGGACCGGCCACACTCGCTGTGTCTGAGGTGGGGCTCGGGTGGCTAAAATGTTAGCCATAAAGTTGTCTGTCTAGCCCACCTACCCTCTTATCTATTCCACAGGGCAGAGCAGTTCCAGGCTAAACACAACACATTACAAACAGCATGACACAAGGACAACAAACAAAGATCCCAGCAAAAATAGCAATTAGAATAATAGCAAGGACCGAGATGATGCCAAAAGAGATGACCGACGGTACGCCGATGGCGGACGGAGAGGGCTCTAAGGAGCAGAAGAAAAGACTGTAATACAGCGAGCTGTTAAAGAAACTGTCAGTCACGATGATCAAGATAGCTATGAGATAATAGTACGTTCAGAATGGTCCCCGTAACCGTACAACCTTACGAGCCCCGGGATGCTACAACTCACGGCCGGAAAGGAGGATGGTACGGCCGGGAATGAGGCCTCAAAAGACGTCCGATTTGATGCTTCTAAGATACGACTCGGAGATGCGGCCTAGCCCGTAAAAGAATGGACGGTATCGGCATTGTGCCGAGAAGCGCGAATGTTCGAGAATCTAGAGATGACGGCTGACGCTCGTGATAAGGTCCTCGAGGGGAAAAGACAGCGATATCTGATCTGAGGGATCCCAAAGACAGGCTAGACAACATGGCACACGAGACAACATGACACACGCTGGAACTGTTCTGCACTGCACAACTTAGAGCTACAATCAAAAGTAGAGCTGCTCCTTTTAGCTGTCCTAAGGAGCTCCTTAGAAAAGATCCTTTTCCGCTCTGCTAGTTGTTAAACCTGTCCCAGGAATTCCCAACCCGGTACCGTACTAACATCCCGCCTCCGGGCCGTGGCCCCTGACTTATCTTTTGGGTGACTCGGAAGGCCCCCTGATCACCGGTTCGGCTCTTTGTCACCTACAGTCAAGAAAATTAAAACCAAAGTATGAGTTTAGTGTTACGTGAGCCAAATCCCAGTGAGTCAGCTACTCACCCTGTCCTTAGTGTGTCTGGGTCTTTGACTCGCTGGTTTCATAGTGAGTCTAAGGCTAGAGCTGTTACTGTGATTGGCACCACAGTTAGCGAGAGACAAAGTCACACAGCCTTTCTGTGATTGCGGTGGATGCGCTTGTGTGCCCTAAGACGTGTAAATACATCCCCTGGGCTTCTGAAAACTCTCAGGGAGGCCCTCAAATGGACTCTGCTTCTCACCGTGCTACCTCCTAAACCCCACCACAGTAATTCCTACCTGGGTCACCCACCCTCTCTAGGTCACAGTCCCCAACTTCCTTACCAGAAGCCGCAATCTCAAAGATCATCTTCAACTCAAGGAAGATCCCTTTTGTAACATGCTGAATCTGCTGAAAAAACCTGAAGTATCACTCTTGACACGACCTAGAATCTCAGGAAGCGGTGCTTCTCCTAAAAACAACAAGAACAATACCAGAAGTTTTAAAAGCAATGGACCATCCCTGAACACACAACCCAAAATCATAAACTTAAATACTCCCTGGATTCAATGCAGCTTTCTTCAGTGTCTTCGAAGCCTCTTTTGCTTTAGATGCCCAAAACCACCTGCTGAAAACAAGCTAAGCTGAAAAACCATCTTCACCAAATGGAGAAGAGAGCTCTTAGCCCAGCTGATTCCCAGGAGGGAATGAAGCCCCTTAGCAAAGGCTGGGGTTAATATACCCCTGTTTGGGCCCGCCTCTCGTTCCCATGAGTCCCTGGGAAAAGGGAGGAGGCAAATCCCACTGGGTATAAAAGCCCTCAGAGGAGCTGTAGCTGTTTGGCTCCTATGACTTAAATTCCAGGTAGGTACGGGGCTCCGTTTAGAAGCAAACTTTTCCAGGAAAAGGTAATGCCCTTTTTTTTTCTATAACTACTTTGAGCAAAAAGGCAGTAAACGAGTGAGATATGGAACTTTGTGCTTTGGCAGCATAGCGAGATAAGTCGGATAATTTGTTGTGAACTTGGGAAACTTTGCCTAAGTGATTACTAAGTAGCGCTCCATATGTGACTAAAGAGATGAGGGAAAAACAGTAGCGATATGAATAGTGTGAATCTCATAAGAACCTTTAATGAGGGTCCCCCTAATTTTATCTGCATTAAACTGACACAATGGGGAAATGGGAATAAAAGGGCTTCGCCACTTTGCTTTAGTCCTCTAAAACATTGGCAAAAGATGAATGTGTCTGTGGGAAAAGAGATAGAGATAACGCTGCAGGTAATCTTACCTCTGATCCACTGCAGCTGTGTTAATTATCAAAAAGTGGCATCAGCCTTGCCCTCCCAGCTATGGGTATGATAAAGAGTGAGTAAGTTGGGAGGGCGTTGTGTCGGAGTCGGAGTCAGTAGGAGTCTGCTAGCCGTGCTACGAGGAGGAAGGGACGGGAGGTCAGGAAAGGGACAAATGAGGTAAGCTACCGTACGAGGCACAGAGGGAGATAGGCGGCCGCGCTAAGGACGGAAGGGAGTGAGCTGAAACAGCAGAAGAAAGAGAGTAGAAAAAAAGTTGAGACACTGGGTCTACAGAGTAGCTGCTGCCGTAAATAGACTGGCCCTGAGAGCTGTGTAGAGTTGCCCATAAAAAGCTCTAGAGAAAAGACATGAGAGACTGCTAGATAATAAGGTGTTAGTGTTTGGAATCCAGTGAAGTCTTTAAAGAGGCGCTCAAGAGTGCAGTGTCCCTCTCAAGTTCCACATTTACCTCACTTTCAGTCTTTCAAATGATGGGGAAAAAAGGGGATTTTTCACATCGGTGCAAACTTTCCAAAAGGAGGGACACCTGGACTTCCTCCTGAAATTAAACCTTAGGACGATGAAAAGGGGGAGGTACCCTTAATGCAAACCTGTAAAATACTGTGCTCAAGGTCTTGCCTTTCCGTTTAAACTGGAAAACAAAGCAAAATGGGGATTCCCTGTCTACTAATGCCCCTAACAGGAGGGAAAAGGGAGGGTGTCCTACAATGGATACCGTGAAAAATGCAGGGGAAGGGGACTCCCCATCAATTGAAACATAAGCGATGACAGAAAAAGAAGTATTCTTCCTCAGTTTAAACCCTTGTTCTCCTAGTAACGCCCCTTTTTCATGGGGGCACGGGGTAGGGACTGCATGTAGCAAAGAGGGACTGACAAGATGAAAGGCAAAAGTTGAAAGATAGACTCCGGGACCCCAGACCCTCCCCCGTGGGCTCCGGCGCCTCTCCTCGGCGCGATGGCTTTTCCCTCGGAGTTCTCTCGGAGGGAGGCTCCTCGCCGGGATCGTCCGCCTGCTCCCGGGCTCCTACGACGTGCTCTGGCCGTGGTGCCCGAAGGGACGCTCGGGATGCCCCCGCCGGTCCCTCTCCGCTGCCGGTTCCATGTGCGGGTGGGTGGACGTAACCCCTAAAAATGACCCCCGGGGGACCTGGCACCTCGTGACCCTCGCTGATCACACTGGGGCTGCTTGACTTTGAACGGGTAGGGAGAGGTAGAGGAAAGTCCTGCAGGTCATTGGCTTTTCTGCAAGGCCCGGTATCTGCCTCTGAAGCTTGAGGGCTCTGGGGGGTCTTTCCCATGGAAAAGTGCTGTCACTTGGGTCCAGGGCCGGTTTAGAAAGTTTCGGGAAGGACGTGTGGTTGCTGGGATGATTTCGGTGGTTTTAGGACTTGGTCTGGGATGTTGAAGTTTTTTAGGAGCAGATGGAAACAGTTTAGATGTTCTAAAACAGGCCTGTCAGAGCTAGAAAAAGGTGACTATGGCTTTGGGGGCTTCTAGATGCCCCTCAGATGTTTGTAGGACCTCCTAAATCCTCTGAGGCCCTTCTAAGGCCCTGAAATACCGTTCACAAACCTCCAATGGTGTGCTAGAGCAACCCGATGACATCTACTATGTCCCCGGAAGTCACGAGGTCCCCGAAACGTTGCCGAGATTGAACGGAACGCCGAATGTTCTGGCCTGCGAGGACGGGGATAATTCTGAACGGAAAACGCCTCCCCTGCCAGGCGTGCGGGTTGTAACGTAATGGGCCTCGTGGACTATGGGTGACTCTTGATAAACTGATGCTGTGAGCCCCTCGGGGGCTCGGGGACAGAGAGGAGGCGAGAATCCGAGGCCACACGGCTGTATACTATGGGGAGACAGGGAGAGACGGTGCTAAAGGCAATCTTGCCTTTGATATATTGCAGCTGTGTTAATTACTCAAGAGTAGGAATAGCCTTGCCCTCACAGCTATGGGTGCGATAAAAGAGCGAGTTAGCCGGTAGTCAGTCGGAGTCTGCCGGCCGAGCTGCGAGGAGGAAGGCGTGCGAGGGACGGAAAGGTTGAGACGTCGTACGAGGGACGGACGAGGTGAGGGGGCCGTGTTAGGGATGGGAAGGAGTGAGCTGGAACTGCAGAAGGAAGAGAGAAGAAAGAGAGAAAGAACCAAAGCTGTGTAGAGCTGCCCATGGGAGGCAACATAGAAAAGGCATGAAAGATTTCTAGATTGTAGGAATGCATTTCCACACCTGAACAGGTGTTTCCATATAGGGAAAGGTTTAAGACTCACCTCAAAACCTTTTAAGAGAAGAACACTAGAAGTTTGTTTGCTCTCCTGACAGTAATGGGCTCAGTGCTAAGACATAAACACTGATAGGTCTGCTTACCTATTCCCCAGAAACAGCTATTCTCTGTTGAGCTCTTTGGCAAAAAAAACCACCTAAATCGTCCAATACTTAAGGGAGAACATAAAGCTTCTCAGTGTATTCTTGAGGTGTTGTAGGAGATGTATGGGACCTGCCCCTATACTGTGCTCAGCTTTGTTCTATTTTATTTTTTTATTAAAACCTTTTTGCTTTTTCGAGACGTACTCGACCGTGCCGTCTTGCAAAATTATTTAAACCATTTTCGGTAAGGTGCTGGATACCCTCAGAGGTGTAGGACTCTCACAGAGCTAATTCCACCTGGCTCTTCGAGAAATTCAATACTAGATAACAAGGTGCTAATGCTTAAAGCCTTTGAGAGTTTTATTGACGGACTCTGAGTGTCGTGGCCATCTACACGACAGTGTTTGCTGGTCCCGATCTGGGACAAATCATCTGATGTTTATGATTTTGATAAGTGTATTCCCATTTTTGTACAACAGCACCTGAGTGGAAAGGGTGGCTAGATTCCACAGGTGGGAAAGATTTCTGACCGCATTTCTAAGGGCTTGGAAGTAGGCTTCCAAAGACTTAAGGCCGCCGAGAAAGCCGGTCCCTAGCGGGCTTCACGTAGCCGGAGCGCCGCGCTAGATGGCTACGGGCTCTTCAGAAGAAACGGTAAAGGAAGAAGAGGTGGAGGGGTGGCTCTTTATATTAAGGAGACTTTTGATGCTGTAGCAATTGAAACTAAGGAAGATGGAGTTGAATGCTTATGGGTAGGAATTAAGGGGAAGGCCAACAAGGCTGACATCCTCCTGGGAGTCTGTCATCGTCCACCCGACCGTGAAGAAGAGGTGGGCAACTTATTCTATAAGCACCCGGAGAGTGTTTCAGGATCGTCAGCCCTTGTTCTTCTGGGTGACTTCAACCTACCGGACATCTGCTGGGAACTTAATACGGCAGATAAGAGGCAGTCCAGGAAAGTTTGAGACTCTGTGGAGGACAACTTTTTGTTGGTGGGTCAGCCCACCAGGGGAGGGACCATGTTAGATCTGCTGTTTGCAAATATAGATGGGCTGCTGGGAGATGTGGTGATTGCAGGTCGCTTGGGACAGAGTGATCATGAAATAATAGAGTTCTCAGTATTTGGTGAAATCAGGAGGAGCACCAGTAAGACTCTTGCATTGGACTTCCGGAGGGCAGACTTTGGTCTTTGTAGGAGGCTTAGTAAGGGAAGCAGTCCTTAAAAACAAAGGAGTTCAGGAAATGTGGGCCTGCCTCAAAACAGACATCTTGAGGGCACAGGGATGAGGGCACAGGGACACGCTGTTTCTGCATGCCGAAAGATAAGTCGACGGGGTAAACGTCCGGCCTGGATGGGCGAGGAGGTTTTGGAGGAACTTAGAAATACAAAGGGGATGTATCATCTTTGGAAGGAGAGGCAGGTCTCTCAGGAAGCATTCAAGGGGACTGCTAGAGCATGTAGGAAAAAAATTAGGCAGGCTAAAGCTCACTTTGAACTTAGAATGGTGACTGCTGTAAAGGATAATAAAAAATGTTTTTACAAATATATTAACGGTAAAAGGAAGGGTAAGAGCAACCTTTGTTCTTGATTGGACATGGGAGGGAACTTAGTAACTGCAGATGAGGAAAAGGCAGAAGTGCTTAATGCCTACTTTGCCTCAGTTTTTAGTGGGAAGATGACTTGCCTTCATGACAACTGTCCTCTTGGGTTGGTAGATGATGTCAGGGAACAGAATGGTTCCCCCATTATCCAAGGGGAGGCGGTCGGAAAACTGCTGAAATACTTGGATATCCGTAAGTCTGTGGGACCGGATGGGATCCGTCCCAGGGTGATGAGAGAGCTGGCGGAAGAAGCCTGTGGGAAAGTGGCACGGGGAGCGCCACAGAGCCACAGAGAATGAAAAAGGAACGGGAGTGAGACATGGAGAAGGACAGAGAAAAAGACAAATGCCAAATACATGGCAAAGACAGAGGGATACACTGGCAAAGAGGGAAACGAGAAACCACAGAGGAAATGACCGTGGCGTGTGCCGGTGGGGGGGGAAGAAGGGCGAAGCGTGGTGCGGGGATGGAGACGGAGAGGTGCGGCCGGAAGCGCGGAGGTTGACGGAGAGACGGATGGGATGAGTGCGGAGGACTGGGCGGCGGGTACGGACGGGTACGGGCAAAAGGACGACGAGAGGGACGAAGACATAGAGTCGTGATGCAGGACAAAGGAAAAAAAGGAAGAAAGAAGAAAGATAAAGATGCAGGCAGGGAGGGAGACAAAAAGCAGGACAGAACAGGGAGAGGGGCTGAGCAACATTTATTAAACAAATATTGAGGACTCATTCCTTACAAGAAAAAGAACAAGAAGACAGAGTGAAAGGAAATGGAAGGGGGAGCACACGGGACAAGAAAGGAGCACGAGACGCATCTATACGGGTGGCGTCGGCAAAAAGAACCGGGCTGAATTTTTCTGATTGGGCCTGCTTCTCGCTGCCGTGATGTCTGGGAAAAGGGAGGAGGCAAATCCCACGAGGTATAAAAGCTCTCAAAGGGGCTGCAGTTCTTTGACTCCTCTGACTTAAATTCAAGGTGAGTTAAGGGCTCAACAGAGAAGAAAACCCTTCCGGGAGGTAAGGACACTTTCTTTTTTTGCTACAGCTACTTCAAGCAAAAGGGCAGAAATAAAACTTTGTGTTTTGGCAGCACAGCTAGGTAAGTTGGATAATTTGTTGCAATTATTCCTCAGTGATGACTATGTAGTACTCCACATGTGACTAAGTAGGGTGGCAAAGAATGGCAGTGATACGAATGGTGTATATCTCAATAAGACCTCCAAATAGGGCTATCTGTACTATAAATAAGAAAAATAGTACGCTCCCCAGCAGTGTTGGGGTTATGTACGTGCCGGGCTCGCTCCCATCTGTGATCCTTGGTACTGGAATACTGATAGAAGTGCCCCAAAATGCAGTTTTAAACCCTTAAAATACTGAAAAAGGCAGAGATTCCTTCAGCTAAGAATGAGGAAATGGGGCAGTTGTTTCCACGTAAACCGATAACATGACAAATAAATGGCTTATCCCCCTTTAATTTCATTGCCTAAAATTTTTGGAAAAGATGGGGCTTCCTCATTTTAAATCTCTCCTGTGATGGAAAAAGGGGGATTTTCCCCTCAATTCAAATCCTTGAAAAGGAGGGATAGCTGGGCTTCCCCCTCTTAAGTCTTAGGATGATGAAAAGGGGGCATTACCCTTGATTCAAACCCATGAAAGAGCATCATCAAAGTTTTCCCTTTCCGTGGAAAATAACGGAAAATGCGGATTCCGTATCCCTACCCCTGAAAGTGTGGAAAAGGTAAGCTTTCTGTCAATCGAGACCATTACAATTGCAGGGGAAGGGGATTCCCCCACAATTTGAACACAGTTAATTATGGAAAAGGAAGCTTTTCCCCTCACTTTAAACCCCTTTTCTCCTAATAATCCATCTCTTTACTAAGGGCTTTAGGGAGGGACTAACAAGATAAAAGGGGAAAGTTTAGAGCTCCACCCTGGGACCCCGCATGCTGCCCGGGTCGCTCGGGTGCTGCCCCTCGGCACGAGCGCTTTTCCCTCGGCATTTTCTTGAAGCCCCGCTCCGTGCCCAGGTGCACCCGGTTGCTCCTCCGCCCCTGATGGATGCTCTGACGGTCGTTCCTGGAGGGACGCTCGGGATGCCCCCGCTGGTGCCTCTGGACTAACGGCTCCTGGCACAGGTATGCCGGGGGAACCCTCTGAAGGCAGCTGGTCGCACCTGGAGCTGTGACATCTTGGAGTGGGGAGGTGAGGTGGAGAAAGGTACTGCTGGTCGCTCCCTCCGCTGCACAGACCTTCATCTGCCCCTGAAACACTGAGATCCTGGGCTTTCCTTTCTGTGGACAAGAGCTCTCCTTGCCTGGGTGCCTGTGGCCAAAATTGGCATTCTGCCTCTAAAATTCTGATGGCCTACGTTTGTAATTACCGAGGAAATTCCCCCCAGATCATAAGAAATGAGCAGTAATTTTTCCTTGCCGATCATTACTGAATTGTTTTTCTGTTGAAGTCTTTGACACATCCCTTGAGGGGTCAGGGGTTTGGCCAGGTTGTTTATGGCTAATCCTGACAGGCCCAGACCAAACCTGAGCATCCCCAGTTGCTGGTCCACTCTGAATTTCAGGGAAATATTGATACAGTTTATAAGGACTCCCTTTGCCTGCTACACAGACTTTCTGTGTGCATCCAGGGAACAGATTCACTCTGTAGTATATATTAATTCATGTTCCTGGAAAATAATAATAAATTAAATTAGGTGATATTGGTAGAGGGGGGGAAGGTGCATTCCCTATAATACATGTGTTTTGGAGGCTGTCAGCTCAGGCAGGAACTGAATGGTAACCTCACAAGAAACTCTTTTACATTTTCCTTGTGTATGTTGGTTTATGTTCACGAATAATATTTTATACATGTAATATTCACAGGTATGGGTGACGGTAAATTACACAAACAGCAGAACGCTGAAACCGGGTGCAACTAAGATCTGATAAGAACTGATAGCCCAAGAGAATGGATCTGGCCAAGTCATCAAGAGATTCTTGGAAGCACCTAAACCCATCCCTACTGCCTGAGCACCGCTGCGATTCTATCGGCAAAAACCATCGAGGGACAAAGAAGCTATAGAAATTCAGAACGGAACAGTAGCACCGACCTTTAGAGATTCTTTGCTTCCCTCGATAGCTGGACTTTGTAACATGTTCAAGCTTGTACCTGGACTCTCCAACACATTCAGACTTGTACACTGAGCCAAAAGGTATAAAACCAGTGGGCCTGGAGACAGGTCCACTCAGGTGTGAGACCTGAGGGTGTGGTGTCACGGGACACTTCATGGAGGTCTCGCCCGGTGCGCGCTGCCTATTTCCTCGCTCCCTTTTGGTATTGGCTTTGTCAATTTTGCGCTTGTGGCTTTTTCACTGGCAATCTGGCAAAAAATGCTATTTTATTATAATTGGCTTTGTTCATTTATAACAACTCCATCCTTTGTTCCCAAATGCCAGTTCTCACAGACACCACCTAAGCAGAAAACTACTACAAGTTTTTCGGTTTAAAGGAAAACTTTTACTACATCTAGCTGTATGAGTAAAATAAATACATTTATTGATGGTCATTGCAGGAAAACTTTTCAGACAGGAAAAAAACCATTGGACAGATCCCATTTTGACAACATTGCTTTCTTTTGGGAATAATATCCATATATAGCATCATATATATGTGTATATAGATGTGTATATATATGTATATATATCATATATATCCATATATAGCATAAAAAAAAGATATTTTACAATTTGGTATTATGAAATGGAGTGACATAGGTATGTTGGGACTTAATCTTCTAGCATTTTGGAATAGATTTATTGTAGTATTTTGAAACTGGTTTGATGGTTCTCAACTTGTCATCCTAGTATTTTGAAATGGACACTTTGAAACGTGCATTTCTAATACGTTTAAACCAGGATGACTAATAAAACACTTAATGCAGGCGTTTTGATGTTTTGGAATCGAATTTTTATAACCTGAGAGATTGTTTTAACACTGTAGGCTGTCTTATGGATATTTTGCAAAAAGAGATGTAAATATTTTTTAGAGTGAAGGGTTTGGTGTTTTGTACCCTGTGCATGGCATTTTGTACCCTGTTATTCTGCTCAGACCAGACTGCTGCCTCCTAAAATCAGGAACGACACAGGATTTCTCCCAGATGCAAGCTGCCACAAGTTGGAAGCCTGGCTGCCCTTGGAGTGCCAAACACCACCTACAAACTGACATCAGGAACCTGGGGGCTGTGTAAGAGACGGTCCCTAAGTTCCTCATCTGCCTCACCACCGTCGCCAAAGACAGAGACTGAAGACTCCAAAAGGATTGGGACTAAAACCTGAGACCCCACTACAGGAGCCCTGGCCTGGCTGAGGGGGGATGTCAGCCAATGGCTGCCTGCAGGGGCGCTTCTTGGACTGAGGCATCCCCGTGGGAACCCGGTGGAAACAATGGGCACGCCACGCTGGACTGATCTCGAACGGCTTTCGGACTGGTTTGTTCTGTACCTGCCCTGTACCTGTTCCCTCAGTGGACAATTGCTGTACACATGGACATTTGCTCTAAGCGGTGGAGCGCTTTGTCCTGTTTCAGCGTAGCTGCTGGTGGTCTCCCCACCTGCTGGCCACCTGCCTGTCGCTTCGCAAGGGACTATAGAGAGACCCCTCAAGATATGACCTGAATTCGATATCTCCCCACGGAAGAGGAAGACAAGTCTGTTGGTCAGCGTGCACCACGAGGACTCTGTCTCTCCGTTGGTAGCTATACCCCCTCTTCTCTCTTTCTCTCTCTTTTTGCTCTTTCTCTCTCTCTTTCTCTCTATTCCTTCTCTCTCTCCCTCTATCACATAAAGTGCTGTGTGCACTTTATAAGGTGTGCAACTGTTGAGAGCAAATTGTTGTTGTCTCCGGCTGTGTCTTTTGCACTCTGAGATCACTCAAACCATCACGACTCCCACCTGCATTAGCGGGTCGTGACATAAATTGGCGTCAAGGACGAGATCCTGACGGACAGAGAGGTTGCAGGTCGTGTACAGTCTGTAACAGGGGAAGGACGTGTCGCTTCAGCCGCACCTAGCCCGCCACCTCGAAAGGGTGAGTGGTGTCTAGAAAGCAAGGGGGGCGACTCGAATTTCCCACAAACTGTACACGCCTAGGTGAAAAGCATCCCCATACTCGAGTTGAGGCCTCTGTCTTCAGGATTTCACAAAAGATCTCTTTGTGCGAAAGACAGGACAGATTTTTGGGGGTTTTTTTGGTTTTTGGTTGTTGTTTTTTGGTTTGGTTTGTTTTTGTGTTCATGTGAATTAGTCTGGACTGTTTGGTGTAGTGAAGAGCCAACCGTAAGTAATTTAAGGAGTACCTCCCAAGCAGATTTTGTCTCTTCAGAGAGCCAGAGAATCCAAGGGAGGCACAGCAAGAGCTCTGCATGTGTGTAAGTTTCACTTCCCTGTTGTGCTTTTGTTCCCTTCACAAAACGACTGAAAAAGACAAAGCTGCGTTTTATGCTCTGCTAGTAAAACATAATGCCAGGCCCTCTCCTGGAGGAGAATGGGCTCAAAATAACTGGTTTAATCTAGAGAATGTAGTAGATAGAATATGTTCTTTACAACATGAGGCAAAATTTAAACTGGGCAGGAATGAAACCATATTCTGCTCAGTTTTGGGAGCTTGTCTTACAGCAGCTATAGAAACTTATTTTAACCGGGCAAGTGAAGAAAATGCAAAAATAGAATCCCTCCAAAACAGTGGAAATTTTGCAGAAATAATTAGATGAAGGAAGAAATAAAAATCACTTGTTGAGAGATGAAAATCATTTGCTATGGGCTGCCTTGAGAGAGGAGTAGTCTAAGAATTTAAAAAATTCTGACCCCCAAAGGAGACAGGGGAAAAAGAAACTGCCCACTTGAATCAAAAATACCCCCAGAAGGAATTGGAATCAGTAAAAAATTGTGGAGAGGACTGCTGTCCACACTTACGAGCCCTGATTAAAACAGAATACAATTATATTAATGATGAGGATTTTGACCCTCGCATTGCCACTAAACAAGTGCCATGTGGTGCTGCCGAGTTGGCCGAGTTAAAGAAAGAATACGACCGGCGCTCGTGTGAATCGGACACAGAATGTGTCTTCTGGGTGTCTCTCTTGGTGGTGACCAAATTAAGCTAAATGAACAAGAAGCGGGTGGTTACGGGGGACGTGGAGTCTTCTTAACAACAGGAGATAAACGTGACACATGGTCCCTGACGCAGCATGCAGCTTTCTGGGCCGGGGGAATAAATCCTTTGGGAAGAGGGGACCCTTTAGCCATAGTTTGTACCCCCGACCGACTCCTGGAAAGTGTCCACAAAGCCGCCTGCCTGCAAATGATACGTGGAAGGGAATTAATTCCTGGATTTGAATCCCCGATGCAATTACCTGTACAGCTTGAACTGATGACCCCTTTAATTCGGGGGCTCCTAGAATCCCTATTAAACCCACTGCAATCACTTTACAAAAAAACGTAACGGCTTTAAGCCCTGTAGAAAGGCTGGCCGGGTTCCTTGGAAACCTGAGCGACCGAACCGGACCTACCGGTCCTGGGTTTGCTACGTATTCTGAACGGCCAGCTTTACACCCTAATCCATATGCTTGTGATCGTAAAGTTTGGACGTGGAGCCAGGTTGCCAAAGACCTCATTAATTACAGTAGAAAATATGGATCTGTAAAAACCCTGGAGGAAAAATTGGAAAAAATAAAAGGTGTTAAGTATATTGAGGCTCCTCACAGCAAAAACTAGAGGAGGGAAGATGGATCTCTATAACCTTCAACGTTGGTTGTTATTGGGTATCAAAAAGGGGGTCCCCAGAGATGTGATGGATGGTTTACCCCTTGATAAAGTGAGTAAGGTAGACTGTATCAACTCCCTTGAGAAGTCAGGAGGTTGTAAGGGACGGTCCCTAAATTCTTCATCTGCCTCACGATCATCGCCAATGACTGAAGACCCCAAAAGGGACTGGGACTAAAACCCCCCCCCCAATGCAGCAGTTCTGGCCTGACTAAGATGGGAAGACTGCCAGCCATTGTCCACAGGTGCGCTCGTTGGACCGATACATCCCCCTAGGAACCGGCTTGGACAATAGGACTTCACGGCAGACTGGTCTTGGGCCGGCCTGTCCTGTGCTTGCCCTATACCTGTACCTGTTCCTGAGGTGGTTATTTGCTCTAAGCGCTTGAGTGCTGCACCTGATTCACCTGATGCTGAGCTCACCTTCTGGCCAACTGCCTGCCGCTTCAGAAAGGACTATAAGAGATACCTCAAGATCGCCCGAATTTTGAGATCTCCCCGCGGAAGAAGACGGATCTATTGGCAGGACCACGAGGATATCGTCTCTCCGTTGGTAGCTATACCCATTTCTTTCTCTCTCTTTTACTTTATCCCTCTCCCCTCTCTCCCTTTCTCTCTTTTCTATCGCGTACTGTGCAAAAGTGCACTTAATAAAGTGTACTGCTTTTGAGCAAATTATTATTGTCCCTTGTTATATCTTTTGCGCCTTGAGATCAAACTCGAACCATCATGATTCCCGCCTGCATTAGCGGGTCGTGACATAAATTGGCGTCACGGACAGGATCCTGAGACAGAGGGGTTGCAGGTTGTGTATAGTCTGTAACAGGGGAAGGACCTTTCGCTTTAGCCGCACCTAGGCCCGCCACCTCAAAAGGGTGAGTGGTGTCTAGAAAGCAAGGGGGGCGACTCGAATTTCCCACAAACTGTACACGCCTAGGTGTAAAGCGACCCCATACTCGAGTTGAGGGCTCTGTTTTCAGGATTTCACAAAAATAGATCTCTTTGCGCAAAAGATGGGACGTTTCTTATTTTATAATTTTTTATAACTTAGTTTGTAACAACCATAAAAAATAACTTTTTTATACAAGATAAGCCCTATACACACCTAGGGTAGTGAAAGAGAACATAGTAGAAGTCAGTGTGTGTGTGTGTGTGTGTGTGTGTGCGCTTCCCTAAAATAGTTTTTAGTCCCTTCGCAAGATGAATGAGAATTTCGGGGCAAAAGGTAAAGAAGCATTTTATGCTTCGTTAGCAAAACATAATGCCAAGCCCTCTCCTGAAGGAGAAGAATGGGCTCAAAATAACTAGTTTAATTTAGAAAATGTAGTAGATAGAATATGTCTATTACAACATGAAGCAAAATTTAAACTAGGCAAGAATAAAACCGTACTTTGCTCAGTTTTGGGAGCCTGTCTTACAGCAGCTGTAGAAGCTCGTTTTAAACAGGCAAGTAAAAAAAGTGCAATAATAAACTCCCTTCAAAACTTAGTGGAAATTTTGCAAAAACAATTAGATGAAGAAAGAAATAAAAATCATTTATTACAAGCTGCCTTGAGGGAGAAATATGATAACTCCCCAAAGGTGGCAGAGGAAAAAGAAGCTCCCCACATTAATCAAATATACCCCCAGAAAGAATTGGAATCGGTAAAAAAATTGTGTGGAGGACTGTTGTCCACGCATGAGACCCCTGATCAAAACAGAATATAATTATATAAATGATGAGGACTTTGACCCACACATCACCACCAAACGAATACTGTTCAGTGCTACCGAGTTGGCCAAATTAAAGAAAGAATATGGCCGGCTCTCACATGAATCAGAAACAGAACATGTCTTTCAAGTGTCTCTTACTAGTGGTGATAGAATTAAGTTAAATGAACAAGAAGCAAGTAGCTATTGGGAACATGGAGTCTTCTTAACAACAGAAGATAAACTTGACACATGGTCCCTGACACAGCGTGCAGCTTTCTGGGCCGGGAGAATAAATCCTCTAGAAAGAGGAGACCCTTTAGCCATAGTCTCTAACCCTGACCAACTCCTAGAAAGTGTGCACAAAGCTGTCTGCCTGCAAATAATACATGAAAGGAAATTAGCTCCTGAATTTGAGTCTCCAATGCACTTACCTGTCCAGCTTGAAATGATGACTCTTCCAATTAGGAGACTCCCCGAAACACTTAAACCCACTTTAACTACTTTACAAAAAACCATCGTAGCTTTAAGCTCTGTAAATAAGTTGGACAAATTCCTTGAAAACCCGAGTGACCAAACCGGTTCTATCGATCCTGGACAACCTGGTACACCCAGTGCACCCCTCCCTCCACAGGTCTGGGGCAATGAGCCAAAGCAATCCTTTTCACCTGTCCTGGGAAATGAGCCAAACTCACTTTCTTCTAAGCAGTCAAGTAATAAACATTTTGTGTTAATAACAGTAGAAATTATATTTGGATTAGTGCAAGCAGAAGCTTTTAAAAGAGCTACAGGTGACAATACTGTTAAAGCATTGCAAGAATGGTTTAGAACTCTTCCAAAACCACAAGAAATTCAATCTAATAATGACTTCCACTTTACTGCCAGAGATGTACAAGACTGGGTAAAAGCTGAAAGAATCAAATGGACTTTTCACACCCCTTACTACCCTCAAGCTAACGAAATAGATAGAAGGGTAAATGGGTGCCCTATAACCACTGCTTTTCACCCAACAGCTCCAGGCATAATTCTCTCACTACAGAGACCAAATGATTCCAAGAATCCAGCACATTACCCTGGACAACCTATTTCAGTGGAACTTTTGATGCTCTGGGAAAAGAGTATCGGACAAGTACACTCTAAATTCTAATCTTCTGCCTCTTGTTGGCAGACTCTGTTGTGTTTACTGTTTACAGGAGAACTCCGTGGGACATGAAAACTATACAACCATGATAAGACTAGTGATACTTTTCTGCATCCTACCACAATGCTGTGGCCAAAACCCAGCTGAATGGCCGTGGTCTGAAGCCACCATCAGGTACACTCATATTCTAGGAACACATCCCGGAGATCGCCACCCAAACCTGGCAACAGTGGTGCTGCACAACTCTGAGGTATACCGCTCAAATGAATGGGAGTGGGATCCGAGGGAGTAGATTAGAACTTTAGCTGGAACAATTGGTGAAAAAATAAATATAGGATGCAGAAAAGTAGACGGGTCCTTTTATGAAAAAGTTTCCACCATTAGAATCGCTGGTAATTTTCTAAAACCAGATGGGAAAAGCGATTCTCACCCCAACATTTCAGCAGAACTTTGTCCCACAAAGAGATAGACGTGTGCTCAACAAACACCCTTAGAATTGTGTTGTCGACAAGAATATGTTGATAACCACCCCCTGAGCCTAAAAGCCGACAATGTTGTAATCATAAAAGAATGTGATAATGAGTCTGCATTTGATTGTTAGTATAATTTCACCTTAACCAAACCAACTTATGTAACATGCAGTTGGTACGAAAACCCAATTAGAGGGCTTTCTTTTAAATTCAAAATAAACGCCATAACCCAACCTGTTACGACCCCTACCGCTACTCAAACACAACCACCTGTGGTTCTTAGTCCAAAAATTTATGGTGTTGGATCACACATTATTAGGAAAACAGACCAAGAGCAAATAATGTCTAATCCATCATGGTCTCTTAAAAAAGTTAAGCTACTAATGCAAAACAATGTTTCAGAAATACAGACAGCTTGCTCACCTTTCCTACAAGCCTCCTTTGAAGGATAGACTACCTGGCTATGGAGACGTACCCCTTTGAAGAAGCGAGTGCCAAGAGATGTCACTGGTATTCTGGGGACAAGACTGAGAATTCTAAATAGTATTGATTCAGAGGTACTGATGAACAAATTGACTGCCACAACTAGAGATCTAGCCAAATTACAACAACCACTGCAATCCTCCCTATTGGCCTTGAGAACCCATCAGTGGCTGTTATCAAATGTAGTACCAGATTGGGAGAAAATAAATATAAACGATTCCAAATTGATAATTGATGCACTTGGTGCTACACAAACCAATGTTTCCTGCGCTCTCAGCTGCATCCAAGCTCAACTATGGATGCAGTCAGTTACTGCTTCAATTATAAGAGAAGGGGAAGAAGGTACTTTCCCTACTGAAATTCAAAAAATAATCTGGGATAGTGCCACTAATTTTGAAAGAAAATTCCAGTCCTGGTAGAAATTAGTGAATTTTACCTATAACCCTGTTACAAATACAGCCACAGCCTTTGTGTTAACCATACGTAATGCTTCAGTGCATCTGATATTTCCTATCATTGCTCTAAGATTGAACCATGACAGAGCTGTTCTCCATCCTTTAGAACACAGAGAATGAGCCTGTCAGGTTGATGGGAAATAGCAAACTGTTAACTTAGAAGCTTGCATAGCTCAGGGCCAACAAGAATTCATTTGTGATAGTAATGCAATTATAGCTCAAGATATTTGTTTGGACACAGAACAAAACATCTGTCATTTTAAAGCTCATCCTAATGAGACTCCTAAAACAGTGCTTATATACATAAGCCATAGATGTGCATGCTTAAAAACTGCTTGTGATGCTATATTTGTAGAAGATATGCTAGTAGATACCAAAAATCATTCAAATTTCTGTGTTTGCAATTTTACTAAAATTACTAGATGTGATTTCTCCTATTTAGCTCCAGTTACTTCTCACCAACTTATACAATCCAATTATACTTTGATACACAAATTATTGCCTACACCCATTGGGATAGACTTAACTTTAGTAAAGCAATTGCTGCTCCACCAAGATTTAATTGACATTTTAGAAAAAATCAAGGAAGATAGGCAAAAGACCTTGGTGACAGTCCAACATGATGTAAAAGAAATCCATTCCATCTCAGAGAGAGTAATAAAAGATACTAAACACAGGTGGTGAGATACTCTTTTCAGGTAGTCACCTACTGCTACAAGTATCCTGAACAGACTTGTCATCCCATTGTTGTTCTTTTGATTTTAATTTTGATTAGTTTTGTTTTGCAGACAATCCTGTATATAATAATTTAGAAAATGATAAAAAGATTGACAAGATTAACCACTGCGATGAAAGCACATAATTTGATTAGAGTTCCTTTTCCTATAGATATGCCCAAAGCCATTGATGTGAGCCAGCACCGTTTGTAACTTGAATTATAAAACTTGAATTATTGTTTGAATTAACCGTGTTTTGATTTATTATGACCATTTGAAATTGTAATTGTTTTAGTATTTTTACTTAATTTTGTATAACTAAAAATTGTAGGTATTTTTAATATGTTAATTTTGTATGCCTAATTTTGTGATTGAAATTGTAATTGCTTTTAAAATTTTAAGTTAATTTTATATGTTTAAGTTTGTAATCAATTAAAAAAAAAGAAATTGTTGTAACAATCATTGTGATTATTTTGTGATCAATTATAACTAATAATCATTGTGATTATCAATTGTTTTGATTTTTCCTCCATCCCTTTCTTTTTCTCTTTTCTCACTTCTATTTTCCTTGGGTTGTGCTACCGACAATTGACAAGTCCTGAAGACTTTGTGTCAACACTACAGATAAAGCTGTCCTGTCGACAATCGTGAGTCACGGGGTGGTGTAAGGGACGCTCCCTAAATTCCTCATCTGCCTCACGATCATCGCCAATGACTGAAGACCCCAAAAGGGACTGGGACTAAAACCCCCCCGCAATGCAGCAGTTCTGGCCTGACTAAGATGGGAAGACTGCCAGCCATTGTCCACAGGTGCACTCGTTGGACCGATACATCCCCCTAGGAACCGGCTTGGACAATAGGACTTCACGGCAGACTGGTCTTGGGCCGGCCTGTCCTGTGCTTGCCCTATACCTGTACCTGTTCCTGAGGTGGTTATTTGCTCTAAGTGCTGGAGTGCTGCACCTGATTCACCTGATGCTGAGCTCACCTTCTGGCCAACTGCCTGCCGCTTCAGAAAGGACTATAAGAGATACCTCAAGATCGCCCGAATTTTGAGATCTCCCCACGGAAGAAGACGGATCTATCGGCAGGACCACGAGGATATCGTCTCTCCGTTGGTAGCTATACCCATTTCTTTCTCTCTCTTTTACTTTATCCCTCTCCCCTCTCTCCCTTTCTCTCTTTTCTATCGCGTACTGTGCAAAAGTGCACTTAATAAAGTGTACTGCTTTTGAGCAAATTATTATTGTCCCTTGTTATATCTTTTGCGCCTTGAGATCAAACTCGAACCATCACGATTCCCGCCTGCATTAGCGGGTCGTGACAGAGGTAAACACTTTGTGCTTCCAGGAGTAGAGATCATATCTGGGTTGGTCCAGGCTGGCGCTTTCAAAAGAGCTACAGGAGATAAAACTGTTAAAGCATCACAGGGATGGTTTGGAACTTTCCCAAGACCACAGGAAATTCAATCTGATAATGGCTCTCACTTTACTGCCAAAGTTGTACAGGATTGGGCAAAAGGTGAAGTAATTAAATGGACTTTTCACACCCCTTACTACCCTCGAGCTAACGGGACTGTAGGAAGGACCAGTGGTCTGTGGGAAGCTGTGAAAGGTGTGAATGATAGATGGGGGTAAATGGGTGTCCCATAACCGCTGCTTTTTGCCCGACAGCTCCGAGCAGAATCCCCTCATTAGGGGGACAAAGTGATTCCAAGAATCCAGCACATTACCCTGGACGACCTGTTTCGGTGGACCTCCCTACTGTCGGCGAAGTACCGCTAGTGCTAAAAACCCCTCTGAATAAACATGCATGTGTAGCCTTTGATGCTCTGGGGAAAGAGCAACGGATAAGTACTCTCTGGATTCTAATTTTCTGTCTCTTGTTGGCAGAGTCTGTTGTGTTTACTTTTCACAGGACAATTCCAAGGGACATGCAGGATTAATGTTGATTATTGTTGATTATTATTGATTAAATAGTATTGAATCAGAAATACTAATGAATACATTGCTTACCGCAACTAGAGATTTGACCAAATTACAGCCACCGATGGAGTTGTCCTTATTGGCCTTGGGAACCCATTGGTGGCTTTTATCAAACATATTACCAAATTGGGAAAAGATAAATGTGAATGCCCACAAATTGAAAATTGACATGCTTGGTGTTACTCAAAGGAACGTCATCTTGGCTTTCGGCTGCATCCAGGCTCAATTGTGGATGCAGTTACTTGCTGCCTCAATTATAAGAGAAGGCAAAGAAGGCAATTTTCCTACTGAAATTCAGAAAATAATTTGAGATAGTGCCACTGATTTTGAAAGAGAATCCCAGTCCTGGTGGAACTTTGTGCTTTTTAACTTACAACGCTATTACAAACACAGACACCGCTTTTGTGTTTACCGTACGTAATGCTTCAGTGCATTTGATATTCCCTATCATTAGGATTGAACCGTGACGGAGCTGTTCTCTATCCTTTTGAGCATAGAACACGGGCCCGTCAAATCGGTGGAAAATGTCAAACTGTTAACATAGGATCTTGTATTGCTCAGGGACAACGAGGGTTCATTTGTGAAAGGAATGCAATCATAGCTCAAGATACTTGTTTGGACGCAGAACAAAACATCTGTCATTTTGAAGTTCATCCTAACGAGACTCCTGAAACAGTGCTTGTGTATAAAGGCAATGGATGTGCATGCTTGAGAACTGTGTGTGATGTTATAGTTGTAGAAAATCTAGTAGTGAATACTAGAAATCGTTCCAATTTTTGTGTTTGCAATTTTACCAAAATCATCGGATGTGATTTTTCTTATTTGGCTCCAGTTACCTCTCACCATGTTATACAATCCAATTACACACTGATACACAAACTATTGCCTACCCCCTTTGGAATGAACCTTACTTTGGTGAAGCAATGGCTGCTTCATCAGGATTTAATTCAAATCTTAGCAAAGATCAAGGAAAATGGGCAGAATACCTTGGTAACTGTTCATCGCAATGTGAAAGAAATCCATCGTGTCTTGGAAAGGGTAAGAAAGGATGCTGAACACAGGTGGTGGGATACTCTTTCTGGGTGGTCACCTACTGCTACAAGTGTTCTGAACAAATTCTGTCGTCCCATTATTGGTCTTTGGATTTTGGTTACAATTTGTTTTGTTTTATTAGCAAATTTATACATTATGATTTAGAGAATGATGAAATGATTAAAAAGATTGATGCGCACAATTTGATCAGTGTCCCTTTCCCTGTAGCCGTGCCCAGAGCCATTGACATAAGACAGAGCCATTAGTAGCATGAATTATAAAAACTTTGGATATGTTTTAAATTAATTTTAGGTTTTGATTTGTTTTGATTATTTGAAAAATTATTTTGTGATTAATATTGAGCATAATTGTACTTAAGGTTTTGAATCAATTTCTGTATTTTTGATCTTGTGATTTGTCATAATCATTTGAAAAACTGTTTGAAGGAAATAGTTTAAATAGTCATTGTGATTAATTATTGGTACAAATTGTTTTGATTATCTCCTATCTTTTTTCCTGTTGTTTTTTCTCTCTCTTATTCCTGTCTCTGCCTTTCCTGGGTTATGCTACCAACATGGATGAGTCCAGAAGACTTTGCCACAACACTACAGAACCTTGCTGATGGAGCTTTCTTCTCAACAATTATGAATCACAGGGTGGTGTAAGAGACGGTCCCTAAGTTCCTCATCTGCCTCACCACCGTCGCCAAAGACAAAGACTGAAGACTCCGAAAGGACTGCGACTAAAACCTGAGACCCCACTACAGGAGCCCTGGCCTGGCTGAGGGGGGATGTCAGCCAATGGCTGCCTGCAGGGGCGCTTCTTGGACTGAGGCATCCCCGTGGGAACCCGGTGGAAACAATGGGCACGCCACACTGGACTGATCTCGAACGGCTTTCGGACTGGTTTGTTCTGTACCTGCCCTGTACCTGTTCCCTCAGTGAACAATTGCTGGACACATGGACATTTGCTCTAAGCGGTGGAGCGCTTTGTCCTGTTTCAGCGTAGCTGCCTGTGGTCTCCCCGCCTTCTGGCCACCTGCCTGTCGCTTCGCAAGGGACTATAAAGAGACCCCTCAAGATATGACCCGAATTTGATATCTCCCGACGGAAGAGTAAGACAAGTCTGTTGGTCAGCATGCACCACGAGGACTCTGTCTCTCCATTGGTAGCTATATCTCCTCTTCTCTCTTTCTCTCTCTTTTTTTTCTCTTTATCTCTCTCTCTTTCTCTCTTTTCCTTCTCTCTCTCCCTCTATCGCAAATAGTGATGTGTGCACTTAATAAAGTGTACTGTTGTTGAGAGCAGATTGTTGTTGTCCCCTGCTGTGTCTTTTGCACTCTGAGATCACTCGAACCATCATGACTCCTGCCTGCATTAGCGGGCTGTGACAGGCTGAGTTTGGTTTCCCATGGAAAAGGGCCACTGTTTGTGTCTAATGCCCCATGCCTGCCACTGGGCTTCTGCCTGCTGAAATTCCACTAAAATTCTGAACGGATGAGGACTTCTCCCAGATGCAAGCTGCCGCAAGTTGGAAGCCTGGCTGCCCTTGGAGTGCCAAACGGCTCCTACAAACTGGCATCGGGAACCTGGGGGCTGAGTTTGGTTTCCCATGGAAAAGGTCCACCGTTTGTGCTTAAAGCCCCATTGCTAGCACTGCCCTTTCATCCAGTAAATCTACAAATGCTGCAGGATTTCTCCCAGATGCAAGCTGCCACAAGCTATAATCCTGGTTACATACAAAACTGAAATCTATTTCTATTACTAACATTAAAAAAAAAATCTCGATTTTTAACTACAATAAAACCTAAGAAAACCCTATTAAAAATAAAATTTAAAAATCCTATTTCAACTCACCCAAATCCCCAACCATTCCAAAGTAATATTTTTTAGTGCCGAAAAACCGCAAACATTTAAAATAACTATTACGAAAATGCCCTGTATCCACCGTGCCACCAATATCACATAAAACAAATAAATTATTCTCTTCCTACAGCACACTCTTACACAAATACAAAAATCTCTCTAAAATCTGGAATCCAATTACAAATTAGCCCAAAAATAAAAACTTTAATCTCATTAACAAAACACTCTAAAACAAACACAATCTAAAAAATGTCACCATACAACCAACTACCAGCAAACAAACCGCTCTACACTCTTCTCACTAACAGTTCTTATCACATCATAAAAATGGAACAAAAATAAAAAACAACCATATAGAATCCCACACAACAAATCACAAAAACTGGCAAAAAAGATAAACCAAATTACTAAACTCAAAACTGTACAACTGACCCTAACCATGACTAAAGAAAAAGAATCAAAGCTCTATCTCTACACTAACTCAAGAATAATAACCAATGCTCTATAAAATTCACTTAAAAAGCCAAACTAATGAACAACATGAAAAAATCTTAGCTACTGAAATAGAGACATCACTACCCCAAAAAACTACCCAAAATACCCTACCATATCAATAGCCACGTTGCCAAAAATAAAACTAACTAAAAGCACCAAGACAACAAACAAATCAAACTACAAAAATAAAAATATCACAAATAAACTTAAATTACCAACACCAAAAAATTATTCCTCAAATCATCAGAACAAAAACACCACCTATATATACACACAAACCAAAAGACCAATTTAACCATAAACAGTATCGTCCAGATTATCCATAAAGATAAAATATATGCTGCAATCAAAGAAGCCAAATAAATAAACCCCTGTAACATAATAAGCAACAATCCAATTATAAATATTAGGAAACCTTCACAGATTAACTACATCACACTTCTTCAAACCCACCAAAACAAACACTACATAGGCACCATGATAAAAGCCACCACCAAATAAATAAAAACCTCCCCTATACCTCCTGGTGCAGCCAATTACACCATCATAAACCTCAAAAAACACAGCCTTTCAAAATATAATACTTCACCAAAAAAAAAATCAACAACAAAACTCAATTTGAAAACAACCGGATCAGTATGTAGGCTAAGAAACATAACATTAAATAAACAGACCATACCCCTTATCATACACCAGCTACAAACAAAATAAAACTATACTAGAAGTTATTAAAAACCACCTGAAAACCACTAAACAGAGAAAAATTTAAAAAATTAAAGTTCTTTTCTTCTCACAACCCCCATTTCTTTTTTCTGGGGGGGTGAGGGAGGGATTAGCAAAATGAAGTTAAAAACAGAAAGTAGAAAAAATTCCCCTAACAAACCCACACTGGCTTACCTGCCTGCTGCTGCCCAGCACAAAGGTTTGTCCCTTGGCACCTCCTTTAAGCAATGCTCCACATCCAAGTGCATCCATGTACTCCTCCAGGCCCAAATTCCTTCTGTGGGATGCCCTCACCCCCGGGAGCCCAGCACAAACCCCACTCCTCCAGCAGCTCCATGCTGAAGTGAGCTGACGGAAAACCTCTTACAGCAGCCCTGTTGCCTCATCATCCTAACAGCTCACACCTGTAGGCTGCCCTGCCCCCTCATCATCCTAACAGCTCACAGGTCTGGGCTGCCCTGTCCCCTCATCATCAATTTTTAGGGTTTTTTTGGTGGTTTTTTTTGTTTTGTTTTTTTTTGAGGACACTGGGAAAGGATTAGCAGGATGAAATTGAAAAGTGAAAGGAGAAAAGTCCCCCCTACAAACCCACACCGGCTCACCTGCTGCTTCCGAGCACAAAGGTTTGTCCCTCAGCACCTCCTTTAAGAACTGCTGCACATACAAGTGCTCCCTCGGACCTCCTCAGCCCTCTGCTCCAGCAGCTCCAGGCTGAAGAGAGCCCAGGCTCCCCACTTCAAGCAGCCCCACCCCTGGCAGGAGCCACACCCTCATCATCCTAACAGCTCACACCTGTGAGCTGCCCTGTCCCCTCATCATCCTAAGAGCTCACACCTGTGAGCTGCCCTATCCTCTCATCATCCTAACAGCTCATACCTGTGAGCGGCCCTGTCCCCTCATCATCAATTTTTTTTTTTTTGGTGTTTGTTTTTTTTTTTTTTTTTTGAGGACACTGGAAAAGGATTAGCAGGATGAAATTGAAAAGTGAAAGGAGAAAAGTCCCACCTTCAAACCCACACTGGCTCACCTCCTGCTTCCGAGCACAAAGGTTTGTCCCTCAGCACCTACTTTAAGAACTGCTGCACGTACAAGCGCTCCCTCGGACCTCCTCAGCCCTCTGCTCCAGCAGCTCCAGGCTGAAGAGAGCCCAGGCTCCCCTCTTCAAGTAACCCCGCCCCTGGCAGGAGTCACCCCCTCATCATCCTAACAGCTCACACCTGTGAGCTGCCCTGCCCCCTCATCATCCTAACAGCTCACACCTGTGGGCTGCCCTGTCCCTCATCAACCTAACAGCTCACACCTGTGGGCTGCCCTGCCCCCTCATCATCCTAACAGCTCACACCTGTGGGCTGTCCTGTCCCTCATCAACCTAACAGCTCACACCTGTGGGCTGCCCTGTCCCCTGCTCATCCTAACAGCTCACACCTGTGAGCTGCCCTGTCCCCTCATCATCCTAACAGCTCATACCTGTGGGCGGCCCTGTCCGCTCATCATCCTTTACAGCTCACACCTGTGGCTCTGCCACTCTCAGTGTGAGGGCAGGGCAGGGGCAGAGGGGATTTGCATCTCATTCCCTGCACACTTCCTGCTCTGCAGCTGACACACTGCAGCAGCAGGCTTCCCTTGTTATGGATAAGGACCCCTCTTCTCCTGCAGGTGCTGAAGGCTGGAATTGAGATTTTGCTTCTAACATCCCACATGCCTGAGGTTCATAACTCCTTAGGAAATTCCCCAGCAATCATTAGCCTTCATTTACAATTTTGCTTTTGGAATCACTACTAACTTGTCTTTTTGTGGAGGTGTTTCAAACATTCGTAGAGAGTTCAGGAGCTGGGTTGGCTTGTTTCTGATTTAACTGACAAGCCCAGGCTAAATCCAAATGCCCAGGATGACAGGGAAACATGGAGACAGTTTATAAATACTCCCCTTCCTTGCAATTCAGCCCTTTTTTGCACATCCCCAGAGCACATTTATTCCATCCTGTCTTCCCTACAACACCTCTCCAGCACAAATACCACTTCTCAGACACAAACCCAACAGAAATGTACTACAAGGTGCAGCCGGGGTGTGGCCAGGGCTGGGCAGGGGCCAGGGGGAAGGGGCCGTGGCTGGGAGAGGAGTTTGCCTCAGAATCCCAAGGCCTTTTTGTGGGGTGGGGTTGGGAGGCAAAGGTGGTTTTAATTTGGTTTGGTTTTGACCTTTTTTGGTGCTGAATATTGGGGAGGGGAGGGTTGGGGTGGGGATGGGGGTGTATTCTGTGTCAGTTTTCCATTTTGCTCAGATGGAGTGTGGGGGTTTTGGCTCCATGCTGGAAAACTGTCTTGAGAATCTCCTCTATAAATCAGTTTTGCTGAGCCTTGGTTTTTTTACAGGTGAGAGGGGAACATGTAACATGTACTCTTAGGGTGTGTTCTTTGGGAAAGCACAGAGACATTCCTGCCTTTGTTTCTCCCCCTTAAATCTTTTGTGTTGTATGGCTGGGGGCTGAGACTGAAGATTTTAATTAGCCTTTAACTTGGAAGGAACATGGAATGAGGAAACAGCTTTTTAAAATTTGTCTTCTTGACTGATTTATGAAGTAACTTCAATAATAAAATGTCTATGGCAGACCCCATCAAGTTTTGAAGAACTACTTCTTTGAAGTGGAGACAGCTTTTGAGTGATGTGAATTATTTCTGCCAGCTTAAGCTTTCCTTTTCAAGGCATTTAGGTAGCCTCAGCCCCGGCGTTGAACAATGGTGCTTTAGGGAAAAGGAAGCAGGGACAGAGGGGTTGAAAAAGGCGTGTGAGACTTCCCTTACATATCCCCAGTCTGGGAAGGTACTGAACATCAAATGAAACTCAGGACAGCTGGGGTTCAGTTGCTTTTGGGTTTGTGATCTGTTTTGGGGCTTTTATCACTGGGGCAAAGAATATTTAACTTTCCTTGCCTGGAGAAGCTGTTTTCCTTGTCTTGCCTTTGTCATGAGGTGTGACAGTTTTGCACCCAAAACTGTGTGTACTGTGTCCAGTGTTTGGTGCTTTTGCCTGTGGTCTGGCATTCCCAGGGTTGGGGCTTCTTTTAGGAAAGCAGCTCCTTCAGGATGTGCTTCCTTGAGCTGGATGTCTGGGAGAGGTGTTGGAATGGCAGTCGCAGTAGTTTTTCATGGTTTCCAGGCTCTTTCACCCAGTTCATTCCAGTCCATTTCAGAATGTGATGCAGAGCAGAATGACTGCAGTTCAACTGTAAGTACAGTTCAGCCAGAATGGGTGCATGAACTTCAGCATCAGAGGTGTAAATGCTTGGGCATCTGTGAGTTTGCTGGAACCGGTGAAGTCCCAAGACCTGAACAACAGGCCCTGAGCTCAAGTTGACCTTGAGATGAAAGTTTAAACCAGATGTTGTGTTTGTATCCCCTCAGTAGTGAAAGAACCAGGTTCATGAGTGTTCTGCACTAGGTTGCTGCTCATTAGTGAAACAGGGCTTGACCTTTCCATGTTTAGATGTCACTGTTGGACACGAAAGAAAGACACGGAATCGTGATTCAGAAGGCTGATGCTCTAAAAAGGGGCTGGTTTATTCTCAGAACCTATTTTCATACCCTTTTACAATGTGCCCACCTAAGAGGTGGGATCCTTTGAACCATTGGTCACACCAAGGGTCAACAAGCACCCTGCTTAGGAGAGAAATGTGAAAAACTAGATAGTTTAAAAAGTATGACCTTGTTTACCAGTTTTGGTCCCTGGGAAAGAACTTCAGAGAACCTAAACACAACAAGCAGCGACTACATTTAGAGGCCAGGCAGGGCCCTGAAATCAGTCCTGTGGCCTTGCTGGGAAGTGCAGGGGCAAAGGCAGCCCCTTTGATGGGGCCTAGGGGGTCACATCTTGGACATCCCTGTCTCCAAAGCTGACTAAAAAGTCCCTCCCAGTGATCCCCGACCTGTGGGAGTCCAGAGTGTTCCTCTGGAAACAGAAACCTGTACAGGGGGATTTAAAACCTGTACAGGGGGGTCTGAGATTTGTGCAGTGGGGTTGCAGACCCTGGCATGGACCCCAGGCAGGCAAGGGTCTCGATTATAGTCCATGGGAAAAATTACCAACACTATGGGATGAATTGCAAGCCCTCAAAGCTAGTAGAAAGTATTAATAGTTTCACATTAGGGCTTTTAAGATAAGAATGACCAGAGACAAGATGGAGGATTCTGGGCATTACTCTAGAGTCTTCTCCCTCTTCGTCTCCATTTTGTGCAGTGGTGATAACATGAAGTAGATTTAGAGGGATTGGGTCAAAGTAGAAAACACCTGTTTAGTGTCAAGTGCATGCATTGGGTCACAATTGTAAATAATGTACATGCAATTATCTGTATATCAGATGACGAGCTGGGAGCAGGCGGGCAGTCGTCACCTGTTGCCCGTGCTGTCCAGACCTTGGCAGAGCTCAGGGAAAAGTATAGAGATAAGATAAAATAAACAAGGAGAGAAACCTTGAAAAAGAACATCTGAAGACTCCTCGTCTTTTCTGTGGGTGGCTCAGGGCTTTCCGAAGGACGACCACCCTCATTCTCTGGCAAGCAGAGACCCCGAGAACTGGCGTCCCTGGGTGGGTGTCGCCCAGGGAAGTCCTTCGTCCAGAAGAGTCCTCAGAAGCCAGCAAGAATCCCCCAGAAGCCGAGGAGCCGAATTGCCATCATCCGAACTGAAGACCTGTCCTGGTTTAGGGCAAAATTGAGAGGGAATCTCTGAAGGGGTTCCTCTGAAAAGCAAGCCCAAACGGCCCCTCCCCCCAGCCGGTCCAGGAAAAGAACTTTCTTAGAGAAGAGTGGAAAAAACTATTTATTTAACAAACAAAATGACCACAAATGCAAAGAATTAATAATATGAAACAATAAAACCTCTGGCCGCTCTGCAGAGAGATGGCAAACAGAGACAGTCCTTGCCGTGGGTGTAGCTCAGCTCAGTCTCTCACCAGCTCCACTCCCTCCGCAGCTCCAGGCCTGGCAGGCCGCAGGTGCCAGCCCTCGCTGCTCCTCTGGGTTTGTCGGTCCAGAGCAGATCCAAACAGTCCCAAGGAAAAAAAAAAGAAGAGAAAAAAAAAAGGTCCAGGAAGTCTTCTCTGCCCTAGCTAGCTAAACTAACTAAAAGCACAGGAGATCTCTGTCCCACCGCTGTCCGTGCCTCAGAACGAACGCCGGAGAGAGAGACGTGGGGGAGTCAGGCCGTTTCTCAAAACAAACTGCGCGCTGCTGCTTTCTCCCCCTTCACTCCCAGAACAAGTTTTAAAGGTACAGAACTGAATATACAGCACAAACAGAGCAGACGATTGGGGGTACGAGCAGCAAGAGTCACCCTACCACATTCCACCCCTTATCCCCATATCGTCAACTTACTACCAAAACTAAAATTCTAACTCTACACACACATACATTATACATATATATATATATACAGCTATATACAGAAAATGGTAGTAGCATCCAGACTGTGAGTAAATGATATTTACTCACAGTCTTCACGCAACAATCAGATCTCCCTGAGGTACACATTGTGTTGTTCCATCTTTCTGCATTATCCACCATGTGCAGCCTGGTCCCTGAGCAAAAACAATCCCACGAATGGGTTTGTCTGTATTTGAGGCAGATTTAATCCAAACTGTCTTCCCTAACAAACCTCTCACATGTACCACTGGGACTTTATCTCCGTCTACTGTAGATAGGAGCTCAGACTGGGCTGGGCCTGCTCTGTTGGTGGAACCTCGGGTGTTAACTAACCAGGTGGCCTTTGCTAAGTGTTGCTCCCAATTTTTGAAAGATCCTCCACCTAATGCCTTCAAGGTGGTTTTTAACAGTCCATTGCACCTCTCCACTTTGCCTGCAGCTGGTGCATGGTAGGGGATATGGTACACCCACTCAATGCCATGTTCCCTAGCCCAGGTGCTGATAAGGCTATTCTTGAAATGAGTCCCATTGTCTGACTCAATCCTCTCAGGTGTACCATGCCTCCAAAGAACTTGCTTTTCCAGGCCCAGGATGGTGTTCCGGGCTGTGGCATGAGGCACAGGATAGGTCTCCAGCCACCCAGTGGTGGCTTCCACCATGGTCAGCACGTAGCGCTTGCCTTGGCGGGTTTGGGGCAGGGTGATGTAATCAATCTGCCAGGCCTCCCCATACTTATACTTGGACCACCGTCCACCGTACCAGAGGGGCTTCACCCGCTTGGCCTGCTTGATGGCAGCACATGTCTCACAGTCATGGATAACTTGGGAAATACTGTCCATGGTTAGATCCACCCCTCGGTCCCGTGCCCACTTATAGGTGGCATCTCTGCCCTGATGACCTGAAGCATCATGGGCCCACCGAGCCAGGAACAACTCTCCCTTATGTTGCCAATCTAAGTCTATCTTCGATACTTCTATTTTCGCAGCTTGATCTACCTGCTCATTGTTTCGGTGTTCCTCCTTAGCCCGACTCTTGGGAACATGGGCGTCTACATGACGAACTTTTACAGATAGTTTCTCCATTCTGGTGGCAATGTCTTTCCACTCATCAGCAGCCCAGATTGGTTTTCCCCTACGTTGCCAGTTGGCTTTTTTCCACCTTTCCAGCCAGCCCCACAGAGCATTGGCTACCATCCACGAATCAGTGTAGAGGTAGACCTTTGGCCACTTCTCTTTTTCAGCAATGTCCAGGGCCAATTGAACAGCTTTGAGTTCAGCAAGCTGGCTTGACCCACCTTCTCCTTCAGTGGCTTGTGCAACTTGTCTTGTGGGGCTCCATACTGCTGCTTTCCACTTTCGTTCCATCCCTACAATGCGGCAGGAACCGTCAGTGAAAAGAGTGTAGCGTGTTTCTTCTGCTGGCAGTTGGTTATACGGTGGAGCTTCTTCAGCTCGGGTTACTTGCTCCTGTTCCTCTTCATCAATGAGACTAAAGTGTTCACCTTCAGGCCAGTTTGTAATTATTTCCAAAATCCCAGGACAATTCAGTTTTCCAGTACGGGCGCGCTGTGTGATAAGAGCAATCCACTTACTCCATGTGGCATTGGTCGCGTGGTGGATAGCGGGAACCTCTGCTTTGAACATCCACCCCAGCACCGGTAGTCGGGGTGCCAAGAAGAGTTGTGCTTCAGTGCCTATTACCTCTGAGGCAGCTTGAATTCCTTCATAGGCTGCTAAAATTTCCTTTTCTGTTGGAGTGTAGTTGGCTTCCGCCCCTCGGTAGCTTCGACTCCAGAATCCCAATGGTCGGCCACGCGTCTCACCAGGCATCTTCTGCCAAAGGCTCCAGGACAGACCATGGCTCCCGGCTGCAGAGTAGAGCACATTCTTCACATCTGGTTCTGTCCTAACTGGGCCAAGGGCTACTGCATGAGCGATCTCCTGCTTGATCTGGGCAAAGGCGTGTTGCTGTTCCGGGCCCCAGTGGAAATTGTTCTTCTTACGAGTAACCAGGTAGAGAGGGCTCACAATCTGGCTATACTCAGGGATGTGCATCCTCCAAAAGCCTATGGCGCCTAGGAAAGCTTGTGTTTCCTTCTTGTTGGTCGGTGGAGACATTGCTGTGATCTTGTTAATGACATCGGTGGGAATCTGGCACCGCCCATCTTCCCACTTTATTCCCAAGAACTGGATCTCTCGAGCAGGTCCCTTAACTTTGCTCTTCTTGATAGCAAAACCAGCTTTCAGGAGAATCTGGATGATCTTCTCTCCTTTCTCAAACACTTCAGCTGCAGTGTTTCCCCATACAATGATGTCATCAATGTACTGCAGATGTTCTGGAGCCTCACCCTTTTCTAATGCAGTCTGAATGAGTCCATGGCAGATGGTGGGGCTGTGCTTCCACCCCTGGGGCAGTCGGTTCCAGGTGTACTGCACTCCCCTCCATGTAAAGGCAAACTGAGGCCTGCATTCTGCAGCCAGAGGGATGGAGAAAAAAGCATTGGCAATGTCAATAGTGGCATACCACCTCGCTGCCTTGGACTCCAGCTCGTACTGGAGTTCCAGCATGTCCGGTACGGCAGCGCTCAGCGGCGGAGTCACTTCATTCAATGCACGATAGTCCACAGTCAATCTCCAATCTCCATCAGACTTGCGCACAGGCCAAATGGGGCTATTAAAGGGTGAGTGGGTTTTGCTGACCACCCCTTGGCTCTCCAGCTCACGGATCATCTTGTGGATGGGAATCACAGCATCTCGAATGGTTCTGTACTGTCAGCGATGCACCGTCAAAGTGGCAATTGGCACTCGTTGCTCTTCCCCCTTCAGGAGTCCTACTGCAGATGGGTTCTCTGATAGCCCAGGCAAAGTGTTCAACTGCTTAACACCTTCTGTCTCTACAGCCGCTATCCCAAATGCCCACCTGAGTCCCTTTGGGTCTTTGAAATACCCATTTCGGAGGAAGTCTATGCCCAAAATGCATGGGGCCTCTGGGCCTGTCACAATAGGGTGTTTCTTCCACTCGTTTCTAGTCAGGCTCACATCGGCTTCCACCAAAGTAAAATCCTGTGATCCCCCTGTCACACCAGCAATAGAAACAGATTCTTCCCCCACATGTCTTGATGGGATTATTGTGCACTGCGCACCAGTGTCAACCAAGGCCTTATATTCTTGTGGTTCAGATGTGCCAGGCCAACGAATCCACACAGTCCAAAAAACACGGTTTTCCCTAGCCTCTACCTGGCTAGAGGCAGGGCCCCTCTAAGCCTGGTTATCCGTCTTTCCCTGGGAAACTGGAGCTACTTCCCTCTTGGTGGAACTACCTCTCTGAGTCTTGCCTTCCAACAATTCACACAGCCGTTGTGCCAAATCATCAGTAGATTTTCCATCCCATTTCCTCATGTCTTCCCCAGAATCACGCAGAAAGGACCACAGCTTAGTTCGTGGGATACTGCTTTTTTCCCTATCTGGAGAACGTCTGCGCTTGGTACCAGAACCTCTGACCTGTACTGCAGAGGTTTGGAAAATGTCCTCTCTGAGTTGTTTGTGGTTCTCCTCTATCTTATCTTCTAATGTCTGCATACGCGTTTCTAGAGCTGCAATTCTGGCATGTGTCGGGCCATGCACAGCATCTGCATATGCTCGGAGCTTCTTCGCCATATCCCTCACGGTCTCCCTCGTGTCATCTCGCTTCATTATTGCTAAAGCAGATGAGTATTCTTGTGGCCCAAGTCGTACAAGTTTTCGCCACATCACGGGTGTGCATGGTACCAGGTCTGGGTTCCTAGTGTTTAGGTCATCTGAGAAGATAATCTCTGCCACTGCCATTTCTCGTAAGCGTTGAATCCCTTGTTCTATGGTCTTCCACTGGGTTTGCTGCATATAGAGATCGTCTGCACACAGATATCTTTGTTCCACACTTCCCAGGACCCGTTCCCAGAGACTGCGTGGATTAGCCTCTCTCATCATTCCTTGGTCAATACCTGGATCTTGTGACAGGGATCCCAGATGCCTTGCTTCGGTGCCGTCCAGAATTGTAGCCTCACCTGCAGCATCCCAAAGACGGACTAACCAACTGATTATAGATTCATCAGGTCGTCGAGTGTAATCCTTTCTTAGGCCCCGAAGGTCCTTCAGGGAAAAGGACTCAATAGTAGCTTCCGGTCTTCTGCCAGTTGGTTGGGCTTGTGATCTTCTGCCGGTTGGTTGGGTTTCCGATTTTACGTCAGTCTGTTCAGTTTCTGATTGTGTATCAGTTGGTTCAGCGTCTGATTGGGTGTCAGTCGGTTGGGTGTTGGGAGGCACTGAGGGTCCTTCACCTGGATCATCATCCACTCGTCGATTAGTTTTGTATGTGCGCTTCTTTGCTGGGGCGACTGCCAGTGTCTTAGGTTCACTTTCTGGTTTAGCTGCTGTCTGAGTAGCTACGGTATTGGCTGCAGCCCGAGGGACTGGGGTAGCTGCTGATTTATCTCCCTGCCCCCCTGCCTCTATCTGCTGCCCTACAGTATCTAGCAGTGTACGATAAGCATATGCCAGGGCCCAGCTTATCGCAATGAGCCTTTTCTCTTTAGAATTATCACGGCAGTTCTCCTCCAGATATTTCCCCACTTCGTCTGGGTTCTGAATTTGTTCATGTGAAAATTCCCAAGCTGGGGGATCAGAAAATTCCTTTAAGGTTTGGCCCATTCTCTCCCATTTTCCACACCATTCAGGATTTTTCACACCTGGGTCTACCTTTAGGTCAGCAGTCTCATCAGCCCCTCTGGAGAACTCAGACCTCATTCTAGACAAGCTGTAGAACATATAGAGGAAGCCTACTAGATTAAATACCAGAAAGGTGGTTTCTTTAATAGTCAGGGGACTTTGAACATTCTCTAAAAGTGATGTAACTGGTTCAAAAGAGAAGGAACAAAGAAATGACTGAAAAGCTTCATCCCCTCTAACAAACTGAGTGCAATTATTAATAAATTCCCAAAACATGCTACTGGAACTAGGATGCAGGGTAGGACGAAGAAGCCATAAACCAAACATACCAGGCACAAACTCCAGTACCTGTATAAGCTTCCTATAAATCATGATTGCTAAACCGAGGACAATAGCAACCCTAACTCGTGCACCTCTAGTGTAAAAGCTACGTGTTAGAGACAACATTGGAGCTATTGCTGAATACGAAAACAAACCTAGGGACTAGAGAGGTATTAAAATCTCAAAAAAGCCTAGGGAACAGAAACACAGAAAGGACTCCATCCCAAGAGACATTAGGAATTCAATGAGCAACATATCTACTCAATACTCTATCCCCACACAAAGTAAAACCAAAAAAAGCAGTCAATGTAAGTTTTTTCCACTCTCTCAAGCCCCACGGATGGGCGCCAAAATAAATATATGTCCTGGTTTAGGGCAAAATTGAGAGGGAATCTCTGAAGGGGTTCCTCTGAAAAGCAAGCCCAAACGGCCCCTCCCCCCAGCCGGTCCAGGAAAAGAACTTTCTTAGAGAAGAGTGGAAAAAACTATTTATTTAACAAACAAAATGACCACAAATGCAAAGAATTAATAATATGAAACAATAAAACCTCTGGCCGCTCTGCAGAGAGATGGCAAACAGAGACAGTCCTTGCCGTGGGTGTAGCTCAGCTCAGTCTCTCACCAGCTCCACTCCCTCCGCAGCTCCAGGCCTGGCAGGCCGCAGGTGCCAGCCCTCGCTGCTCCTCTGGGTTTGTCGGTCCAGAGCAGATCCAAACAGTCCCAAGGAAAAAAAAAGAAGAGAAAAAAAAAAAAGGTCCAGGAAGTCTTCTCTGCCCTAGCTAGCTAAACTAACTAAAAGCACAGGAGATCTCTGTCCCACCGCTGTCCGTGCCTCAGAATGAACGCCGGAGAGAGAGACGTGGGGGAGTCAGGCCGTTTCTCAAAACAAACTGCGCGCTGCTGCTTTCTCCCCCTTCACTCCCAGAACAAGTTTTAAAGGTACAGAACTGAATATACAGCACAAACAGAGCAGACGATTGGGGATATGAGCAGCAAGAGTCACCCTACCACAAGACCAGAGAAGGAAGAAAAGGACGAGAGCAGCTGATCTCAGGTTCATCTCAGACAGACGGATTTCCAAGGGCCCTGGAGTTCGTCGTCCTGTCAAATGCTGGTCGGTGATCGGGAACCTCCGAGCTGAACCGGAAAGCACCTGCACTTTGGTTCTTTCAGTGGTAAGACCAGTTGAGATACAAGATCACACGATGGGGGGAATTATGTCCCTGTCCCAGGAGCAGCTCAGCTTGCTGTCTGCCTTGCAGGGGATTGTTTCAGCTCACCCTGCGGGTCTCACAGAAAAAGAGCTCCATTCGTTACTGCTCTGGGTGAGATGTAATTAACCTTTCTGTGAGACAACAGTGTTATTTGAACCGGGGTTTTGGCAAGAGGCAAACAGGGAATTATATCATCAGGCGACTCAAAAGGACAAGATAGCTTTGAACCTCGTGACGGCTGCGAGAGTTATGTTAGAAGCAGTCACAGGGCGAAGCATAGGAATTCCTTTCCCTGACCCACCGTGGGGGGAGGGGGATGAACAAGGTGACTCCTCTGCTAGTCGGTTACTAGCGGAGACAGGTGTTGGCCATCAGCCAGCGGTTAAAGGGTCTCCTGCAGGAGACAGATTAGAGATGACAGCTTGTCTCGGAAGCAGCGGGGGGTCAGCAGCTTTCCACACAAGGGAACAAAGGCATTGAGTTAGACGATTTCCCAAAATTTGTCCCGGGGAACTTAAAGCTTTTAATACACCCCAGTGAGGAGGAAGATCAGGACATGCTCTCTTTCGAGGCGTGCCCTGCGGAGGCAGGAGACGCACCCCAGGAGGGGGGATGGGAGAGTCGAGAATCTAGCCCACCAAGGAGCCCGTTCACCCCCCCTTCGAAGCCACGCAACAGCCCTCCGGTGCTTCCCCTTTCCTCGGAGATAGTGGGGCGGGGGAGGGAAATGGCAAGCGACGGGCTGGGGATGCACGGGGCGGTGGAGGAAGGTGGGGTTCCGTGGAAACCGCGCGGGCAGGAACACGTTTGGGACAGCTTGGGGGACGTGCTGAGCCAGGGCACAGCGGAGTGCACGGAAACTGGGACAATGGCGGCAGGGTCGGCATTAGCGGCTCGTCACGTGGGAATGACGCAAGCTACGGGGAGCAGCGCGGGTCAGGGTGCGTCTGCTTTGCTGAACGTGAGCTCAGGTACATTGGGGCAGAATCCGGGCACAAGTGACATGCGGGATGGGGCGGCTCCGGGGGCGGTGGCTCCGGGAGCAGAGGCTCCGGGGGGAGGAGCGGCAGAGGCTGCCCCCCCAAGGGGCTGAAGCGGTGCAGGCAAGGCCAGGACGTGGCCAGGGCGGAGCGATCCATCGAGGATCGGCCCTCGGAGAGGAGGATCTGCGGGCGCTGGCCGAACAAGCAAAAAGCTTGGCCGCAGCTTTGAAAAGTATAGGCCACCATGCTCTCAGTGTTGCTGCTGCCTCTGAAAGCGTGGTGCAAAACGAAAAGTAAAGGTTCAAAAGGAAGAAAAGGTAGAAAAGAAATCAGAGACAGAAAGTGCTTTTGAGATGTTAGCAGAAATGTTGGGGTTAGACACGGAGGGTCTGCTGCATGAGGCGACAGCGCCATCTGCTGCCTGGAGCAGAGAACTACAGCAGCCAACACGACAGTCGCTGCTGAGCAGTGGGGCGACTGCGCCATCTCGTGGTTGAAGGGAAAAACTACAGCAACCGCAACGCAAGTTGCCAGGGACCAGTGGAGCGACAGCGCCGTCTGGTGCTTGGAGCGAAGAACGACACAGCCACCACGACAGTGGCTACAGAGCAGTGGGGCGAGTGCGCCATCTCGTGGTTGGAGGGAAAAACTACAGCAACCGCAACGAAAGTCGCCAGGGATCAGTTGAGCGACAGCGCCGTCAGGCGCATGGAGCAAAAAACTACAGCAGCCGCGAGGACAGTCGCCGCTGATCAGTAAGGTGACTGCGCCATCTCCTGTTCCGAGGGAAAATCTACAGCAACCGCTACGAAAGTGGCCGGGGACCAGTGGAGCGACATTGCCATCTGGTGCCTGGAGCGAAGAACTAGAGCAGCCACCACGACAGTCACCGCTGATCAGTAAGGCGACTGCGCCATCTCCTGTTCTGAGGGGAAATCTACAGCAACCACTACGAAAGTGGCCGGGGACCAGTAGAGCGACATCGCCGTCTGGTGCCTGGAGCGAAGAACTAGAGCAGCCACCACGACAGTCACCGCTGATCAGTAAGGCGACTGCGCCATCTCGTGGTTAGAGGGAACACCTACAGCAACCGCAACGCAAGTCACCAGTGACCAGTGGAGCGACAGCGCCATCTGGTACCTGGAGCGAAGACCTAATGCAGCAACCAGGACAGTCGCCGCTGATCACTGGGGCGACTTCGCCATGTCGTGGTTGGAGGGAAAAAATACAGCAACCTCAACGAAAGTCGCAAGTGACCAGTGGAGCGACAACGCCATATGGTTCGTGGAGCGAAGAACTACAGCAGCCACAACAACAGTCGCTGCTGGTCAGAGGGGCGACCGCGCCATCTCGTGGTTGGAGGGAAACACTACAGCAACCGCAACGCAAGTCGCCAGGGACCAGTAGAGCAACATCGCCATCTGGTGCCTGGAGCGAAGAACTACAGCAGCCACCACGACAGTCGGCGCTGATCAGTGAGGCGACAGCGCCATCTAGTGCTTGGAGAGAAGAACTACAGCAGCCACCACGACAGTCGCCGCTGACCAGTGGGGCGACCGCGCCATCTCGTGGTCGAGGGAAAAACTACAGCAACCTCAACGAAAGTCGCAAGTGACCAGTGGAGCGACAACGCCATATGGTTCGTGGAGCGAAGAACTACAGCAGCCACAACAACAGTCGCTGCTGGTCAGAGGGGCGACCGCGCCATCTCGTGGTTGGAGGGAAAAACTACAGCAACCGCAACGCAAGTCGCCAGGGACCAGTAGAGCAACATCGCCATCTGGTGCCTGGAGCGAAGAACTACAGCAGCCACGACAGTCGCCGCTGATGAGTGGGGCGACTGCGCCATCTGGTGCTTGGAGAGAAGAACTACAGCAGCCACCACGACAGTCGCCGCTGACCAGTGGGGCGACCGCGCCATCTCGTGGTCGAGGGAAAAACTACAGAAACCGCAACGCAAGTCTCCAGGGACCAGTGGAGCGACAGCGCCGTCTGGTGCCTGGAGCGAAGAACTACAGCAGCCACCACGACAGTCGCTGCTGAGCAGTGGGGCTAGTGCGCCATCTCGTGGTTGGAGGGAAAAACTACAGCAACCGCAACGAAAGCCGCCAGGGATCAGTGGAGCGACATCGCCATCTGGTTCGTGGAACGAAGAACTAGAGCAGCCCCCACGACAGTCGCCGCTGATCAGGAAGGCGACTGCGCCATCTCCTTTTCTGAGGGAAAAACTACAGCAGCCGCAACGAAAGTTGCCAGCGACCACTGGAGCAACAGTGCAATCCGGTGCCTGGAGCAAAGAACTACAGCAGCCACCAGGACAGTCGCCGCTCATCAGTGGGGCAACTGCGCCATCTTGTGGTTGGAGGGAAACACTACAGCAACCGCAACCAAAGTTGCCGGTGACCAGTGGAGTGACAGCGCCATCTGGTGCCAGGAGCCAAAAACTCCAGCAGGCACCACAACAGTCACGGCTGATCAGTGGGGTGACTGCTCCATCTCTTGGTCGGAGGGAAAAACTACAGCAACCGCACCCAAAGTTGCCGGGGACCAGTGGAGCAACAGCGCCATTAGGTGCCTGGAGCGAAGAACTACAGCAGCCACCAGGACAGACGCCGCTGAACAGTGGCGCGGCTGTACCATGTCGTAGTTGGAGGGAAAAACTACAGCAACCGCAACGTACATCGCCAGTGACCAGTGGAGCGACAGCGCCATCTGGTTCGTGGAGCAAAGAACTACAGCAGCCACCACGACAGTCCCCACTAATCAGTAACGTGACTGCGCCATCTCGTGGTTGTAGGGAAAAACTACAGCAACCGCAACCAAAGTTGCCGGGGACCAGTGGAGCGACATCGCCATCTGGTGCCTGGAGCCAAGAAGTCCAGTAGCCACCACGACAGTCACTGCTGATCAGTGGGGCGACAGCGCCATCTCTTGGTCGAAGGGAAAAACTACAGCAACCGCAACCAAAGTTGCCGGGGACCAGTGGAGCGACATCGCCATCTGGTGCCTGGAGCGAAGAACTACAGCAGCCGCCACGACAGTCGCCGCTGATTAGAGGGGCGACTTCTCCATTTCGTGGTTGGAGGGAAAAACTACATCAACCGGAATGGAAGTCGCCAGTGACCAGTGGAGCGAGATCGCCATCTCGTTCGTGGATTGAAGAACTACAGGAGCCACCAAGAATGTCACCACAGATCAGTGGGGCGACTGCGCCATCTCGTGGTCGGGCGGAAGAACTACAGCAACCGCAACGCAAGGCACCAGGGACCAGTGGAGCGACTGTGCCATCTGGTGCGTGGAGCAAAGAACAACAGCAGATCTCAAGACAGTCGCTGTGGATCAGTGGGGCGACTGCGCCATCTCGTGGTCAGAGGGAAAAAATACAGCAACCGCAATGCAAGTCGCTGGGGACCAATGGACCGACAACGCCATCTGGTACCTGGAGCGTAGAACTACAGCAGCCATCACGACAGTCGCTGCTGAGCAGTGGGGCGAGTGCGCCATCTCGTGGTTGGAGGGAAAAACTACAGCAACCTCAACGAAAGTCGCAAGTGACCAGTGGAGCGACAACGCCCTCTGGTTCGTGGAGCGAAGAACTACAGCAGCCAACACAACAGTCGCTGCTGGTCAGAGGGGCGACTGCGCCATCTTGTGGTTGGAGGGAAAGAGTACAGCAACCGCAACCAAAGTTGCCGGTGACCAGTGGAGCAACAGCGCCATCTGCTGCCAGGAGCCAAAAACTCCAGTAGGCACCACGACAGTCACCGCTGATGAGTGGGGCGACTGCGCCATCTTGTGGTTGGAGGGAAAAACTACAGCAACCGCAACCAAAGTTGCCGGGGACCAGTGGAGCGACAGCGCCATCTGGTTCCTGGAGCGAAGAACTACAGCAGCCACCAGGACAGACGCCACTGATCAGTGGGGCAACTGCGCCATCTCGTGGTTGGAGGGAAAAACTACAGGAACCGCAATGCAAGTCGCCAGGGACCAGTAGAACAACATCGCCATCTGGTGCCTGGAGCGAAGAACTACAGCAGCCACCACGACAGTCGGCGCTGATCAGTGGGGCGACAGCACCATCTGGTGCTTGTAGAGAAGAACAACAGCAGCCACCATGACAGTCGCCGCTGACCAGTGGGGCGACTGCGCCATCTCGTGGTTGGAGGGAAAAACTACAGCAACCGCAACCAAAGTCGCCAGGGATCAGTTGAGCGACAAGGCCGTCTGGTTCGTGGAGCGAAGAACTACAGCAGCCGCCACGACAGTCGCTGCTGGTCAGAGGGGCGACTGTGCCATCTCGTGGTTGGAGGGAAAAACTACAGCAACCGCAACCAAAGTTGCAGGGGACCAGTGGAGCGACAGCGCCATTAGGTGCCTGGAGCGAAGAACTGCTGCAGCCACCAGGACAGACGCCGCTGATCAGTGGGGCGACTGCGCCATCTCGTGGTTGGAAGGAAAAGCTACAGCAACCGCAACGCAAGTCGCCAGGGACCAGTAGAACGACATCGCCATCTGGTGCCTGGAGCAAAGAACTACCGTAGCCACCACAACCGTCGCTGCTGAGCAGTGGGGCGACTGCACCATCTCGTAGTCCAAGGGAAAAACTACAGCAACCGCAACGCAAGTCACCAGTGACCAGTGGAGCGACAGCGCCACCTGGTGCCTGGAGCCAAGAATTAAAGCAGCCACCACGACAGTCACTGCTGACGAGTGGGGCGACTGCACCATCTCGTGGTTGGAGGGAAAAACTACAGCAGCGTCAAAAGAAGTCGCCAGTGACCAGTGGAGCGACAGCGCCATCTGGTTCGTGGAGCAAAGAACTACAGCAGCCTCCACGACCGTCCCCACTAATCAGTGGCGTGACTGTGCCATCTCGTGGTTTGAGTGCAAAACTACAGCAACCGCAACAAAAGTTGCCGGTGACCAGTAGAGCAACATCGCCATCTGGTGCCTGGACCGAAGAACTACAGCAGCCACCACGACAGTCCTTACTAATCATTGGTGTGACTGCGTCATCTCGTGGTTGGAGGGAAAATCTACTCCAAACGCAACGCAAGTCGCCAGGGAACAGTGGAGCGACAGCGCCATCTGGTGCCTGGAGTGAAGAACTATAGCAGCCCCCACAACAATCGACGCTGATCAGTGTGGCGACTGTGCCATCTCGTGGTTTGAGTGCAAAACTACAGCAACCGCAATGAAAGTCGCCAATGACCCGTGGAGTGACAGTGCCATCTGTGTTTTTACAAGTGAGAGGAGAACATGTAACATGTTTGGGAAAGCACAGAGACATTCCTGCCTTTGTTTCTCCCCCTTAAATCTTTTGTGGTGGATGGCTGGGGGCTGAGACTGAAGATTTTAATTAGCCTTTAACTTGGAAAGAACATGGAATGAAGAAACAGCTTTTTAAAATTTGTGTTCTTGGCTGATTTAGGAAGTAACTTCAATAATAAAATGTCTGTGGCAGACCCAACAAGTTTTTAAGAACTATTTCTTTGAAGTGGATTCAGCTTTTGAGTGATGTGAATTATTTCTGCTAGCTTAAGCTTTCCTTTTCAAGGCATTTAGGTAGCCTCAGCCCCGGCGTTGAACAATGGTGCTTTAGGGAAAAGGAAGCAGGGACAGAGGGGTTGAAAAAGGCGTGTGAGACTTCCCTTACATATCCCCAGTCTGGGAAGGTACTGAACATCAAATGAAACTCAGGACAGCTGGGGTTCAGTTGCTTTTGGGTTTGTGATCTGTTTTGGGGCTTTTATCACTGGGGCAAAGAACATTTAACTTTCCTTGCCTGGAGGAGCTGTTTTCCTTGTCTTGCCTTTGTCATGAGGTGTGACAGTTTTGCACCCAAAACTGTGTGTACTGTGTCCAGTGTTTGGTGCTTTTGCCTGTGGTCTGGCATTCCCAGGGTTGGGGCTTCTTCAGGATGTGCTTCCGTCAGAGTACTTCCTTGAGCTGGATGTCTGGGAGAGGTGTTGGAATGGCAGTCGCAGTAGTTTTTCATGGTTTCCAGGCTCTTTCACCCAGTTCATTCCAGTCCATTTCAGAATGTGATGCAGAGCAGAATGACTGCAGTTCAACTGTAAGTACAGTTCAGCCAGAATGGGTGCATGAACTTCAGCATCAGAGGTGTAAATGCTTGGGCATCTGTGAGTTTGCTGGAACCGGTGAAGTCCCAAGACCTGAACAACAGGCCCTGAGCTCAAGTTGACCTTGAGATGAAAGTTTAAACCAGATGTTGTGTTTGTATCCCCTCAGTAGTGAAAGAACCAGGTTCATGAGTGTTCTGCACTAGGTCGCTGCTCATTAGTGAAACAGGGCTTGACCTTTCCATGTTTAGATGTCACTGTTGGACACGAAAGAAAGACACGGACTCGTGAATCAGAAGGCTGATGCTCTAAAAAGGGGCTGGTTTATTCTCAGAAGCTATTTTTATTCCCTTTTACAATGTGCCCACCTAAGAGGTGGGATCCTTTGAACCATTGGTCACACCAAGGGTCAACAAGCAAAGTCCCTCCTTCGGAGAGAAATGTGAAAAATAAGATAGTTTAAAAAGTATGACCTTGTTCACCAGTTTTGGTCCCTGGGAAAGAATTTCAGAGAACCTGAACATGACAAGCAGTGACTACATTTAGAGGCCAGAGAGGGCCTGGAAATGAGTCCTGTGGCCTTGCTGGGAGGTGCAGGGGCAAAGGCAGCCCCTGGATTGCCCCTTAAGCCTTGGCCACTCTTTGGGTGCAATCCAGGAGGAGGCTGAAGCCAGCTGTTCCCGCAAAAGAACTTGTGTGAGCCTCTTTATTGCACCCAAATGTCCAGGCTGGGCACTGTCCCAGCACCAGTCACTGCTCTCCTTGCCTTCTTCACCTTGACTGCTGATATCCAGCTTTACTTCCTAAAAATAGGAACAAATAACAGTGCTGTAACAGAGCCACCATTTACACTTGCCCTGCAAAGACAAACAGTGACCCACCTCCTCAGGGGAAGCCCTCTCACCCGGCATGGGGCGCTCTGCCGCAGATTCTATCCATCTGCATCTGAAAGAAAGTCAGGAACAAAAGACAAAGTGCTGCAGGAGAACTTGACAGCTGCAGACATCTTGTGTCCATCTAGGCATATTCTCCTCAGTCCAACTCCACCCGTCATTACAAATTTCAAGCCCCCAGCACTTGCCCTATTACTCCTACACCCAGACTAAGCAGCAAGGCAGAGCAGCTCCGGGCCAAATACACACCCACACCCGTGACACAGGAGACCACAAACGAGGGAACACAACGAGGACAGAAAACTCTCGGCCACAAGAATGGCCCTGAGGACCCAGCGAACTCAGAATGAGGTGACCGAGGTAAGACCGATGGCGAGCTGGCCAGGCTCGCAGAACCCTGCAGGAAGAAGATGCCAGCGGGATGACTTATTCCAAGGAGCGCAAAGACGGATGCCCGAGAGTGCTACGGTCAGAATCACCTCCCTCTCTTTGCCTTCTGACAAGTCCTAATCCGCCAGAATGGATCGTTGCGGAGCACAGCTGTCGACACAGCTCAGAACAAGACCTGAAAGGACACTGGACTGGATGCTTCTGAAGAGAGAGGCGATGCCTGTCCCAGCTCCCGAGTGAAAGGCGCCGGGCCGAGGAGCACAGAGATCGCAGATGCTAAGACTGACGCCAGGGTTTCCGAGAAGCCCCCGGAAGGGCCACTGCAAAAGACATGAAAGACGAGATGCCCAGAAGACACAGAAGGCACCACAGACAAGTGACACGACACGCACCGGGGCTGCTCTGCCCTGCACACCTCAGCATTGTGATCAAAACTGAGACTTTTCTTTGATGGGGCCCAAGGGGTCACATCTTCGACATCCCCGTCTCCAAAGCTGACTCAAAAATCCCTCCCGGTGACCCCCGACCCGGCACACTGCTTTTGATCTCCTCTGTGATCTGTAGCCCTCCACTTATCTCTGGGATGAGAATCCACGTCGGGTGCAAAGGAAGGCCAGCTCCATGGAAATGAACGCGTCGGCCCCGTGGACGTCGAGACACCTACGCGTCCGCCTCAGTGCTGCCGTAACCGGATTTGGGCTCCGCACCTCCTCACGGTACCTAGGATCACAAAACCAAAAATGTGACTATTGCCCTCCAGAAGAACAATCCCCAGGGCTCCTCCGCACCATTGGCCCAGCTCGCCTCAAATCTTCATTCGACTCCAGAGGCTGCTCGGAGGGTACCTGCAAAATGAAAAGGTACACGTTTAGCAAGCTGCTGCACACCACTCTCTTAGGAGTCACCCCACCTAAAGGCTGACTCACCCGCTCGCCTCTATTCCTTGGCACACCTGGGGCAGCGGCAGCACCTGCAAAGAAACATAGCAAAAAGGCTCGCTGAGATGCCGTGAAACGGCTACCGCCCCGGTCCAACCGAGGCCTGCCGCAAGCGTACCTTAAGCTTGCACCCATCTGGCCTCTGGCAGCCCAGGACAGGAGAACTGGCAAGCAGAACACCTAAAATAAAAAAGCCCCAGATGATGCTTGGAGCTGCACCAGAAATCAAGACCTGAGCAGTGACAAGTGCTTCTGCCCTCCAATCTCTGCTCACCTCCCTCCACTGACCATCACTGCAGATACGCAGCTCCACGTCCTAGAAATAAAGACAAAGAACAGTGCTGTAACAGAGCCACCATTTACACTTCCCCTGCAAAGGCAAACAGTGACCCACCTCCTCAGGGGAAGCCCTCTCACCCGGCATGGGGCGCTCTGCCGCAGATTCTATCCATCTGCATCTGAAAGAAAGTTAGCAACAAAAGTCAAAGTGCTGCAGGAGAACTTGACAGCTGCAGACATCTTGTGTCCATCTAGGCATATTCTCTACAGTCCAACTCCACCCGTCATTACAAATTTCAACCCCCCAGCACTTGCCCTATTACTCCTTCACCCAGACTAAGCAGCAAGGCAGAGCAGCTCCGGGCCAAACACACACCCACACCCGTGACACAGGAGACCACAAACGAGGGAACACAAAGGGGACAGAAAACTCTCGGCCACAAGAATGGCCCTGAGGACCCAGAGAACTCAGAATGAGGTGACCGAGGTAAGACCGATGGCGAGCTGGCCAGGCTCGCAGAACCCTGCAGGAAGAAGATGCCAGCGGGATGACTTATTCCAAGGAGCGCAAAGACGGATGCCCGAGAGTGCTATGGTCAGAATCACCTCCCTCTCTTTGCCTTCTGACAAGTCCTAATCCGCCAGAATGGATCGTTGCGGAGCACAGCTGTCGACACAGCTCAGAACAAGACCTGAACCGACACCGGACTGGATGCTCCTGAGGAGAGGGGCGATGCCTGTCCCAGCTCCCGAGTCAAAGGCGCCGGGCCGAGGAGCGCAGAGAGCGCAGATGCTAAGACTGACGCCAGGGTTTCTGAGAGGCCCCCGGAAAGGCCACGGCAAAAGACGTGAAAGGCGAGATGCCCAGAAGACACAGAAGGCACCACAGACAAGTGACACGACACGCACCGGGACTGCTCTGCCTTGCACACCTCAGCATTGTGATCAAAACTGAGACTTCCCTTTGATGGGGCCCAAGGGGTCACATCTTGGACATCCCTGTCTCCAAAGCTGACTCAAAAATCCCTCCCGGTGACCCCCGACCCGGAACACTGCTTTTGATCTCCTCTCTGATCTGTAGCCCTGCACTTATCTCTGGGATGAGAATCCACGTCGGGTGCAAAGGAAGGCCAGCTCCGTGGAAATGAACGCGTCGGCCCCGTGGACGTCGAGACACCTCCACGTCCACCTCGGTGCTGCCGTAACCGTATTTGGGCTGCGCACCTCCTCACGGTACCTAGGATCACAAAACCAAAAATGTGACTATTGCCCTCCAGAAGAGCAATCCCCAGGGCTCCTCCGCACCATTGGCCCAGCTCGCCTCAAATCTTCATTCGACTCCAGAGGCCGCTCAGAGGGTACCTGCAAAATGAAAAGGTACACGTTTAGCAAGCTGCTGCACACCGCTCTCTTAGGAGTCACCCCACCTAAAGGCCGACTCACCCGCTCGCCTCTATTCCTTGGCACGCCGGGGGCAGCGGCAGCACCTGCAAAGAAACATAGCAAAAGGCATGCTGAGATGCCGTGAAACGGCAACCGCCCCGGTCCGACTGAAGTACGCCACAAGTGTACCTTAAGCTTGCACCCATCTGGCCTCTGGCAGCCCAGGTCAGGAGAACTGGCAAGCAGAACACCTAAAATAAAAAAGCCCCAGATGATGCTTGGAGCTGCACCCGAAACCTGAGCAGTGACAACTGCTTCTGCCCTCCGATCTCTGCTCACCTCCCTCCACTGACCTTTACTGCAGATACGCAGCTCCACTTCCTAGAAATAAAGACAAAGAACAGTGCTGTAACAGAGCCACCATTTACACTTGCCCTGCAAAGACAAACAGTGACCCACCTCCTCAGGGGAAGCCCTCTCACCCGGCATGGGGCGCTCTGCCGCAGATTCTATCCATCTGCATCTGAAAGAAAGTCAGGAACAAAAGACAAAGTGCTGCAGGAGAACTTGACAGCTGCAGACATCTTGTGTCCATCTAGGCATATTCTCCTCAGTCCAACTCCACCCGTCATTACAAATTTCAAGCCCCCAGCACTTGCCCTATTACTCCTACACCCAGACTAAGCAGCAAGGCAGAGCAGCTCCGGGCCAAATACACACCGACACCCGTGACACAGGAGACCACAAACGAGGGAACACAACGAGGACAGAAAACTCTCGGCCACAAGAATGGCCCTGAGGACCCAGCGAACTCAGAATGAGGTGACCGAGGTAAGACCGATGGCGAGCTGGCCAGGCTCGCAGAACCCTGCAGGAAGAAGATGCCAGCGGGATGACTTATTCCAAGGAGCGCAAAGACGGATGCCCGAGAGTGCTACGGTCAGAATCACCTCCCTCTCTTTGCCTTCTGACAAGTCCTAATCCGCCAGAATGGATCGTTGCGGAGCACAGCTGTCGACACAGCTCAGAACAAGACCTGAAAGGACACTGGACTGGATGCTTCTGAAGAGAGAGGCGATGCCTGTCCCAGCTCCCGAGTGAAAGGCGCCGGGCCGAGGAGCACAGAGATCGCAGATGCTAAGACTGACGCCAGGGTTTCCGATAAGCCCCCGGAAGGGCCACTGCAAAAGACATGAAAGACGAGATGCCCAGAAGACACAGAAGGCACCACAGACAAGTGACACGACACGCACCGGGGCTGCTCTGCCCTGCACACCTCAGCATTGTGATCAAAACTGAGACTTTTCTTTGATGGGGCCCAAGGGGTCACATCTTCGACATCCCCGTCTCCAAAGCTGACTCAAAAATCCCTCCCGGTGACCCCCGACCCGGCACACTGCTTTTGATCTCCTCTGTGATCTGTAGCCCTCCACTTATCTCTGGGATGAGAATCCACGTCGGGTGCAAAGGAAGGCCAGCTCCATGGAAATGAACGCGTCGGCCCCGTGGACGTCGAGACACCTACGCGTCCGCCTCAGTGCTGCCGTAACCGGATTTGGGCTCCGCACCTCCTCACGGTACCTAGGATCACAAAACCAAAAATGTGACTATTGCCCTCCAGAAGAACAATCCCCAGGGCTCCTCCGCACCATTGGCCCAGCTCGCCTCAAATCTTCATTCGACTCCAGAGGCTGCTCGGAGGGTACCTGCAAAATGAAAAGGTACACGTTTAGCAAGCTGCTGCACACCACTCTCTTAGGAGTCACCCCACCTAAAGGCTGACTCACCCGCTCGCCTCTATTCCTTGGCACACCTGGGGCAGCGGCAGCACCTGCAAAGAAACATAGCAAAAAGGCTCGCTGAGATGCCGTGAAACGGCTACCGCCCCGGTCCAACCGAGGCCTGCCGCAAGCGTACCTTAAGCTTGCACCCATCTGGCCTCTGGCAGCCCAGGACAGGAGAACTGGCAAGCAGAACACCTAAAATAAAAAAGCCCCAGATGATGCTTGGAGCTGCACCAGAAATCAAGACCTGAGCAGTGACAAGTGCTTCTGCCCTCCAATCTCTGCTCACCTCCCTCCACTGACCATCACTGCAGATACGCAGCTCCACGTCCTAGAAATAAAGACAAAGAACAGTGCTGTAACAGAGCCACCATTTACACTTCCCCTGCAAAGGCAAACAGTGACCCACCTCCTCAGGGGAAGCCCTCTCACCCGGCATGGGGCGCTCTGCCGCAGATTCTATCCATCTGCATCTGAAAGAAAGTTAGCAACAAAAGTCAAAGTGCTGCAGGAGAACTTGACAGCTGCAGACATCTTGTGTCCATCTAGGCATATTCTCTACAGTCCAACTCCACCCGTCATTACAAATTTCAACCCCCCAGCACTTGCCCTATTACTCCTTCACCCAGACTAAGCAGCAAGGCAGAGCAGCTCCGGGCCAAACACACACCCACACCCGTGACACAGGAGACCACAAACGAGGGAACACAAAGGGGACAGAAAACTCTCGGCCACAAGAATGGCCCTGAGGACCCAGAGAACTCAGAATGAGGTGACCGAGGTAAGACCGATGGCGAGCTGGCCAGGCTCGCAGAACCCTGCAGGAAGAAGATGCCAGCGGGATGACTTATTCCAAGGAGCGCAAAGACGGATGCCCGAGAGTGCTACGGTCAGAATCACCTCCCTCTCTTTGCCTTCTGACAAGTCCTAATCCGCCAGAATGGATCGTTGCGGAGCACAGCTGTCGACACAGCTCAGAACAAGACCTGAACCGACACCGGACTGGATGCTCCTGAGGAGAGGGGCGATGCCTGTCCCAGCTCCCGAGTCAAAGGTGCCGGGCCGAGGAGCGCAGAGAGCGCAGATGCTAAGGCTGACGCCAGGGTTTCTGAGAGGCCCCCGGAAAGGTCACGGCAAAAGACGTGAAAGGCGAGATGCCCAGAAGACACAGAAGGCACCACAGACAAGTGACACGACACGCACCGGGGCTGCTCTGCCCTGCACACCTCAGCATTGTGATCAAAACTGAGACTTCCCTTTGATGGGGCCCAAGGGGTCACATCTTGGACATCCCTGTCTCCAAAGCTGACTTAAAAATCCCTCCCGGTGACCCCCGACCCGGCACACTGCTTTTGATCTCCTCTCTGATCTGTAGCCCTGCACTTATCTCTGGGATGAGAATCCACGTCGGGTGCAAAGGAAGGCCAGCTCCGTGGAAATGAACGCGTCGGCCCCGTGGACGTCGAGACACCTCCACGTCCACCTCGGTGCTGCCGTAACCGGATTTGGGCTGCGCACCTCCTCACGGTACCTAGGATCACAAAACCAAAAATGTGACTATTGCCCTCCAGAAGAGCAATCCCCAGGGCTCCTCCGCACCACTGGCCCAGCTCGCCTCGAATCTTCATTCAACTCCAGAGGCTGCTCAGAGGGTACCTGCAAAATGAAAAGGTACATGCTTAGCAAGCTGCTGCACACCGCTCTCTTAGGAGTCACCCCACCTAAAGGCCGACTCACCCGCTCGCCTCTATTCCTTGGCACGCCGGGGGCAGCGGCAGCACCTGCAAAGAAACATAGCAAAAGCCATGCTGAGATGCCGTGAAACGGCAACCGCCCCGGTCCGACTGAAGTACGCCACAAGTGTACCTTAAGCTTGCATCCATCTGGCCTCTGGCAGCCCGGGTCAGGAGAACTGGCAAGCAGAACACCTAAAATAAAAAAGCCCCAGATGATGCTTGGAGCTGCACCAGAAATCAAGACCTGAGCAGTGACAACTGCTTCTGCCCTCCGATCTCTGCTCACCTCCCTCCACTGACCTTTACTGCAGATACGCAGCTCCACTTCCTAGAAATAAAGACAAAGAACAGCGCTGTAACAGAGCCACCATTTACACTTCCCCTGCAAAGGCAAACAGTGACCCACCTCCTCAGGGGAAGCCCTCTCACCCGGCATGGGGCGCTCTGCCGCAGATTCTATCCATCTGCATCTGAAAGAAAGTTAGCAACAAAAGTCAATGTGCTGCAGGAGAACTTAAAAGCTCCAGACCTCTTGTGTCCATCTAGGCATATTCTCTACAGTCCAACTCCACCCCACATTACAAATTCCAAGCCCCCAGCACTTGCCCTATTACTCCTTCACCCAGACTAAGCAGCAAGGCAGAGCAGCTCCAGGCCAAACACACACCCACACCTGTGACACAGGAGACCACAAACGAGGGAACACAACGGGGACAGAAAACTCTCGGCCACAAGAATGGCCCTGAGGACCCAGAGAACTCAGAATGAGGTGACCGAGGTAAGTCCGATGGCGAGCTGGCCAGGCTCGCAGAACCCTGCAGGAAGAAGATGCCAGCGGGATGACTTATTCCAAGGAGCGCAAAGACGGATGCCCGAGAGTGCTACGGTCAGAATCACCTCCCTCTCTTTGCCTTCTGACAAGTCCTAATCCGCCAGAATGGATCGTTGCGGAGCACAGCTGTCGACACAGCTCAGAACAAGACCTGAACCGACACCGGACTGGATGCTCCTGAGGAGAGGGGCGATGCCTGTCCCAGCTCCCGAGTCAAAGGCGCCGGGCCGAGGAGCGCAGAGAGCGCAGATGCTAAGGCTGACGCCAGGGTTTCTGAGAGGCCCCCGGAAGGGCCACGGTAAAAGCCGTGAAAAACGAGATGCCCAGAAGACACAGAAGGCACCACAGACAAGTGACACAACACACACCGGGACTGCTCTGCCCTGCACACCTCAGCATTGTGATCAAAACTGAGACTTCCCTTCGATGGGGCCCAAGGGGTCACATCTTGGACATCCCTGTCTTCAAAAGCTGACTCAAAAATCCCTCCCGATGACCCCCGACCCGGCACACTGCTTTTGATCTCCTCTGTGATCTGTAGCCCTCCACTTATCTCTGGGACATATTGGGGACGAGAATCCATGTCAGGTACAAAGGAAGGCCAGCTCATTGCCTGGAAAATTCCTCCTGTCACCGGGCTCTTATTGTTGTCTCTTATTCGGCTACAAGAAAGAAAACCAAAAAAGTGTGAATCTTAGCAGCACATCAGCCAAAAATGGCAATTCTGCTACTCACCATCTCTTAAGAATGCCCGGGTCCTCGGGCAGCCCACTTTGGCTGCACTGCAAGGCTGACACTTGCAGAGCCAGAGTCTCCATGGCCTTATTGGCACTGAGCCCACCCACCACGGCCTCTATCAGGGGCGTGAGCATCCCCGGTTGTAGTGGGACAAGGGTTCCAGGATGGACATCCCCAGAGAAGCGCAAACCTGTAGATTCTGCCTCCCCACTCTCACTTACTGGCTAGCCCTAGCCCAGGGTTACTGCCTGCCACTGCTCTCAGGGAAACAGAGGTGTTGTGATGACTGCTGTAAGGACTGCTATAGCTGTACTCTTAACTTATATCCCAGCCTGTACCCCTCCCTTTCACTGTGTGCTCTCTCTGGCCCTTCAGTCCTTCACCTCTCAAGCCCTCCCTCAGCCTCTGTGTGTCACTGTCAAGTCCCCCTTGCTGAACCCTACACCTTGCAGCCGGGGATGCTCCTTATCCAACAGGGTCTCAATGTCCCGCAAGCGGGACGCCATCTCCACAGTTGCTCCTACCCTACCTAAGTGTAGCCCTGAGTCAGGGCTCCTACCCTAAGTGTGGCCCTGAGTCAGGGCAGAGGCTGACAGAGCCGAACTCTTTGCGGTGGCCAAGGCACGAAGCCTTACCAACCGCCGCCTCGAGGAGGGATGGACGCAATCCCCGGCTGCGGAGAGACAGGTGATCCCAGGGAGGGGTGGGGCGGGAAACCCCCTTTTTTCCCCAACCCTGCGGACCCTGCTCCCCACTACCACTTCCTGCCTAGCCTAGCCTTTGGGGTACTGCCTGCCCCTCTCAGGGCTTCTGGCATTCTCCTGCCTTAGACTTACTGCCTGCTGCTGCTCTCAGGGAAACAAGGGTGTTGTGCTGTGTGTGTGGGCTGCTATAACTGTGCTCTAACTTGTATCCCAGCCTGTACCCCTCCCTTTCACTATGTGCTCTCTCTGGCCCTTCAGTCCTTCACCTCTCAAGCCCTCCCTCAGCCTCTGTGTGCCACTGCCAAGTCCGCCTGCCGAACCCTACGCCTTGCAACCGGGGATGCTCTTTATCAGGATACGCCTGGGACAGGGATCCCAGGGGGGGCCACCAATCTCCCACTGCATCCCTTTACCTTGTGGGCTCTCGAAGACGGCCGACAATGCAAAGCTGGCTAAAACGCAGAGATGGGTCAGAACTGCTCTGCCCGGCCAAGTCTGCGGGGATGCTGAGGGGAAACCCTCCCCCTTTACCCCTGAGGGCTCCATCCCACTAGGGCCCTCTCCTCTAAGATAACTTTAAGTTGCCTCCTGGGACTGAAAAGGCTTTTCCCCAATCTCCCGACCAGCTGTCCCAACACTTAGCTTTCAGAAGACGAGCAGACAAAATCCATCCTCGACGGAAATGAACGTGTCGGCCCCATGGACGTCGAGACACCTCCGCGTCGGCTTCGCTGCTGTCATCACCAAATCTGGGCTCTGCACGTCCTCCCAGGACCTAGGATCACAAAACCAAAAATGTGACTATTGCCCTCCAGAAGAACAATCCCCAGGGCTCCTCGGCACCACTGGCCCAGCTTGCCTCGAATCTTCATTCGACTCCAGAGGCTGCTCGGAGGGTACCTGCAAAATTAAAAGGTACATGCTTAGCAAGCTGCTGCACACCGCTCTCTTAGGAGTCACCCCACCTAAAGGCTGACTCACCCGCTCACCTCTATTCCTTGGCACGCCTGGGGAAGCAGCAGCACCTGCAAAGAAACAAAGCAAAAAGGCTCGCTGAGATGCCGTGAAATGGCAACCGCCCCGGTCCGACTGAAGTACGCCACAAGTGTACCTTAAGCTTGCACCCATCTGGCCTCTGGCAGCCCGGGTCAGGAGAACTGCCAAGCAGAACACCTAAAATAAAAAAGCCCCAGATGATGCTTGGAGCTGCACCAGAAATCAAGACCTGAGCAGTGACAACTGCTTCTGCCCTCCGATCTCTGCTCACCTCCCTCCACTGACCTTTACTGCAGATACGCAGCTCCACTTCCTAGAAATAAAGACAAAGAACAGCGCTGTAACAGAGCCACCATTTACACTTCCCCTGCAAAGGCAAACAGTGACCCACCTCCTCAGGGGAAGCCCTCTCACCCGGCATGGGGCGCTCTGCCGCAGATTCTATCCATCTGCATCTGAAAGAAAGTTAGCAACAAAAGTCAATGTGCTGCAGGAGAACTTGACAGCTGCAGACATCTTGTGTCCATCTAGGCATATTCTCTACAGTCCAACTCCACCCCACATTACAAATTTCAAGCCCCCAGCACTTGCCCTATTACTTCTACACCCAGACTAAGCAGCAAGGCAGAGCAGCTCCAGGCCAAATACACACCGACACCCGTGACACAGGAGACCACAAACGAGGGAACACAACGGGGACAGAAAACTCTCGGCCACAAGAATGGCCCTGAGGACCCAGAGAACTCAGAATGAGGTGACCGAGGTAAGACCGATGGCGAGCTGGCCAGGCTCGCAGAACCCTGCAGGAAGAAGATGCCAGCGGGATGACTTATTCCAAGGAGCGCAAAGACGGATGCCCGAGAGTGCTACGGTCAGAATCACCTCCCTCTCTTTGCCTTCTGACAAGTCCTAATCCGCCAGAATGGATCGTTGCGGAGCACAGCTGTCGACACAGCTCAGAACAAGACCTGAACCGACACCGGACTGGATGCTCCTGAGGAGAGGGGCGATGCCTGTCCCAGCTCCCGAGTCAAAGGCGCCGGGCCGAGGAGCGCAGAGAGCGCAGATGCTAAGGCTGACGCCAGGGTTTCTGAGAGGCCCCCGGAAGGGCCACGGTAAAAGCCGTGAAAAACGAGATGCCCAGAAGACACAGAAGGCACCACAGACAAGTGACACGACACGCACCGGTACTGCTCTGCCCTGCACACCTCAGCATTGTGATCAAAACTGAGACTTCCCTTCGATGGGGCCCAAGGGGTCACATCTTGGACATCCCTGTCTCCAAAGCTGACTCAAAAATCCCTCCCGATGACCCCCGACCCGGCACACTGCTTTTGATCTCCTCTGTGATCTGTAGCCCTCCACTTATCTCTGGGACATATTGGGGACGAGAATCCATGTCAGGTACAAAGGAAGGCCGGCTCGCCCTCTGGGTAATTCCTGCTGTCACCGGGCTGCTGTCTTTTTGTCAGCTACAATAAAGAAAACCAACATCAAAACATGATCTTAGCAGATCTGTCGTCCGGTTTGTGAGTGGGTCCCAGTGTAATATGATTAGACCAGCTAACACTCACAAACAATGATGGATGCTTAGAGTTGCACCAAAAACACCACACAAATACCCTAACCAGACAAACTTATCAATTTTGGAAAAAAAAAAAAATTGCCCTAAAATAAACCAAGCCTAATTACCCATAATCAATTTTCCAAATATAATAAAAACAATCCCATGTCCAATCCCCTTTAAAAAAACCTCAAGTGAATGCCCAGAATCACCCCAAACTTAAAAAGCCTGTTTGCAATCACATAAAAATAAAAATTGATCTGTTTCAAAATACATCAATTCATTAATCTAACAGAGCAAAACCACAACAATTAAATTCTTAGTCAACACTAGTACTCTGAATACTTCAATCCCATCGCTACACACAAAATCAAAACCCATTTCGCTTACTGACATAACAAAGAAATCACAATTTTTTCCTATTATAAAACTTAAAAAAATCTAATTAAAACTAAAAATAAAATATACCATTATAACTAACCCCAAACCCCAAACATTCCAAACAAACTTCCTCCTAAACAAGTATTTCAAATGCCAAAAAACCTCAAACATTTAAAATGACTACTACAAAAATTCCCTCTATCCACCGCACCACCAATATCACATAAAACAAATAAATTACCTTCTTCACACAGCAGACCCATATCAAAAAGCTAAACCTCCCTGAAATCATTAACATAATTATAAATTAACTCCAAAATAAAAAACTTTTTTCTCACTAACAAAAAGTCCACAAACTAAAAAACTCCACCATACAACCAACTGCCAGCAAACAAACCACACCACATTCTTTTCACATCATAAAAATGAAACAAGAACTAAAAACAACCATATGGAATCCCACACACACATCATGTCACAAGAACTAGGAAAAAAAGATCAATCAAACCTACTTACTAAACTCAAAACTGTACACCTGACCCTAAAACTGACTAAAAAAACCCCTACACTAACTCATAAATAATAATCAGTACTCTATAAAATTAACAAAAAATCCCTAACAACATGAAAAAATATAAACTAATAAAAACAGAACATCACTACTCCAAAAACTACCTAAAAACCCAATCCTATCAATAGCCAAGTTCCCAGAAATAAAACCAATAAAAAACTGCAAAACAACAAATTAAACTACCATAACAGAAATATCCCAAATAAATTAAATTAAATTAACAGCACCAAAAAAATTATTCCTGACTCAATGAACCCATAATGCCTCAAACCATCAAAACAAAACTATCACCTATAAGCATGCACAAAACCCGAAGATCAATTTAACCATAAACAATATCTCCCAAATATATAATATATAATAGTAGAAAAAAAATATACAATATATAAAATATATAATACAGTTTTTAGCCATAGCTAGAAAACACACATTGCAAACAAACAAGCCAAATAAATTAACCTCAAAGTACAATAACAATAGTCCAATCATAAATATTAAAATCTGTAACAGATTAACGACATCACAGCACCTCAAACCCACCAAAACTAACTCTACCTATTCACCATAATAAAAACCACCACTAAATCATTCAAAGCCTACTCAATACCTCACATTACAGCCCATCACAGCATTGTAAGCCTTAGAAAACATATCCTTTAAAAATATAACATCCCACCAAAAAAATTCAGCCACAAAACTCAGTCCAAAAGCAACCTAATCAACACCTGAACTAAGAAATACAGTGTTAAATAAATAGACCAAATCCCTTATCATACAGTATCTACAAACAAAATAAAACTACACAGTAAGTTAGTAAGAGCCACCTTAAAACCACTACAGGGAAAAAGCTTTCAAAAATTAAAAACTGCATGGAACAAAACACCCAAACCTCCACCAGCCAAGCTGGCCCCACCCAATCTGAATGCCTACATACAACAAACAAAACCCCAATAACTCACAAGTTTTAAAAAAAAAGCCACTTAAATTAATTCTACCTTAAATACAAACAAACACATCCATAAAGTTATCATCACTCAAAAACCAAATTACACATAAAAAAATAACACCAACAAATAAAACAAAAAGCAGTATACCACCAAAGAATGTAATAGTGAATAAAAACCTTATAGAGATATCATTATTTATCAAAATCCCAGGTAAAGGGGGATTCCTCCTAATTTAGACTGTAAGTGGAGAAGAGTTTCTTCCCCTGATTTGAACTTTTTTTGTCCTCATAACCCCCACTTTTCTTTTTTTGAGGACACTGGGAAAGGATTAGCAGGACGAAATTGAAAAGGGAAAAGAAAGAAATCCCCCCTACAAACCCACACTGGCTCACTTGCTGCTTCCGCGCACAAAGGTTTGTCCCTCAGCACCTCCTCAGCCCTCTGCTCCAGCAGCTCCAGGCTGAAGAGAGCCCAGGCTCCCCTCTTAAAGCAGCCCCCGCGGCAGGAGCCACCCCCTCATCATCCTCGCAGCTCACACCTGTGGGCGGCCCTGTCCCCTGATCATCCTCACAGCTCACACCTGTGAGATGCCCTGTCCCCTGATCATCCTTTACAGCTCACACCTGTGGGCTGCCCTGTCCCCTCACCATCCTTTACAGCTCACCCCAGGCATTGCTCTGAGCCTGCATCATCCTTTACAGCTCCCACCTGTGCCTCTGTGGCTGTGCCTGTGGCTCTGCCACTCTCAGTGTGAGGGCAGGGCAGGGGCAGAGGGGACTTGCTGCTCATTCCCTGGACACCTCCTGGTCTGCAGCTGACACACTGCAGCAGCAGGCTTCCCTTGCTATGGATAAGGACACCTCTTCTCCTGCAGGTACCCAAGGCTGGAATTGAGATTCCACCTCCAAAATCCCATATTCCTGAGGTTCATACTCCTGAGGAAATTCCCCAGCAATCATTAGCCTTCATTTACAATTTTGCTTTTGGAATCCCTAGTAACTTGTCTTTCTGTGGAGGTGTTTCAAACATTCATAGGGAGTTCAGGAGCTGGGTTGGCTTGGCTTTTTTCTGATTTAACTGACCAGCCCAGGCTAAATCCAAATGCCCAGAATGACAGGGAAACATGGAGTTTATAAATACTCCCCTTCCTTGCAATTTAGTCCTTCATTGCACATCTCCGGAGAAGATGCATTCCATCCTTTCCTCCCAACAGCACTTCTCCAGCATAAATGCCACTTCTCAGACACAACACAAACAGGAATCTACTACGGGGAGGATGGGGGCGGGCGGGGCGGGCTGAGCTGGGGGAGCCGGGGCCAGAGAGAACGGGGCCGGAGTCAGGGCGGAGCCCGGGCCGGAGAGAACGGGGCCGGAGTCAGGGCGGAGCCCGGGCCGGAGAGAACGGGGCCGGAGTCAGGGCGGAGCCCGGGCCGGAGAGAACGGGGCCGGAGTCAGGGCGGAGCCGGGGCCAGAGAGAACGGGGCCGGAGTCAGGGCGGAGCCCGGGCCGGAGAGAACGGGGCCGGAGTCAGGGCGGAGCCGGGGCCGGAGAGAACGGGGCCGGGCTCAGGGCGGAGCCGGGGCCGGAGAGAACGGGGCCGGAGTCAGGGCGGAGCCCGGGCCGGAGAGAACGGGGCCGGAGTCAGGGCGGAGCCGGGGCCGGAGAGAACGGGGCCGGACTCAGGGCGGAGCCCGGGCCGGAGAGAACGGGGCCGGAGTCAGGGCGGAGCCGGGGCCGGAGAGAACGGGGCCGGAGTCAGGGCGGAGCCGGGGCCAGGGGGCTGGGCCGGGGCTGGGTCGGAGTGGGGCCGGGGGGAGCCGGGAGCGATCTCAGGGAAGCCACCAAGTTCCCACTGTCTCCTTTTTCCTGCTAAGTACCTGGGAGTCAGCGCAGTGATCCTAAGGATGAAGAGGAGCTTGGGATGATACTAAAAGACTTGGAGAAACCATTTTTCAGAAGGATGTGAGTCTGAACATTTGTCCATTATCGGGTGCTTTTGTCCATCTCATGTGTTTTCTATTTTTAATGGCTGTTTAAGTTCTAAGACAATACGTTGAAAATGAAAAAGGTTCTGTGTCAGATCACAGTGCTGGGTTTGGCAGAGTGGCTGAAGTGTTTGTGCGAGCAGGGGAGGGAACGGACCAATCAGCTCCGGCAGGGTGAGGCATATCTGCTTCTGGTTCCAGAAGCTTTTGATTTCTGGAAAATTTAAAGCCTGTGGCCGTAATTAGCAGTAATAATGGTGCTTTCTTTTATCTCTCAAGGTCACTGGCAAGCACGGAACAAGAACTGACCCAGAACTTCTTGGGGCCCTGGCAGAGAGAGAAGCAGCAAATGGTGTTGAGAGAATTTCAGAGTACATGTGAGATCCTGGTTTTCTTGACAGCTTAAGAAATTATTTCTTAATCACGTACGATAACCAGTCCCAGGACTCCCCAAACGCCTCCGCTCCCCATGATGCCAGGGAATCTTTTTTCCAGCGTAGGCAGAGAATTCTTTATGAGAAAACTCAAAACTGAAGGATGCGGGATCTGAGGGGAGAGGAAAGATTCTGGTATAAATTGAAAATGCCTTGGGAAAAATAAACATTTCTTCCTGGTATTTATAACTCCCTTCATAGGAGTTATAAATATCAGGAGGGAGATATATATAACTCCCTTCATCCTAGGGCCGTTCCCCTTGTCCATAGCCGTGTGTCCTTGTGAGAAATCCCTCTCCCTTAGGCCACGAGCGGCTTGTACAGACCACTCCAAAGACGTGTTCCAGGGGTTCTTGGGGGCACACGAGCACTCCGGGCCCTTTCCCGGCCTTGTCCTCAGCGCCTTCCCCGGGAACCCCCGATTCCCGGGGCACAGCGGCATCGTGTCCCGCCAGCCCGCCGGGGGAGCAGCAGCTTGTTATAAATGCGTATTTTGGAGTTGGCTTTTTGCGTATAACAAGCAGATTGCTTTATGTATAATATGGGAAAGTTATATTGCATGGTGTTTTTTTTTTTTTATTAATAGAATTTAAAAAATAGTGATAGATAAGTATTCTTAGATTGTAACAAAGTAGAGATGGGAGTGTTGTTTTTTTTTAATTCCTCAAAGAGACAGAAGACAGGAGGGCCATCTGGAATCCCTGAAAATAAGGAACAACTGAGCCCTGTTGAAGAAGAAAGATTTACTACCTCTATCTAGACTTAGCAAGGCCACATAGAAAAACTACATAATTAAGGGAAGTCTTGAAACCAAAAATGAATATTTGAATCATGTATTAGCTCATTTAAATATGTAACACAGAAGTCCTTAAAAACAAAGGATCTGAAAAAAAGACGGTGTGCTGATGTTGGAATCAGCACCTCGGCCGAAAAGATCTTTGGTTTTTTTATCCTTTATTGTCTATTTTTATTCTATTTTATTTTATTTTTATTAAACTTATAAATTAATATAAAAAGGTGAAACGTCGTTTTTCACAAGCTGAACAGCTGAACTCGGCCATTTTCGGCTCTTCGGCTATGCTCGGCTATTTCCGGATGCAGTCGTTCAGATTCGGCTCTTCGGGGAAGCTCGGCTCTGTTCAGCTATGCTCGGCTATTTCCGGATGCAGTCGTTCAGATTCGGCTCTTCGGGAAAGCTCGGCTCTGTTCGGCTGTTCCCGGCAGCCCTCGGCTATTTCCGGATTCAGTCGTTCAGATTCGGCTCTTCGGGGAAGCTCGGCTCTGTTCGGCTATGCTCGGCTATTTCCGGATGGAGTCGTTTAGATTCGGCTCTTCGGGGAAGCTCGGCTATGCTCGGCTGTTCCCAGCACACCTCGGCTATTTCCGGATTCAGTCGTTCAGATTCGGCTCTTCAGGGAAGCTCGGCTCTGTTCGGCTATGCTCGGCTATTTCCGGATGCAGTCGTTCAGATTCAGCTCTTCGGGGAAGCTCGGCTCTGTTCAGCTCTGTTCGGCTGTTCCCGGCACACCTCGGCTATTTCCGGATTCAGTCGTTCAGATTCGGCTCTTCGGGGAAGCTCGGCTCTGTTCGGCTATGCTCGGCTATTTCCGGATGCAGTCGTTCAGATTCAGCTCTTCGGGGAAGCTCGGCTCTGTTCAGCTCTGTTCGGCTGTTCCCGGCACACCTCGGCTATTTCCGGATGCAGTCGTTTAGATTCGGCTCTTCGGGGAAGCTCGGCTCTGTTCGGCTGCGCTCGGTGCCGCTCGCTGCGCTGCGCTCCGCCCAGCTCAGCTCGGCTCGGCTCCCTGAGGGGCGGGGCCGCGCGGGAAAGCGGCGCCGCCGGTTCGCGTTCACCCCGCAGAGCGGCGTTTGCTCGGTGTTTTTCTGCTGGCCAGTCTGCCAGCCATCGCACGGACACGGACGGGAGCGGGGGGCGGGCAGGAGCTCGTTAGGCAGTGAGCGCACTCGCGCTAATTAATGGGCACGAGAGCAGGCGGCTGGTTCGGCTGAGCTCGGTTCGGTTCGGTTCGGCAGAAGTCGGCGCCGGTCGCTGCGTTTACCATTTCCTCTCCATTTTTACCATTTCCTCTCCATTTTTACCATTATCTCTCCATTTTTTTACCATTATCTCTCCATTTTTTACCATTTTCTCTCCACTTTTTTTACCATTTTCTCAATCTTTTACCATTTCCTCTCTATTTTTACCCTTTTCTCTCCATTTTTTACCATTTTCTCTCAATTTTTTACCATTTTCTCTCCATTTTTTACCATTTTCTTATTGTTCTGTCCGATTTTCTCCATTTTTTACCATTTTTCTCACATTCCCCCCCCGGTTTTCCCCATTTTTCACCGGTTTTCCCCATTTTTCACCCTTTTCCCCGTTTTTCTGGCCCCCCCAGGTCACACCCCCCTGCACGTCGCTGTCCTGCGCCACGACGCCGAGCTGGTGCAGCTGCTGCTCTGCGCCGGTGCCGACCCTGACGCCCCCGTGGGTGCCCCCCACCCCAAAAAAACTCCCCAAACCCCCCCAACCCCCCCCCCAAAAAAAAACCCTGCTAAAAAAAACCCAACCCCCCCCGCAAAAATCCCAAAAAATCCTCTAAAAAACCCCAAAATGCCCCCCAAAAAAACCCCAAAAATCCCTAAAAAAAACCCCCAAAAATCCAAAAAAAACCCCAAAAAATCCGTAAAAAAATCCCAAAAAACCCCCAAAATCCCAAAAAAACCCCCAAAAAATCCCAAAAAAAATCCCTAAAAAACACCCCAAAACCCCCCCAAAAAACCCCAAATCTCTCTGTTTCCCCCCTCAGGAGCCAGGCTGCGGCCGCACCCCCCTGCACCTGGACGTGGAGGCTCAGAGCCCAACCCCTCCCCCCAAAAATCCCTAAAAAATCCCCAAAAAACCCCAACCCCCCAAAACCCCCCCCCCCAAAAACCCAAAAAAATCTCTAAAAAACAAAAAAAAAATCCTTAAAAAAATCCCTAAAAAAAAAAACCCCAAAACCCAAAAAAATCCCTAAAAAAAGCCCCAAAAACCCCTAAAAAATCCCCAAACATGCCCCCAAAAATCCCTAAAAAAACCCCCAAAAATAATAAAAAAACCCCAAAAAACCCCAAAAAAACCCTAAAAAAACCCCAAAACACCAAAAAACCCCCAAAAAATTCCTAAAAAAAACCCTAAAAATCCCAAAAAACCCCCCTAAAAAACCCCCAAAAATCCCAAAAAACCTCAAAAAACCCGCAAAATATCTCTGTTTTCCCCCTCCAGGAGCCGGGCTGCGGCCGCTACCCCCTGCACCTGGACGTCGAGGCTCAGAGCCCAAAACCCCCCCAAAATGCCCCCAAAAAAACCCCCAAAAATCCCTAAAAAAACCAAAAAAAAAAAAAAATCCCCCCAAAACCCTAAAAATCCCCCAAAATCACCAAAACCCGCCCAAAAAAACCCCCAAAAAACCCCCCAAAACAACCCCAAAATCTCTCTGTTTCCCCCCCCAGGAGCTGGGCTGCGGCACACCCCCCTGCACCTGGCCGTGGAGGCTCAGAGCCCAAAACCCCCCAACCCCCACCCGAAAAAAACCCCAGGAAAATCCCTAAAAAAACCCCAAAATGCCCCCCAAAACCCCCCAAAAAATCCCTAAAAAAACCCAAAAAAAATCAAAGAACCCCCCCCCAATTCCTAAAAAAAAACCCAAAAAATCCAAAAATCCCTAAAAAAATCCCAAAAAAACCCTCAAGAAATCCCAAAAAAAAAACCCCAAAAAACCCAAAAAAATCCCAAATAAACCCCCAAGAAATCCCAAAAAAAAAACCCCAAAAAATCCCTAAAAAAAACCCCAAAGAACCCCAAAAAAATCCCTAAAAAAAACCCAAAAACATCACAAAAACCCAAAAAAACCCTCAAAACTGCCCCCCAAAAACCCCCAAAATCCCTAAAAAAACCCCCAAAAAATCCAAAAAGACCCTCCAAAAATCCCTAAAAAAATCCCAAAAAAACCCCCAAGAAATCCCAAAAAAAACCCCAAAAACTCCCCAAAAATCCCAAAAAATTCCAAAAAAACCCCCCAAAAATCCCAAAAACTCCCAAAAAATCCCTAAAAAAACCCCCAAAAAATCCCCAAAAAACCCCAAAAACCCCTTAAAAAAACCCCAAAAAACCCCCAAAAAAAGCCAAAAAAATCCGTTAAAAACCCAAAAAAAACCCCACAACTCAAAAAAATCTATCAAGGCGTAGTGCATCGATCGCCGAGCAATCGATCAAGGTGAAGTGCATCGATCGCCGAGCAATCGATCAAAGCGTAGCCAATCGAGCGTCGAGCAATCAATCCAGGATGGCCAATCGAACGCCGTGCAGTCGATCAAGGATGGCCACTCGAGCGCTGAGCAATGGATTGGGGAGGGGCAATCGTGTGCAGAGTTATGGATCGGGGAGGGGCACTGAGGGTGACAAAAATTGGGGGGGGGGGTGGGAGGGAGGGGGCTGGGGATTTTTGGGGGAATTTTGGGGATTTTGTGGGGGGGCAGGTGTCAGTGTTCCAAAATTTCCCCCCCCCAAAAAAAGGCAAAATCCCCCCAAAAATAACGAGGAAATTTTATTTGTTTATTTATTTATTTATTTGTTTATTGTACTGCACCGCCCCTCCCCCCATTCCCCTCACAAAAAAGAGGGGAGGGGTCTGGGGTGGGGGAGGGGCTCAGAGGCAACGCTGGTGGTGGGGGAGGGGCCCCAGGTGGATCCTGGCGGGGGTTGGGGGATCCCAGGCTGGGATGGACCGGGACTGACCAGTTGGAACTGGTTTGAACTGGGATGGACCGGGATTGCCTGGGACCAACCGGTTTAAACCAGTTTGACCCAGTCTGGGCCAGTCTGAGCCGGGGGCTCTGGGGGCGGTCCAAGGCCGCTCGTGGTGTTTTTGGGGTTTTTTTTGTTTTTTTTGTTTCAAAAGCTGCAAAAATCAGCTTGGGGGGGGGGGGGGGGGACGGGGCCAGAGCACCTGGGGGGGACAGGTGAGACAGGTGTGCCCAGGTGTGACACACACACACACACAGGTGAGCCCAGGTGTGAGACATGCACACACAGGTGTGCCCAGGTGTGACACACACGCACACACACAGGTGTGTCCAGATGAGCCCAGGTGTGCCCAGGTGTGACAGACGCACACACACAGGTGTGTCCAGATGAGCCCAGGTGTGTCCAGGTGTTCCCAGGCAGGACATGCACACACACAGGTGTGACACACATGCACGAAGGTGTGTCCAGGTGTGTCCAGGTGTGCCCAGATGTCCCTGGATGTCCCCAGGCAGGGCACAGGCACACACAGGTGTGTCCAAGTGTGTGCCCAGGTGCGTCACTCCCGGATGCTGGCTGAGTAGGAGAACTGCGGGAAATGCGTCCGGTGGTCACGCTCCAGGGAGTCCAGGTGGTCACCTGGGGATGGACACGTGGGACAGGTGAGGGGAGAGTTGAGGGACAGGTGAGGGCACAGGTGTGCCAGGTCGGCTCACATCTCTCAGGTGAAGTGATGGTGATGGACAGGTAAGGGAACAGGGGGCTCAGGTGAGGCTCAGGTAAGGGCACGGGTGTGCCAGGTGAGCTCACATCTCTCAGGTGGGGTGACGGTGATGCTCTGCGCCATGAACTCCTCGTCGAAGTAGCATGTGTCCACCTCCGATATCACCTGTGGCCAGAAGGGCGGCACCAGCTGGGGGGGAGGGGAGGGGACACTCACAGGTGCGTCCAGGTGGGGTCGCCAGGTGTGCTCAGGTGTGACACACACGCACACACGGCTGGGGGGGCGTGGCCAGGGGCGTGGCCAGCTCACCTTTCTCTGCACCACGTCCTGCCAGTCGATGCCGGCGAAGAAGCGATGCTGCATCACCTCCTGGGCGTCGCCAGGGCCGCCGCCCAGCCTGCACAGGTGAGCACAGGTGAGCACAGGTGAGCACAGGCAATGGGGACAGGTGGGCACAGGTGTGTCCCACTTGTGTCCATGTGTATCCAGGTGTGTGTGAGTATACATGGGTAGCCCAGGTGTGTCTCAGGCATGTTCCAGGTGTGTGTGGGTGTGCCCAGGTGTGTGTGGGTGTATTCCAGGTGCATCCAGGTGTGCCCAGGTGTATCCCAGGTGTGCCCAGGTGTATCCAGGTGTGTGTGGGTGTATCCCAGGTGTGCCCAGGTGGCTGGGGCACTGCTTGACATTTCCAAGACGGTGGCAAAAAGGGCGGGAAAAAAAGATACGAAAGACCCACAAGCTCACAGTCCGGGGCTGCCACGCGCATCGGGGTGGGCTGAGGGGGAGCGCTGCAGTACCGCGCTCTGTCCACACGGTGGCAGCACTGCGCCCGATCTCAGCCCTGGGTCGGGGACAGGCAGAGAGTGGAGGCAAAAAAGGCGTCCAAACATCCCCTTCCAAAAATTCTCTGAATTAAATGCCACAAAAGTCTCCCAACCACGACAAGAACCCTGTCACCAATGAAATTCAAACCAAAAAAAGTCTTTATTTTAGGTTATATTTCCAAATTTTTAATCTTTTTTTTTATTTTTATATTGCTATTTATCATTACAATTTATCTTTTATATTCCTATCTATATTATATCTCATATATTATATGCAACATGTAATGTGATATATTGTCTTTATATAATTGATAATATTTTTTCGTTTTATATTTCTATTTTTATTATTTATATTGTTCCATTTCTGTATTTTTTTAAATTCGTGTTTATTTTTTAACTGATATTTTAAATGACATGAATTCATTAACCTAACACAGCAGAAGGACAATTAATTACAATTAAATTAGCCTGGTTTTCCAAGGGGTAAAGATTTCATTTTCATTAAAATAATATTGGCATATTTTCTCTTTTCATGTTTTTTCGGGAGGGGGGCTGTTTTTCGGGGGATTTGCTTTGGGGTGTTTTTGTTTGCTTTGGTTTGGATTTCTCTGTTAGTAAACAATGAGGTTGGGAGAGTTACAACATAAAATGCCGCCCTGGTTTTACGGCTGTCTCTGAAATCCACCTCGACACCAAGTTACTGCTGGTGATGCTGGACGTGGGTAGGATGAGCCCTGCTGTTGGGGGTTCCAAAGAAAAACACGGCACCGCCCGCGTTCAGGTTTTTTAATGGAGCAGAAAAGGCAGAGGTTTTGCTGCCTGCACTCTCAACCCGATCCCGACGTCCCGTGGCCATGGGTGTCGTTCTTCAGCTCCTTTCCTGCCCACAGCCAAACTTCCAGACACTCAGGGCAAGAAAGAGTAATGGGGAAAAAAAAATAAAGGAAGAAAGGAAACATGAAAAAATAAAATAAAATAGAAATAAAAATTTTAAAATAAAATAAATTTGAAAGTAATAAAAATATAGTAAAAAATATAAAAAGAAAAATAAGATAAATGAAATAAAAATATAAAAATACAAAACTAAAACAAAGCAAGTAAAAAATAATATATAAAATTAAAAAATTATAGATATTAAAAATAAAATTAAAAAAGAAAAGGAATTAAAAAAATAAAAAGCTAAAATAAAAATAAAATTAGAGGGAATAAAATATAAAAACATTTTAAAAATACAGAATAAGAAAGAAAATAACATGAAGAAATAAAACACAATAAAATCAAAATATAGCATTAAAAAAACCCAAAATCAAAAAAGCAATAAATAAAAAGTAAAATAAACAATATATAGAATAAAAGACAAAATTAAATAAATTCAGCTCCCCCCCTCATGCCATTGCCTAACACAGCTCCTGGATTCTGCAGGGGTAGGGAAAACAAACCCTGTGCTTCCCAGCAAGTAAAGCTTTCTAGGCAATCCCCAGTTTTGTTTGGAAACAAATTCTGTTTTAGTGGAAAGCTCACTTTGGATGAACATCCAAATGTGCCAAGCCAGGAAAGAACCACCCCATTGTGTCCAAGGAACAGCAATTAGGCCGTTTAGGATTTAAGTTTTAATGGGATTTTAATGGGATAGTTAAACATGCAGTACATTTAACTTTACAGAGAGATGAATTATGGCAAAAAAAAAAACCAAACACTTAGCAAGTTGGCTGGTGCTGAACAATTGGGATTTACCAACAGGAATTTGGTAAATGTCCTTGGAAATGTGCCTTATGATGCAGCAAAACTCCAACTAGGATGGAAAACTGGCATTTGCAAACATCCCCCCAAACCGCCCCATATATTTTTTGTATATAAAAAAAAACTTAACAAAACCAATACTCCTAAAAATCCTTTCACTAAACACATAAAAGATCCTACAGAAATAACTAGTAATATAAAGCCATGCAATTAATACTTTAAAATATTATGGATCTACTTACTTGGCTACTTACTTGAGGCTACTTACTTGAAAAAAAAAACCCAAATCTTTATATCTCCTTTTAAAACTCTTAAAAAACCCTGTTCTTTTATTATTTGAGAATTTTACTTCTACGATGAACCTGAGAGAACTGGATTTCCTTCAGCACTAGATGGTACTTCTCTTGTAATTATGATCTGATCAGTATAACCAAGGGAAACATAAAATACAAAAGAGGTTAATGCACATTGTCTGTTTGGTAGGGTACAATAAATTAGCTAACATACCAGCCAACTTACGGGTGTCACCTTAGGAAAAAACCTCGAGAATAGAACTTTAGCTTTTTACATTTGTAAAACAGTCATTTGGAAGCCCATTCTCTTTTCGGCTGTGAAAAAAATAAAAGTAGGAACAAAAGCAGAGAAGTTAAACAGAGAAAGCTCTTTTTCCAGAATTTTTGAATTATTTGAGTCTTTTCAGTTTATTATTGCTCAATTCTGTTTTGAAATTCAACTTGGTCTCACCTGATTCAGGTCTTCTCTGCGCTTGCTGATGCTGGGTCAGATTTGCAGCTTGGGTTGTCGGTGATACCTGGAAAAAGCATCCCTCTTGTTGTTCTTTCCATTTTTTTGCAATTGTGATATCATACCTCTTTAACACTAGTTCTTCTTTACTTCTTTACTTCTTTACTAAACAGCAGTTTCACAACTTAAACACTGTCACTTTGAACTTGGACTCAAAGTCAAAGAAACACATCTTACTCATGACTGGGTATAAATTTTGCCAAAAAAATCTACATTGCCTTTTCTCCTCCTTTTATTACACCTTTTTAAACATTCATTTCCTTATTATCAAACACTTTGCCTCATTCTAGACGAGCATTAGCAATTCACTTTTGAACACTTCTGTGTAGATGCCCCCAGTGTAGACGAAGACAGGCAATTACATTTCTCACCTGTCAGATGAGATCTAGGGCCAGCAGAAAATATTTTTATGACTGCCTAGCTCATTTTTTTTTGCCTTTTTACAAGCCTTACCCAGTTCAGCAGATTTATTTTGCAGCTCCAAGGTAAGCAGCTTGGACTTGTCTTCACATTTCTTTCATCTGAGAAAATGGTAATTTTAAAAGCCCAAATGTAAGTACAAAGCACTGCATTTGAAACTTCAAGGACAATAGGACAGTCTTACCACAAGCACTTTCAAAACACTGACCTTTCAACAAGCAGGTGATGTATCTGCCTGCAACACAGAACAAATTTAACTCGTACAGCTTCGGAACAGTAGGCATAAAAGTAAACAAATACATACTTACAGAAATCTGTGTTTCTTAAAGGCAGAATTATGGAAGCTGGAGGGGGCAAAAACTGACTTTTTACAGACCAGTATCAACCATCACAAATAAAAAAAATAACCTACATCTTCTATATTAAATTCTCTGCATTTAGACCACTGTGTCAAAAAACCCTCTAAATTTTTAAATAAACTAATTACATGAAATAAATATTGATCTCTTGACTGCACTTCACAGACAACTTTGAGTGACTGTTTGAAAAACAAGGTTCCAAATTTGGCCCAGTGGAACAGCAACAGGAGGGCCCAGGCAGTGAATACAGGCAGGGTATTAAATGAATAAAAATGAATAAAAATGAATAAAAATGAATAAAAGAGAGTCCCAGTGTCTCAGTGTGGCCTGCTCACCATTCCTGCACTCCACATCTGTCTGCCCTGGCAGTGCACGTGTAACTGAAGTTATGAAGTACAAAACTGTTGAGCCAGGAGCACAAACACAACAAACAGAATTCTCACATTTGAAACTCATTTCCAGTCTGTCGTTCTCCGCTTGCAACCGAAGCTCTTCAAACGCCACTGTCATTCTCCAAAAACAAAATTTCAGATTTGAAGTTCAGTACTGGAAACCCTGGAGGTTCTCCAGGGGCTGCTGCCAACCTCAGCCATTCAGAGGAATCACCAAGTAGGTGAAACAGAGTCCAGAAAGATGTTCTGGCATGGACACAAACAGCATCTCAACATCAACGTGGAACTCAGCTCAGCACATCCACACAACTCACATTCCTTTGATCAAGCTAGGTCACTCACTTCTACCTTGCTGTGAAGTTCCTCATACAAATGCCTCATTTCTTCTTTTTCCTCTTCATCTATCAAAGCAAGAATGCATGAGAATTTTTTTCCTTTGGAAAAAGAATGCCAGCTGTCTAAGTCATTGTGCTTAACCAGCATAATGAATTAAAAAAGGAATTATCAGCTCCTTTTCGTGTTAAATTATTCATTATGAAGCATGTTGCCAAAAGATAAAGAACCTAGGGAAAACGTGTATTTCATTGAAACATTAAGCAAGCTCAGCTTTTCAATGTCCTTCCCAATATAATTTTTTCTGTGAAGTGTAATTCTGGATCAATTTCTACAACCATATGAATTATTATGGCATTAGTGTTGTTGAATATTACTGTATCAAACTGTTAGCATTTGATAAACTGTACTGTAGGGCTCAGCAGTGAATTTCTTCCTATCAGCAGATACCAATGACCACAGAACTGTCATTATAAAGTTGCAACAACACTCCATGTCCATGTTTTCCTTCTTTCCTTTCATTTTTGTAATTGATACTATTTTTCCCTAAGAAATCAATTAAGAAGAGAACAACTACCAGAAAAGAACAGTACATCGATACACAAGTGTTTCTAAATTAGGATAAAAAGAAACAGACACTTCTGAAGTCTCCAGGACCGAGTTAGTAAAATTTTAATGACTATAATAACAACTCTAAATTGCATATGAAGTAAAATTCCTCAATCAAGGACATGTTTGAAAACCTCAAGAATTTAAAACTTCCTTGGCTTGTTCAGTTTCGTGAGAAGACTTCCAGTTCCTCATTATTCCTTGGGGTATAAAAAAAGACCTTTTTTCCCCACAAACGTGTGACTGCTGCAGACAGGAAATGACAGCTCTGGAAATTTGTTAAAGAGTGCTGGGAATTCAGAGGAGATTCTACTGCCTAGAAACAGGCGTGGAGTGCCACTTGGTATGGCTTCATATATTCACAGTATCTGGGTGGGACAGAGAACCTTCCCTGGCCTCACCAGGCTTCGCTTCGAATTTTGTGAGCCACTGAAAATTCACTGCTGATTTTAAGGGCTACATCCAGTCCATCTCAGCTGGAGAAATTTATATTCTTTCTCTATGAACAAAACAAATTCCAACCTTCTCCCCTCTGCAAAACTTTCAAACAACCCACTAACAGAGACTCTTTCTAAGAAAACCTCCACTTACCTTTCTGACACAAGCCCCATTTTCCAGCAATACCTCCAAATCCCTTTTTTTCTTCTTTAACACACTACAACCTAAATTTAAAATTAATAAAATGTTAATTAACTTTTTTAATATTTTGGTTTTCTTGCTAGATATTACATTTTTTATGATAAAAACTTCAAACTTGACACTTTTTACTATCATTATTTAAAGAAAAAATAATCCCAGAAGCCCCAAAACCCCCCAAACTGCCCCAAACCATCGCAGAAACCCCAAAACCATCCCCAAAACCCACCCCAACAATCCCCAAAACCCGCCCCCCGGAACCCCCAAACCCCCGAACCATCCCCAAGCCCCCCGCCCCCCCGCAAATATCCCCCAAAACTGCCCCCAAAACCCAGCAAGCCCCAAAACCCCATCGAACCCCCCCAAATCCCCCCAAAGTTCCCCAAATCCTATAAAGCCCCCGAAATCCCCCCAAACCCCCCCAGCCCCTCCCCGCCGTACCTGCAGGCTGCGTTTCCGGCCCCGCAGCGCCGTCACCGTCAGCAGCACCGCGGGGCGGCACCCCCGGGACCCCTCGGGACCCCCCAAAAACCCCCGGAGACCCCAAAAAACCCCCCGAGCCCACCCAAAAGCAGAAAATTACTCCCAACCGGCGCCATGGTCAGGGTAGTGCACAGGCAGCCAGTTAGATGCACCCAGGATCCTTGTGGGTTTTTTTGGTTTTTTTTTGTTTTTTTTTGTTTTTTTTTTGGTTTTTTTTTTTTTGTGTGTGTGGTTTTTTGTTTTGTTTTGTTTCTTTTGGTGGTTTTTTTTTTCCCCGCCCTTTTTACCGCCATCTTGGAAAGGTCAAACACGTCGGGCCGAGCCACCATGCTGGGAAGGGCAGCACGTGACTTCCGCCCTCATTCACCGCCATCTTGTTTGTGGCTGATGCCACTTCCGGTTGAGCCGCCATCTTTTTTGTGGCACCGCTAAGGCCCCCCCGGCTGAAAACAGAGACGCCTGACTGAATCACGGCTTGAATCTGACCGCGGCATAGCTGAGTCCACAGACCCTGCCCACACACCTGGAAACACCACGAAGAATTTAATCTGGGAGGCGCTGTAATCGGGGTTTTGCACAGGCAGTCGGTTAGACGCCTTCGGGGGTCTTTGAAATTTCCCGCCCCTTTTGCCGCCATGTTGGGAAGGTCAAGCTCATCGGGCTGGTAGCCATCTTGAGAAGGATGCCACATGACTTCCGCCCTCACTCGCCGCCATCTTGGTTGCTGCTGAAGCCACTTCCGGTTGATCCGCCATCTTTTTTGTTGCACCCTTATGGTCCCCCTGGCTCCACACAGAGGTGCCTGACTCTGTCGGAACCCCTCGGGGGCACTGCTGAGCCTCCAGCTCGTTGCCACGCACCTGGAAACACCCCAGAAAAATCACTCTTGGCCGGCGCTGTGGTCGGGTTTTTGCGCAGGCAGCTGGCTAGATGCCACCAGGGTCCTTGCTTTTTTCCCGCCCTTTTTGCCGCCTACTTTGGAATTTTGGGCCGTAGCAGCGCCCACAAGCTCACAAGTCCGGGGTTGCCACGCGCATCGGGGTAGGCTGAGGGGGAGTGCTGCAGTACCGCGCTCTGTCCACACGGTGGCAGCACTGCCCTTAAGCTCAGCCAGGGGCTGTCACACGCGTTGGGGACGGCCACTGGACAGCGCTGCAGTACCGCGCTCTGTCCACACGGTGGCAGCACTGGCCCTGAGCTCAGCCCGGGTCGGCGACGCGCCTTGGGGACGGGCACGGGAGAGCGCTGCAGTACCGACCTCTGTCCACAAGGTGGCACCCGGAACAGCAGGAAGGTCACCAGCAGTGCCAGCCCGTTCAGCTTGTGCAGCGCCGTGTGCTGCCAGCGGAGCTGGGACGGACGGACGGACACATGGACAGTCAGGGACAGCGCAGGGACAGACGGACAGCACGGGGACACGGGACACAGGGACAGAGGGACAGAGGAATAGGGACACAGGGACAGGGGACAAAGGGACAGGGACACGGACGCGGGACAGAAGGACATGGGGGGACAGGGACACGGGACAGGGACATGGACATGAGACAGGGGGACAGAGGTACAGCGTGGGGACAGCAGGACTGCTGGACAGGGGGGACAGGGGGACAGCGAGGCACCGTTACATGAGCTGGACACGGTTCTGGGGTCTCCGGGAATTGGGGAACCCAGGGAGACCCCAAAAGTTGTGCTTGGGGCGGGGGCAGGGAGGGGAGGAACCGTGGTGGTCGCGTCCCAGTGGGGTTTGGGGGGACAACTGGGGAACTTTCTGGAAGGGATCCCAATGTGAGTGTGGGGGCTCTGGGGGTTGGGGAGCTGAGATAAGGACAGGGAGACATCATTCACTGCTTACCATCACAGGGGAAAAAAGGGAGAAATTTAATTGAATTTATTACCAGTCAAAATCAGAGTAGCATAATGAGAAGTAAAACAAATCTTTAAAACACCTTTCCCCCATCCCTTTCTCCTTCCCAGGATTAACTTTATTCCTAATGCTCTCCCTCCTCCCCACCAGCAGTGCAAGAAGATGAGAACGGAGGTTACAGTCAGTTCATGGCACTGCTTCCCTCTCAGGAAGAGGAGTTCTTGTCCTGCTGCAGCAGGACAACCTGCCTGCAGAGCAGCCCCATGAGATCCCTCCTACAGGAGACAGTTATTCATTAATTTCTCCAATATGGGTCCTTCTCATGGGCTGTGCTTCTTCACGAGCTGCTCAAGTGTGTGCTGCCGTCCCTGGGGTCAGCCTTTCAGGAGCTGCTCCAGTGTGGGCCCTTCTCTGAGATCAGTCCTTCAGGAGCTGCTCTAAAGCAGGTCCCCTGCAAGGTCACAAGTCCTACCAGGAAACCTGCTCTTTTCCACAGGTCCTTTCAGGACCTGCTCCACCATTTGGCTCTTCCACAGGTTACAGGTGGATTTCTGCTTCCCTTCTGCAGACCTCCATGTGCTCCAGGACAACCTGCTTCACTATGAGTTGCATCACAGGCTGCAGGAAAACCTCAGCTCCAGCACCTGAAACGCCACCTGCCCCTCCTTAGCTGACTTCGGTGTCTGCAGAACTGTTTCTCTCACGTATTCTCAGTCCTCACTTGTCTGGCTGCAATTGCTTCTGCCCAATAACATTTCCTTCTTAAATATATTATCCCAGATACGTTACTACCACAGCTGAAGGTCTCAGGCTTGGCCAGTGGCATCCTGGAGCCAGATGGCATTGTCTCTGCCAGGCATGGGGGAAGCTTCCAGCACCTTCTCAAAGAAGCCACTCCTGTAGCCTCCCTGCTACCAAAACCTTGCCATGCAAACCATGAACATCACAGAAGCCTAAATATAAGCAAGAATAAGTCCAATATGAAGTTTTGTTACAGGTCTGCAAGTTCTCCTCCTGCACAGGAAAAACATGCCAACTATGGCATAGGCACTCTATTGAACATTTCCTGCATTCTTCTTTCCATCTGGTTCTCTTCCCAGTTTAAAAGGAGCTTTTGATCATGACCTTATCACATGAACAGTGAACAACACACAGTTTGATGGGCTTCTGTCCATGCTACATAACTCTACCCATGTAGAGTGTACACTCTACCCATGTACAAAATCGGAGTAATTTATGGCAGCACTGATCTAGAGTATCAGCTTCACTCCAGCATTCATTCACATGAACAGCACAATTCACCAGTCACCTTGGTGAGTTGTTTCTTTCAATTAGGTTGTCTCCTCAAGAGCAAGAAGAAAGACCAATAAAGGGTGTGTGAGGCAATAATATTAGGATCATCTTCAAATACTTCATTTATCGTAGAGTCACAGAATGGTTTGGGTAGGAGGAGACCTCAAAGATCATCTTGTTTCAGCCCCATGCCATGGGGTTAGGTTACTCCAAGCCCTGTTCAATGTGACCTTGAACATTCTCAGTGACTCAGTTGTATGAGAGAGGAATAAGTAGGACCATGAGTATATAAAAGATTTGATCTCTCAAGTAATTATTCTACTTTGGGAAACTGAGTAGCATATTTTCTCTGGTTACAGAAGCTGCTCCCAACTGTTGACTTGCTTGCTAGAGTTTTGTGATCACAGATAGCTCAAACAGCTGCAGCTGAGCACAGATTTGCCACTATCAGACTGGTTTTTCTTTCAGTTCTTTTGATCTTATGACTAAAGCTGGTTCTGTAGAGACTACCAAATCCAAGCACATCTGGTATGGACAACCATGCTGGTACTTATGAACCAATACCATGACTAGAACTGTGCAAGTTACCTTCTTTTGATAGTTCTCTACACTAATAACAGCTTGAAACTCTTCTTTTGTATGTCTGAATATTTCCTCTGCACTCCACCACCCAGTTCTGCTAGTGCTCTTCACAAACTTGGTGTTACTTTTAGTCCATTTCAAAGTGATGATCTGGGACACAGAATAAAAAGAAAATTTGTGTGCTGAAATTTGGCCTTTAAATTTTAGAAAGACAAGTTAAATTCTGCCACCCAGATTCAGTTTTTCTGAATCTGCCCTGCATTTATGTGGCTAAGCTTCAGTATTTGTACAGAAACATGCACTCAGATACACAAATACAGCGGTGTTTTTCTGTTCCTACTTCCATATTCATGTTTATGGAAATTTTGTTTTGGAAAATGTTGTTTCTGCTTCCTTGTGTTTCTACACACTTCTGTCTTATTGGCACAGCGTTTTCTCCCAGCTTGATTTATACACTATGCCGACGGTTGTTTATCATGGCCACAATGTGTGACAGGTCCAAACTTTTCATCATAACTTCCATGAACTCCTCATCTTTCCTTGCTCCCTCCACAAATTCATCCAGAGAAAGTTCACCTGTATCAGACACAAATAAAAGGCATCAGAATCCACACCTGACAGGAAAAGGAGTACAGTAATCTAACTTTAGAAACCACATACTGTATAGGCACTGTTCTAAGGCACTGTTCTGAAGACCTCAGAGTGTTCTGAAGCTTTTACGAAATATCCCCAGTACCCAGACAAGACCTGCTTCCTCCGTTTTCCCCAAACAAGGGAAGAGGTACATAAGAAAGAACAATAGAAGCGGGTAGCTAAGGAGTGGGATCATAGCATCCTTTGTGGCTCAACCTGTATAGTACTAGCCTGCCCTATACTTGCTGGTTTTCAAGGATAAAGGAACTGACAGAAGGAGGCTATGACAGGCAGAAACAATTTTTTCTGTGCTGGGCCAAAAAGCCCTTGTGCAGGGAAGCAGCTCAGCAGAGTTATTCTGGAATAACAAAAGAGCCTGTCAGAAAGTAATGAGCACCTGAAGTAGCACGGAAAGAGATATCTCTTGGAGACATACAGGGACCACAGTGACACTTGACCAACTTTTGACTGAGCACTTCATGTTCTTGCTGTACTGCCTGCAGCAGACCCAGTGAAGAAACTCTGAACTTCAACATTAAATTCCAGTTCTTTTGTTTCATGCTAAAGTACTTAGGAACAGCTGGGGACATTTGTTAGTATTTCCCACTTCTAACTGGCATGAGCTACATAGCAACATACAAAAGGGAAAAAAACACACCACTCCAAAACCCCACTACCAAACTCATGTGGACAGAACAAAGCTGAGACTCAGCAGAGGGAACAAATCCTGTCACACTGATAATCCCAGGAGAAAAATCCTTTTGGTCCATGGGGAACGCATTACTGGCTGAGAATGCAAATAGAAAGAAAATATGAAGTGAAGAAGCCTCAAGTTTAACCAAGAAAGGAAAAATTGGATGCTACTCTGTAGAGAAGAGACTGTCTGAGCTGGATGACAAAGGCAGGAACCTTACCATCGCCATTCACATCAATCCTGTTGAAGACTCGGTTGGTGAACTCTTCTGCACTAGTTTCATGGTCACCACCATTAATAGCTCGAATAGCCTAAAATAAAAGAGCAAGAGTGAGAAGCTGCCTGATCACTTCCAGACTGATTCCACATGTCAGCAGAGATTCATAATAAGACAGTCATGCCTGGTACCTTTCCCATACAAATGAACCAGCATCATAGGAAAACAAAACACCAATCATCAGGCCTTATGGATGGCACTGAAGGGTACAAAGGGAGTGTAGCTCTGGAGCAAGGAATCAGCAGCAAAACCCAGAGGATTGGCCTAATTCTGCTTAGGTACAGTTTAGGTGCTGCAGAAATGGCAGAATCAGAAATCCACCTAATTGATCCACTTTGGCCCACTTTGTGACCGTATGGTACACCAAGCCTCAGAAACACTGTCAAACACCCTCCTCACTTGACATTATGAAATTCCTTTGTTATATGCTGTGGTAATTTATTTCTGTTCTTTCTTTCACAATTTCCATTTATATACTGCCTCCTGTGTGTCTGGCTTCTCCCTAAAGCTCACTGGAAATTCATTTTGAGAATGAATTGAACTTGAGAAACTTTAAGCCTTATCCACTTCTGTTTACGACAATTCTTCTTATTCATAACTACATAGTGCAGACTTCTATTTCAATAGTTATTATTTCCTGTTTAAGGATGTCCATGAAATATGTGATTTCACAGCCTTTATACTGATTCTAAGACTATTCATTTTCTAGTTTTTACTCTCTGATATTTGGTAATTTTCTTCATTCTCTTTCAAATGCTATTTTACTGAAACTAATATAATCTCTGCAATTTCCTAAGTTTACCAAAAAAGACACTGAACTACACCCACAAAATACAAAAGGCAATACATTTCTTGCCACCAGTTTTTGCCCACAGTACTTGTTTCTCAGGAGCTCTGTGTTAACTATTGCTATCTGTTGCTTCACTGTAATGTCTGAGTATTTCTATTTCAAGCTACTAGTAGGAGGCTGTATGTTACTACAGGTAGTAACATACAGTACTGATTTTGGTCCGGTCTCTTTGATACCCAGCTCTAAAATTCTTATCCAGATGAGAATGCATTATTAACATCTTATTAGTGCTTTATCAAATCAATTTCATGACATTTCATAATCAGAAATGTAATTAATTTATGGTCATTGAATCTTACCTGCAGCTTGGTAATTTCACATTATCTGCAAAATAATCTGAATTTGCAGCATAATTAATTCTGAGGTATTTATAATTATCTTTATGCCTGTCATTCCAACCCCATCCACAATAGTTATTTGCATACAATCCTTTCCATTCTCAGTCATTCTTCAGGTTATTCGCCAGAGTCAGACATGTTTTATTATGCTGATATTTAGGAGCTGATTCTAGAAAGCAAACTGGGAGTAGCTCTCCAACTTCTTATAGGGGAAAGGGCATGGGAAGAAAACATTGTAGAGATAGCAACTGACAGTCACAGGGTCTGAAACCTTGGAAAGTGCAATTTAGGTCACAAGCAGCTAAAACAATTTTATCGTTATCTGTGCTGTAACATAAGCTGTGGTGATAAAGAGTCTGTCAAGTCTGATTGTTTCATTATAGGGTGGTGGGGAATTCTGCTCAGAGAAGGAATGATGTTAAAGGTCTCATCCATGATCATCCATATGGGAAACAGCAAAGGTCCTAATTGTGTGATTTGTCTTTAAGGAAAGGGGCAAGAACACAGACCCCTGGAGATTCACCTTAATGATGTTGAGCAGTTCATGTCGATCAATGCAGCCATTGCCATCTACATCATAGAGCTTGAAATACCACCGCAATTTCTGCTCCATCTTCCCTCGGAGAACAAGGCTGAGGGCAGCCACGTATTCCATGAAATCAATATATCCATCCTATCAGAAAAAAAAACCCAAATTGTGACAAGAATAAACTGAGGGTGTTACTGCTCTGGAGTTGTTTCACCTTATTGCTGTCCAGATTCACAGCTGAAAGCAAAAGGCCAACAAATGGCACAGAGACTTGGACTCAAGAAAAATCTTTAGTGCACAGACATGTTATTTCTCTAGCCACTAAATACCTGGGTTCCTAAAGTTATGATCTATTACATAGAGGCTCCTCTCTGCTCACCACTTGCAGTGAGGGAACCTGCCACTCCTTGTCAGCATGAACCAAGCCCCCTCTGTGCACCAAAGAAGACTGCCTTTGGCCTGCTGGGAGAGAATATTGAGCTCAGCCCGTGGGCTGCAAGTTTTCTGTACTACTCTGCTCTGCCTTTGTGGGAAACTATGCTATTCCTCTAAGCCATAGATCTCTTCTCCATTCTGTGGAAAATAGTGATATTTTTAAGGGCTAAAATAAAGGGATATTTTTGCAAAATACATAGATATTTTGTAAAGTACATGTGATTTGACCATTGGAAAAATGTTCTGTATTTAGGTTTTTAGTATTTCATTTCTTGACTCTATACAAAGAAACTCAAAAAGCTCTTCTTTCTTCTTCAAGAAAACTGCCAGTTAGTAAAGGTTCATCAGCCCTAGATTTAAAGCTGACTAAAATTTCAAGCGGTTAAAAACAAACAACAAATAAAACACATATCTAGGTCAAAGATTCCTAATAACCTCTTCAACAAATTACAGAGCAAAAGAGTGAAACTTTCAATTATTAAGGTATTTAAACAAAGTCAGATGCCTTTATGAAATGGACGTAAATAAACATAAGTAAAAGGCAAATGTAGGTGAACTAGCAGAGAACTGCTGTTTTACAGCAAGGATCACCATGTTTAAAATGTTCATTCAGTGTGGGAAGAAGGGCATGGCAGGCTGAGTTATGGCTGGTCAGCCTGGAGAACAGAAGGTTCCAGGGACACTTTGGTGCCCCTTCCAGTACTTAAAGGGGGCTTAGAAAAAGGCTGGAGGGGTACTTTGGACAAGAGCATGTAGTGATAGGACACGAGAAAAATGGCCTTAAGCAGAAGGTGGGCAGATTTAGATTAGGTGTTAGGAAGGAATTCCTGGCTGGGAGGGTGGGCAGGGCTGGCACAGGGTGCCCAGAGCAGCTGTGGCTGCCCCTGGATCCCTGGCAGTGCCCCAGGCCAGGCTGGACACTGGGGCTGGGAGCAGCCTGGGACAGTGGGAGGTGTCCCTGCCCATGACAAGGATGGCACTGGGTGGTCATTAAAGGCCCTTCCACCCAGACCATTCCATGTCTCTATGACTCTGTGCTGCCCCTCCCTGCCAGGCCCAGAACACAGAACAGCCCCTCTGTGACAGCAGCCCCGGGCTGGGGGCACTGGGCACCACGAAGGCTCTGGGTGCTGTGGTGGTGGCCACACTGGAGGTGACATCTCAGTTCTGGTTGCTGCCACCTGCACTGGCACCGATGGCTTTTCTGTGGGTGCTCGTCCTGCTGGCCCTGGCCTGGCCCGTGGGGGGCACCTGGGACACCTGCAGGTGAGTGGCCTCACTTAGAGGGTTCCCTGTAGGAGCCCCATATGTTTCCCATACCCTCACTACAGTGTTCCAGCTTCAGTCCCTGGAGGAGGAACCTCAGTTCCTAGTGCCCAGCTACCGGCACAACCTGTCTGCAGGGCTCCAGCAGAACCAGGGGGACAGATGCTCCCCTCAGGGGTCCCTGGTCCTCCTGCCCCACAGCACAGGGCAGGAAGGGTTGACTGGGGCATTCAGGCTGAGCAGCAGTAGCCACCGAGCAGAATAGTGATGGCTTTGTGTTACAGAAGGACCTGCAGGCTCTGGCCCATGGCTTCCGACCAGAGCTCTGTGGCTTCTGCTGCTGACACATCCCGTGCCGTGGGTGGCACCGGTGTCCAGCCAGGGGCCTGGCCTGGCGTTGTCAGCATCCAGGCCACCTGGAAGAACGGCACGTGGCACATGTGTGCAGGTGTCCTCCTCAGCTCCCAGTGGGTCCTCACAGTCGCACACTGCTTCGCCAGGGGCGGGTAAGAAACAGCAGGGACAGAGATGTCCCCAGAGCACAGGCAGGTGCTCAGGGCACAGCACCACGTGCCACTTCCCTTCTGCCTTGGGAAGCAGAAGGCTGGGAGATGTTGGAGCCCGTGGCTCTGCTCCCTGTCACCCCTGTCTCCATCTGCTCCCCAGGGACATCTTCAAGTGGGAGGTGGTGATAGGGGCCACAGATCTGACTCAGCTGGGCCCTGAGGCTGAGGTGAGACACATCCAGAGGCTCCTGGTGCACCAGCACTACGTGCCTGCCACAGCGAGGAACGACATCGCCCTGCTGGAGCTGGACCAGCCTGTGGAGTGCAGCGACTACATCCAGCTGGGCTGCGTGCCCGACGCCTCGCTCAGGGTCTCGGAGCTGAAATCCTGCTACATCGCCGGCTGGAACTTTGCCAGAGGTGAGCTCCCGGACGGGATGTGTGCTCCGAGGGCCAGCTGGGCACCCCGGGGACACGGAGTGGCCGCAGGCAGAGTCCGCCTGCAGGACGCCAGCGGGGCCGGGGCTCGGAGCAGCCCGGCCTGGGGGAAGGAGTCCCCGCCGAGACGGGGCGTGGAACGGGAGGAGCTGGAAGGTCCTTGGGCACCCAAACGAGCCCTGCTGGCCCCGGGAAGGCTCTGGAGAGATGGGTCTGGCTCCTCCTGCAGGCCAACAGCAGGGACACAGCCGGACGATATCGCTCCGTGGGGAAGGGGCAGAGCCGGGCCCGGGGAAGGGGCTGAGCCCCGGGCAGGGAAGGGGATGGGTACTCAGTTGCTGGGGGCTCGCTCCCCTCTGTGCCCACAGCTCCGGGAGCAGGCATGGTGCTGCGGGAGTCCAAGGTCCACCTCATGGATACGGAGCTCTGCAACAGCAGCCGGTGGTACGCAGGGGCCATCCACCCCCGCAACCTGTGTGTTGGGTACCCACAGGGCGGCATCGACACCTGCCAGGTAGGAGCGTGTGATGAGTCCCTCAGCCCCTGACAGCACAGGGACCTCCTGATTCCCCAACAGCACCTTGCACAAGCCGGGCTTAGCTGGGGCACTGGGTCCCTACCACTACTTGGGCTGCCCTTCCTTTCCCCATCTAAGCATCCCTGTCCCATATCCTGGGGCTGCCCTTCCGTCTCCACCCGCGGGTCCCTGTCCTATGTCCCCTTGTCCTCAAGACCTGGTCCTGCCCACAAAGCCCATCCAGTGCCCCCAGCAGGCTCAAAGTGCGGATGTGATCCCGGAACATCTGTCCTCCGCACATCTGGGACCCACGTGCAGAGATGGGAGAGCTCCTGACCCGCTCCCAGCCGAGGGCCTGGAGGCTTTGGCCCCTGAGCAGAGCCCGCCCGGGCCGGGAATGCGGACCTGGCAGGGGCTGGGAGAGAGGAGCCATCCCTGGGGCTGGGAGAGAGGAGCCAGAGCCGGGCTGGGAGAGAGGAGCCATCCCTGGGGCTGGGAGAGAGGAGCCAGCCCCGGGCTGGGAGAGAGGAGCCATCCCTGGGGCTGGGAGAGAGGAGCCATCCCTGGGGCTGGGAGAGAGGACCCTGCCCTGGGGCTAGCAGCAGCCCTCCACAGCCCCTGAGCCCTCTCTCCTGGTGCAGGGAGACAGCGGAGGTCCCCTGGTCTGCAAGGACAACGGAGCCGATTACTACTGGCTGGTGGGAATGAACAGCTGGGGCAGGGGCTGCGACAGAGCCCGGCACCCCGGGATCTACACCTCCACCCAGCACTTCTACAACTGGATCCTGCTCCAGACGGGCCTGAGCCCAGCAGAAAGAGCAGGTCCAGCCCCAGAGCCAGTCGTCACCTCGGGCCCTGAGCGGCATGTGAAACCACAGGAACACATCAACTTGACCCCTGAGTACAGCAGGAGACCAGTGGTGACATCCTCGGGCACATCACTGCCCAGGGCATTCCCACACCAGATCCTGGTGCAATTCTGGAATCTGCTGCAGGAGTTCCTGCAGTTTATGAAGGACAAAAAAACCTTGAGCAGCAGCGGGATGAGCAGGATCCAGGGCTACAGTGGACTGTGCCATTTCCTGCTGGGCCAAAGGTAGCCTTGGGGCCAGAGGCTTCTCTGTCCTGCCCATGCTGCTCCACTGTGGCCACTCCGATGCTGATGTGACTGAGGTGTTGAAGTAAAGTTTCTGTCTTCACTATTAACCGTGTTTTCAGCCCTGCTCAGTGCACCCGCAGGCTCAGAGAGTCCCTGCTCTGCCTGTCCATTTGCTGTGCTGTTCACTTGCATTCTTCAGCCTGGAGAGGGCTCCAGGGAAAGCTCAGTGCCCCTTCCAGTGCCTGAAGCAGGTTATAATAATGGGGGAGAGCAGCTTTTTGCATGGGCAGGTCATGATAGGACAAGGAGGAAGTGTTTAAATCTAGAGGAGGGGAGATTTGGATGAGGTGTTGGGAAGGAGTTGTTACTCAGGGAGTGGGGAGGCCCTGGCCCTTGAAGTGTCCAAGGCCAGGTTCGACGGGGCTTGGAACAACCTGGGATAATGGAAGGTGTCCCTGCCCGTGAGAGGCGGTGGAATGCGATGACCCTTAACGTCCCTTCCAACCCTAGACATTCTATAATTTTATGAAATTATACAATTTATAGAAGAAGAATATTGAAAATTTATCCTCTTTATCATCATCAAAATTCTCAAAATCTGAAGGTCCAGAGGGCAGACGATTCCATCCATCATGTCTGTATTGCAACAGGGTGAATTTTCCTCTGGGTGCTCTTGTTCCTTGCCCTTGTTCATAAAAGGATCTTAGATTAAGTGACTAACTGTTAACAGACTAAGATTAACTGATGTAGGTCCATCACCACTAGTTGCCACGCTCTTACTTCATTCCTCCTGAGATCACTATCACTTTATTTAGATGATAGGTTTTAATCTTTTCTGACCAAATTTGAATTTAAGAATCTTCTTATAGCATTGTTTGCTGCATAACACAGGACTCAAAGGAGAACTCTGGAATGCACATCCTTGAATATATTTTAAAGTCATTAAATATCCCAAGGGAGAGAGGTCAAGTAAAAGAAAGACTTGTGCAAAAGCTGTAGAGGTTTTGCTTTAGCTTATGAAACTGCTTCTCATCACTATGATCATCCTGGGCACAGAGGACTTTGGGATGAGAAAAGATGTTCTTTGAGGTCTGCAGTAATTTCCAGTCATTACAAGACCTCAGCTACCTTAATCGAGCCTGTCTGCTCCTCTCTGTAAGAATTTTTAATATTCCTAAGCATTTCTTAACTCCTCATGCTGTCTCACATGTTCAAAATAATATTCTTTCCTTCTAAGCTTTCCTTCTTCAAGACTAACTCTGTGATTTCCCATCTGGTTCTCATGCCTCTGTGACTGGATCCTCCTTGACTCCATTTCAGAACCTTGGAGCAGGGAGTAAAGGTGAATTTTCCCAGGATGCTATAAATCCAGATTTCTTTGTCATTAAGAATACAGGCCTGCAAGCATAGACTGAAATACATATGGATTAAAAGCAGGCAAGTTGAGGGCCATTGGATGTTTAAAGGAATTATGGGGGTTACTGTTTTTTACCAGCAGTCACAGTGAGGAACACTACCCACCCCCTCACTCCGGCTTCATGCTGCACCTCCCAGCACCAAGGAAAGCTACAGATGTTGTCTGCCCGTGCAGTGTTAATTTCAGCTGCCAAATACCTGGAAATAACTCCTCTGTGAATGCTATTATAATTTCTATTGTGTCTGATTCCTGTAGTCTCCACCATCTCATACAGCAATATTTTTGAATAATAAGAACATATAAGAAGAATAATGAAATTAGCATTTTGCTAGTTAAACAAGGCCAAGTCAAATAACAGGCAATAAAGAATTTTCAAAACTCAAAGATGAACATGCACGAGGTAGTTAGATCACTAGATGTACCTATGTTCATGTCATCGATGTTAGTACCTGTACACATTCATTTGCTCCTTACATTTAGCTACTTTACATTAGCATCCCTTGGCAGCTTTCCACACCAATGTTTCCAAGAGAAAATGTTTGCAAGAGAATATTTATGTTCTTTATGTTTTCAAGAGAAAGACAAAGACTCTGGAAGTACAGGAGTTGGATCACTTCTAAGCAGCACAAGACAGTTAATTCCTTGCTGGAGAACTCACCTTGTTCATATCAAACGTGCGGAACATCTGCTCAATGTACTTATTGGCCTCTGGATCCAGCCCTCGAAGCCCAAAGAACTGCTTAAATTCGTGCTCCGTCAGCTGTCCAGAAGGACATTCTGTCATGAATTTCTTGTACCAGTGGTGGATCTCGACAGCCTGTAGATCATCCACTGTGGAGCTGCTGTTGTTTCCCATGTGTATCTGTGGTCAGAAGGATGATGCTACAGGAATGATCCTTTTCCTCCTGTGGCTCTCACAGCACTGCCCATTTGCTCCTGTCTATGCTGAACACTAATGTCAGTTACGTGAGGGATCTAACTTTCCACAAGCCAATTATGAATGTTAATCTTCTCAGAGACTGATCCACAAACCATAAAGTTTCAATGATACAAACAGTCTTCTTAGAATGGAAAGGAGATGCAAGATAATCTAGCAAATCGCTGCTATTTTAGGAGCTAAAGCAGAAAGGGTGAGAAGGTTAATCAGACACTGGCATTGGGAGCTATACTAGTTTGGTAGACTACACTATTTTTAACCTTGATATAACTATATATGAAGATAAGAGGAAATGCCCACAAGATGTGGGCTGTGAGGTTAAGTGAAGATCTGCTCCTCTAAGTGGATTTGAGAGTCTGTTTTCTCAAATAGACATGTTGAATAATGGAGTGTGTAGGACCAGAGTGTTACAGAAGTGGCCCAGTACAAGAGTGAGGTTATGTGGGGAAAAAGCTCACCTCCATGCACACAAAGAAGCACAGAGGAACAATGGAGCGGGTGGGGGAACCCAAATAATCCCCTGGTTTGGCAAATCCAAGACCACCACGGAAGTGCAGTCAACCCATGAAAGGCTCAACTGCACAAAAGGGAAGGAGCAAAGAGAGACAACCACAGGCTGAGGAACACAAATTACCCAGTAAGAGAAATAAAAGCTCTGTCCCAGCTCCTTCTAAATCTGTCACAGGGGAGCCATCAGTCCCCATGGGCCTAGAGGGGGCACCCAACATGATGAGTCAGTGGGAGAGGTTGTAGAGTACCCTACAAACTGAGCACTGCCTAGGGGCATGGAAAACACCGTGGAGTCCAGGGCGAGAGCATTTGGGGACAAGATTCACAACAGGATGTTTAGGGGAGGAACAGAAGGTGAGGAAAGGGATGAGTCTAGATGGTTTGGGAATGAACAAGCATGAGAAAATGGAGGCAAGGGGAATAGAAGGGTGTGGTTGTATGTAGAATGGTGCTAATCAGTATGAATGTCTATCCATGCCTTGTGCCTGGTCATCACAGTCTTTCCTGTCTTCTAACACTTCTACCTTTTTTCTTCTTTTTTCTGGCTGCACAGTGCTGTGCTGTGGGCATGTGTATGCATGGGGATTTAAGTGCCCACAACTGGATTGAGTGAGACCATGTCAGTCTATCATCATTAGTAAATGCCAAGCCAGACTAGCCAGCAAATAGGCCAAGTACTTTGTGAAACAGATGTGTGTACGTCTCTGTTAGTGAGACCACTGGGGTAGTTGACTATTAGACAGAAGGTGCAGGGTTGAGGGTGACCCACCTGTCTGTTTTTCTCTGTGCAGGAGGCAGCTGCATCCTGAGCACCTCATCACATGTACTGGAGGCGCACAGTGTACATGTCTGTTTGTATGTTGCTGTGTGCCATGGAATCTGTACCAGTGACTGTGGTGGGGTTGTGCACCTCGGAGGGTCTGGCACGTCCAGGTGCCAGTAGCTGGGGAGACCAGGCATTGAGAAGCAGCTGCTGGGCAGGCTGGGTGTCTAAGCCCACACATTCTGTGTGCTTCCCACTGATGGACCTTCACAGAATCACATGATGGTTTTGGTTGCAAGAGTCCTTAAAGATCATCTAATTACACCCCTCGATGGGGGTACAAACACCTTCCCCTAGAGCAGCTAACTGGAGGCTAGGCTCCCTTGCTGGCTATGCTCCTTTTCATGGAACCCAGGCTGCAATCGGCTGGCCCATATTCAGTTTTTCATTCCCCAAGACCCCCAGGTCCTTCACAGGACTGCTCCCAGTCACTTGTCTCCCACCCTGTACCCGCGTTGGGAATTGCACTTGGCGTTGTTGAACTTCATGAGGTTGGCATGGGCCCCTCTCTGTAGCCTGTCCAGATCCTTCCGGATGCTCTATCCCTTCCCTATAGAGGATCAATCACACCACTTTATGTACACATTTAAAGCCACAACTTATTTTTAGTATAATAATAATAACAATTTTAACAGTCTGATTTGAGAGTCATAATAAATCTACACCTAATTACAGTGTATTGGTTTGGGCAAATTAGAAGACCCTCCAAGAGGAAGTCCCCTAAGACAAACCTCCACCACCCCTCCCCATCCCCAGCCCTGGGTTTGGGAAGGAAATTCTTTGGAGGAGACAAGTGGAAAAAACCGATTTATTAACAAGAACTCTTCCCCCCACAAGAGAAAAGGAAAAGGCTCAAGTTACTGTGGGGGGAGGGCACAGAGCTTCTTCCGCGGGCTCGGAGATCCTTGAAGATCCTCAGGTCAGGTCCTCAGGTCCGGAGCCGGTCCAAATCTTCGGGGGGGGGGGGGGGGGGGTGGAGAAAGGGAAAAGGGAGAAAAGAAAAAAAACCAGAAACAGCACAAAAACAAGCAGCAGAAAGCAAAAGCGGCTAAGTTAGCAAGCAGGAGCAAGCAAGCAAGCAAGCAGCCAGCCAGCAGCAAAGCCAAAAGCAGCAAGCGCAGTAGAAGCCACAGCCAGCAAAGCATTGGCTGTTAGACATAACAACCCAGTCCAGATATGGGATATAAGGCTCCGTCAACCCAGGACATACAGAAAAGCAAAGAAAAATAATGTAGGTCAAGTACTTATATACAGGAAAAAAGCTGCACTAGTAGCAATAATCCAATTAAAATTGCAACACACACACACTTTGTTTCTGTGCTTCCTCTGGTGTTACACTGACCTACCTACTGCTTCTCTCGATACTAAGATCTGTGGTTCACTCAGATGTTAGCAGAGGAGGAGGGGATGGTCATGGGAAGTTGTCAGCATTTGGGCCCTTCACTGGGAGGAATGTAATGTTCTTGTGAATGGTTTCCCCATCCTCTCTTCTTTTTTTCTTTTCTTTTTCCTTTCTTCTCTTTCCTTCCACTTCGACTCACATTGGTATGTGTTAGAGTTTTAAATACCTCATTCTACCTAGAATAACTGCTTGCTATTACTACCAATATAAGCCCATAATTGTACCACACAAAGATAGATAAGTAAAATTAATTAGATGCCTGAAGAAATTGCTCTCACAGCTAAAGCAAACAAAGTGAAGTGAACAAAGCTGCAGACAGAGCAGGAAAAATTCAGAGCACACCTGGCAAGTTTTGGTCCTGAGGCCCTGTGAACTGGGGACAGAGCCTGTGGCCAGACCATGACAGCACTACTGGTGCCATCACAAATGGGAATACAGTGCATCTGAGTGCACAACGAGGGTGGCCAGGAGGCAAGGAAACTGCACTGCTCAGGCTTCCTGAAATCTCGCCCGTCATCTGGCTGGGGGCGACCTCTGGTACCAGTATAGACCTGGAAGTGAATGGATCAGGAGTTCTGAGAAGGAAAATAAAAAACTGGACAGGGGCTGGCAGCGTGCACATCCCCAGCAGCATGGGCAGCAGGTGAGGGGGAATTCTGTCCCTCTGCCCCACCCAGGTGAGAACCCACTGGCAGAGCTTTCTCCAGTTCTGGAACCCTCAGAACAAGGCAGTTTCGGAGCTGCCGAAGCAGGTCCAGAGGAGGCCACGGAGCTGCTCCGAGGGCTGGAGCCCCTTAGCTCTGGAGACAGGCTGGGAGAGCTGAAGGTGTTCAGCCTGGGGAAGAGAAGGCCCCGGAGAGACCTTATTGCAGCCTATCAGCAAGCAGACGGAGAAGACAGAAAAATATTTTTATGCCAAGAACTGTAGTGTCAGAGCAAGGGACAACAGAGCTCATGTGCACGAGCTCAGGCTTGGATTGGACATCTCCGGAAGCTCTCAAGACCAGGTTGAACGGGGCTTGGAGCAACCCGGCCTAGTGGGAGGTGCCTATGGCGGGGGGGGTGAGAGTGGATCATCCTTACCGGGACGTTCCGACCAAACCACCGGGCACCATTTCGGCCGCTCCCCGCCGGCGATTAAACGGCGCCCTGACTCTGCCCGGCCCCGCCCCCTCGAGGCCCCGCCCCCTCGCGGCACCGCCCCCTCGCGGCACCGCCCCCTCGCGGCACCGCCCCCTCGCGGCCCCAGCCCCGGTCCCGTCGCCCACCGCTCAGTCCGAGCCTCTGTCTCACCAACACCGCCGTCCCACACCGAAACGCCCCAACTGATTGGTCACTGCTTTGTTATTGGGCGGGAACCCAGAGCGTCCTCGGGATTGGTCGTATTCTGCCATGTTGCAGGACAACCAGGGCGCAGAGGCAGCTGCTCCGTCGCGATTGCCTGGCCGTCACGTCTATCTTTCAATTACAGCAGCTGATTGGTTCTTCTGCGCCGGGGGGCGGGGCCATGCCGGAGGCGGAAGTGTCCGTGGTGCGTTCCGGTGATGAGGTGGCGCGGAGGGAGCGGTTCGGCGGCAGCGGGGTCGGTGGGGGCTCCTCGGCTGGTTAGAGCCGCCCCTCGGTGCTGATCCCCCCCCCGCCGTGCTGCAGGTCAGTGCCTCCCCCGCCCTTGGTGCTGTCCGCCCGCCCTGTGCGGACCGCGGACTCTGCCGCCCGGCTCTCGGCGTCGGTCGCCGGCCGGGCTCCTTTCGTGGCCGTGCGGGCCGGAACGGGTTCGCAGCTCCCTGGGGCCCGGGACGTAAGGGGCAATGGGCCGGGGCGAGCCTGTCCTCTCGCTCTGGGCCTTGCGGACCGGCCCAACCCCCCGACGGCGGTGCCCCCAGGTACCAGGAGCGCAGCCCGGCTGGGGGAGTTCGCGCTCCGCGGGGCCCGCCGGAGGCGGACCCTCCGGTAAATCTGCAGGGCTGCTGGGGCCCCTCGGCGCTGCCCGCCATCCCCATGGCTCCCGGAGCCCAGCACGGCGTTCCAGTGCTACCCATCCCTCTTGGGTTTTTTTGGAATCCCTCTGCACAGCGTGAGAAGTTTGACTCCGGGTTTGTGTACAGCAGCAGTGCTTTTAATGCGTGTTTGATTTTAAACGAGGGAAAATGCAAAGAATTAACTTCATTTATGTATAATAAGTTTACAATAGAATAAGTTAGGGAAAAGCATTGTCAAGTCTTTCTTTGCTATGGCTGATACCTAGGGATAGAAATGCCCTGTTTACTGCAGACTGTGCAGACTAGCAGTGGGCTTAGACTGTTTGGGTCAGGGATGTGTATTTCAGAGGAAAGGAGCCTCCTTTAGATCACTGCTGGTAGTTCCAGTGTTCAAAAATAAGTCTCCCCAGCAAAAGTTCATTCGTCACAGGAATGCTGCACAAAGGTAGAGGATGTAGAGGATCCTGGCTCACATCCTGAGCACAGCAAGGGTCCTTGTGTTCTGCTGTTCATTACAGAGGTGGGAGTCCATATGCCACTGTGAGCCTTGGAGAGCACCAATCTTGTCTCTGAGAGCACTGTTTGCTTTATTGGGGTGAGGCAGTGGAACACAGAATAACCTCTGTCCTTTCTTGTTTGTGAGGAAACTGGTTGGTGTTGTATAACACCAGGATATTCCTGCCACAAGTCCTTGAGGCTAATGCACAGGACAGCCACCAACCTTCTGTGCAAGCTGTTGGCATTGGGACAGAATTTAAAGCTGTGCTATGCTTGTTTCTGGATTTGTTCTCAAGGAGGGTTTAAAGAAAGCAGAGCCAGGCTCTTTACAGTGGTGTCTGGGGAAAGGATGAGAGGTTGTGAGTGTGAACTGAGGCACAGGTGATTATCTTGATCATCAGGAAGTACTTCTTCACTCTGTGGCTTACTGAGCACTGGCACAGGTTGTGTGGGGAGGTTGTGAAGCCTTTATCCTTGGAGATAGTCAGAAGCTGCCTGCACAGCTTCTGTTTGAACAGGGAGCTTAGACCAGATGACTTCCTAACTTCAACCAGTCTGTGGTTCTTTGATAAGATTCTCCTCGAGCCTTTTATTTGTTGTCCTTCACTGAATTTTCTCCAATAAGTTCCCATCTCTTGTTCTGGGAAGCCCAGAACTGGACACATTACTCCAGACATGGCTTCACCAGTGCCCAGTAGAGAGGAAGGATCACCTTCCTTCTGACAGTGCTCCTAATGCAGCCCAGGATGCTGGTGCCAGCCTTTGTCATGAGGAGTGTGCAGTGATGACTTAGGTCACTTGTCCATTGCAATCCCCAGCCTCTCTCTGCAGTGCTGCTTTCCAGGGATGTGTTCCGAGGCATGCTGTCCGGAGCAGTGGCCCCCCTAGGCCCGTGTTTTCCCTGTTTCCTCTACACAGACACCAAACCTGTTCCTGTTCATAGAATTGTAGAATCACTTTTTGTTCCCCATTCAAATCCCTTGCCACATTCGGCTGACCTGAGAATATAAATTAAAGATTAATTCAAAATATATGAATCTCTAAGACTTGAGTTCAGGTTATTAAAGTCCACATCCGTACAAATATCTGCAGACGGTTCCTCTATTTTTAAGAAGGCCAACTGTGAGCCAAACCCAGCAAGGCTTATTAGGTTGAGTGCGGTATCAGGTTAATGTGGCCAAACTGGAAAAAGGCCAAGGAACGTTTTCTCAATCCAGGTATGCATGCTTGAAATTGTAATAATGCCTGTAGCATGCAGTTGCCTGGATTCTGCTTCTTTATCGTATTTCTAATACCGCTTCTAATAATTCATCTATTGGTTCTCTCAGTTCCAGCCACATATTTTGCCATCGTCACTTTAAGAAGCTGTCACCTAATGCTCAGTCGAAAGATCAGATCCATCCTCTTCAAGTATTGGAGACAGTGAGAAAGAGGCATTCTTGCATTTGGTGGCTGTTTTCTTAGATGGGCCACTACCAAGACAGCAGGTTCCGTTCCTCATTGGGGCATCGTGGGAGTGATGGTTTACAGAACTATAAATACTTTATTATTCTTATAATGAATTCCAGACATTCCAGTCTCTAAATGAGTATCTTGTATTACACCCTTGGTGAGCAGTTGATGTTAGAGGAAATCTCCCTAGCAGGAACTGTAAAACTTGTACTGTTCTGGAATTCCATGCTTCAGTCTTGGCCAGGGCCAGCTGAGAAGTGGGCAGAGCTTCAGGACTTGCTTCACTGACTGTTTGTTGTGTTGTTGCAGAACGCGAACAATCCTGGCATTGACATTCTCACTGTGCTTATGGAGGAGTTCCATCCCCTGGAGCTCTTTGTAGGAGCCTCTCTGAGACCTGGCCCCTTGCTGCGTGTCTTTTTGCTACACTAACTGCTGCTTGAGCATTTTATTCCATCGGCTGAAGAGAATAAGCTCACGCTAGGCAGTGTGAGAAACCAGGGCATGTCTGCAAATCCATGTTCCCACACAGAGCAGACTTGTCACTTTTCATGCTTATTGCGACTGACTAATGGTCCTGGAGCATACTATGTAGGACAAAGAATGGGCTTACTTCTTTATTATTGGATAATTTATTTTCTTCTTCTCTTTTTTGTTCTTTTTCGCTTCTCTCTTCATTAAAAGTCTTGGTTCATGCAGCGTGTCAGTACTCAAGAGATAAAAAGGAATGGCAAGAAAGACCTGTGTGTGGCTGCTCTGCCTTGGAAACCTTACTACTGAATCAGCAGGCCCATGAGCTCCTCAGAGCACACAGCAGGTTAGTATTCACATGCTCTTTTCTGCTATTGATGCTCTAATGTGCACTGTCATGTTTTCTACTTCTGCAAAATCAGGTGGCTGCTACAGAAAAGTAATGCATTGCTCCACTCCAGTGTCAATATTTTCACACATTTAAGTGGCAATCTGAGACCAAAGATTTGCTTAATAAGACAAGGGAGGTCAGGAGCTATGGATCTATGTAGCCAGCTTCAGGAGCCTGCTTCTAGAGAGGCAGAGATAGCTTATCACATTAAAAGATTCCATTTAATGGAGATAATTTTAATAATGTAAACTTGATGTTATAGCTAATGTGAATTTGCCTAGTTTCAGCTTGCACTACTGGAGCTTCTGTAATTGTACAAATTATTTTGCCACTTACAGGCATGGACAGTTCTCTGGCTTTCGGTTCAGAGATGTCAAATGTCACATGTGACCTCTTTTTATAGAACACTAGAATGATGATTATGTGATTCTTAAGGGACTTTGGGAGTTCAGTGGTCAAATCCTTTGCTCTTAGTGTGTCTAACATCAAAAATCAGATCAGATTGCTATGAGCCTAATACATTATTTTAACATTTTCCCTGTACATTTTTCCTCTGATTAAAATTGCTTATGCTGCAACTTGTGTCCTCTGTCTCATGTCCTTCTGATGTGAACCTTGTAAGAGGTGTGTGACTGTCTTTAGCTACTTTATGGGTAGTTGTAGGGAGGACAGACAATTGTATCCTGCCCCCCACCTGATGTTCTCAGGGCTGAGCAAGCCCAGCATTCTTATACTCTCCACATGCCTTTTAATGCAAACCCCAGTCATCCTGGGGACTCTCGGTTGTATTTGCTTCACTATTTTGAAAGTGGGCACTCTGCTTCAAATGTAGTCTTACAGGTGTGAATGGTGAGAAATAATTGCTTTCCTCAACCTGCTCCCTTCAGTCCTGACCAATACAGGTCAATGTACACCTGACCTTTGCTGTGAGAGCATTTGTGGCTTGTGCCAAGCTTGGCCACCAGCACTTCAAGCTTGTCTTTTGCAAGACAGTTGTGCAGCCAGTTGCTCCTCAGCCTGTACCACTCATGCTTTTCCCATTGCAGGCATAGGCTTCTACCTTTACTAACTTCACAATATTTCTATCCATCTGTTTCTCCAGCCTGTTGTTATCCTATACTGGTTGGCAACTCTGTACTTCAGTTTATCCAAAGGCTCTTTAGAATTTGCTGAATTTAGTGAATAATTGTCTCAGTTAATAATGGAGAATTTAATTTACTGTTCTCCCCAGAATAACAAGTTATGTGTTGCTGACTGGTAGTGCTGCACGTTTTTTGGTTCTTCACCTCCACTTGCTGGATTAGTTTGACTCCTGAATTTCAAGGAAAGGAAAGAAGGTGTGCTAAATGGCAGGCAGGGAATATATGTCCTCTCCAGACTGTTCCCCTCTGTTGAGGACTTGTCCTGTATGTGACGTGCAGAGGTCTCATCATCTCTATAATGTGACATACTTGTATCTGTTTAGCAAATATCAGGCCATTATTTCCACTACTTATTAGAAAGCTGATTTCATGTTACAGGCCATATTTGGCCTATAGAGAAATGACTTCATTTAACAATCACCCTTCTTTTCGGTACATTGAACAGATCATAGTTCTGTAATGTCATTGTAAAGAACGATCAAGAATGAACTATGAGGATGACTTGGTATCTGGTATAAAAATATATTTTACAATCATACATTTAGAGCAGTGAAGCAATCTTCGTGTGCCTTGACACCAGCACATCCTCTGCTTTCATGTTCAGAGGGTCTGGCTGCACACGTTCATGTGGCCATTTATTTTTTCCTGAGGTTTTACTTTGGCTTTTTTCTCTTGGCAAAGGAGACAAATTCCCTACAAGCCTGGTCACTGGCTGCTCCAGCATTAGAGATCAGCATAAGGGAGCTTATTCTTCATAGCAGTTTTGACTCTGGAACTGTATTGTGACTCTTGGTTTTGTTTTAGGCTCAAGATGCTGAGCCGTTTGTCAGGTTTAGCAAGTACTGTTTTTCAAGAGCTGTCTGGGGAGGATGGAGATGCAGTTACTGAACCATCTGTTTCTGTAAGTACAGTGTTATCTAAAGACTTTCAGATCTTATTGGCAATTAGTTTGGGGAGCGTGGTTCATTAGAGTGCAGTGAGAACTGTCTTCTGCTTCTTCCTTGCTGAGCACTAGACTGAGCTGCCATTCCACTCTGCTTTCCTTCTACTCATCTCTTAAGTCAGCATTTCTGTTGGGCAGACCATAATCTCCTCAGTTTCCAAATTTCAAGGAACCCTAACCCTAGGAAATGAACTACAATCAGGATGAAGAAAGACTTTCAAGAGTACTACTGATTGTGTGTAGCAGAAGGGGAAGCTCTGCGTGGTTGCGTGACAATGGGAGACTTCATCTTTTTGCTGCCCTTTGGTACCGAGTCAGTGGATAGTGTGTGAAGGTGCCTTGTTTCAGATTTGTTCATGTGGTGTTCAGCAAGGTACTCTTTGTTTTTGTGTGTTGGCTTACAAGTTCTTGGAGCTTTCCTCCTGGTTTCATCTAACTCTATAGTTCTGCAGGCTCCATGAAATGCCTGCAGGGAGCAGAGTGCAGCATTGAGGACTGGAGCTGAAGATATCATGTGGATGTTCTGGTGCAGGCTGTTTATAGTTTTTTTCCTTCAGAACACTTACTTTGTTGTTCCAGGTAGAAGCTTTCCAGTCAGAAGCAGAAAGCATGGAGGAGGCACCTGAGGAGCTGTTGGAGCGCCTAGCCCAAACAGAAAAGCTAGTTGTTCAGCTGAAGGATTTGATTCGAGAAAAGGATGCCCTGCTCCAGGAAAAAGAAGCTGTATTGCAGGTACCATGTCTTTTTCTGGGGACCGAGAGTAAAATGCTGCTTCATTTTTCTGTGCAAGACAGTCTCTGGTTTCTTCTGCACATGAGATACCTGCGTGAAGAATGGCACCAGTTCCAGAGAGTTATTGGAATTCGAAGAATAGACCCTAACCCAAGAGATGTAGGATATCTTCTGTTAATTTGATTGGGTTAATTTAGTCTAGAGAAGATAAGTTACATCCAAGTTACATAGCATTTTGTCTCAGAGCCCTTTGAGGCCCATGCAGATTGCCAGTGGCTCTGATAAATACTAATACCTTGTGTGAGGTTGTTCTTTCCCAGCTTCAGAGTGTTTGACACAGAGTAGCCTGTGCTGTGCTCATCCACTAGTCCAGTGGTTTTATGATGCATCCCCAAAGGTACATTTTGCTTGCCCTGAGATATGGTGGGAGTACAGTTATTTGAGATAGTTCTGAAGGACTGCATATAGCAGAGGAAGTCAAACCAAATTTGTATTCGTTGCTGGTTGAAGTCCCTGAGTGCTCTGTCCCTTGAAAGGAAGTGCTGGGGTAGAAGCTAGAGTTTTGGTATGTGTAGTGTTTCAGAACAAATTTAGTTTGCAGATGTGTTTTAAATAGTACTGTTACTGAGGAGGCAGGGTTGAACAGAATATGGCGGACTGAAAAGCTGTGTGGCTTTTTCAAAGTGGTGCTTCTTGTGTAACAGCACTGGAGTCTAAGGTGCAGTCAGTTTGTGTCCTTCTCTTACAGAAAGAGCGAGAGGCTGCGGATGCGAAGCTGATGAAACTTAAACTTCAAGCCAAAGCCAAACTGGCCTCTCTGAACAAACGCATTGAGGAGCTGACAGAGAAAGGATCACCACTGGCTACACAGGCCTTAGCAGAAGAGCTGGAGTATCCCAAGGTTGGGATAAAAGGGCTGCTTAAAAGATGTAGCTTCTATTGATAACCTGGTACTGCCTGATGTTTCAGGTCACAGTGAGCCAGCAGGGCCTATTTGTCTTATTAGCAGGATATTCATAGTTCCAGCAAGGATGTCTATGCCTGTGCTGTAGGAAGCCTATCTGTCCAGCTTCCATGTACAGCAGATGCCCTTGGAATGCTCAGCTTGATCTCCTCGAGGGCATGAGCTAGTTTCCCTTTGCATCGTAGCCAAACTCTTTCCTGCAGAAACGGTGTGTCTGTTGCGATGAGTTTCAAAATGTTACCTGTCATGTCAGTACAGCAAAGGTTGGCTGGAGTACAAGAACAAAGAGATAAGGAGGTCACTGAAACTGGAAGGCAGTAAACTAAATATTAAAAAAAGAAAAACGTTTTTTTTTCCAGTCACGTAGCTTCCTGAGCCATCATAAAGTTGATGAATAATTCCTAGGTGGAAACTGAGGGGGAAGTGTCCTCTATGAAGACATTAAAGAGGCCGTTAGCTACTAACTAGAAGCTCCCATTGGAGCTGGTAACTTTTGAAAACTTGACTGTGTGATCAGCAGAACAATGTTTTCTTTAAAAAGTTGGTAATATTGTGAAAGAGAAAATGGTTTCCAGACGTCAGATGATGTTCATTAAACCAGAGAATATAAAGGTTATTTCAGACATTTAAAAAAATATTAAAATATTATAGGAAGCAATAAAAGGTCCATGTGAGAGCTGTCATATGAGAGGTGACTACTAATGAAGATCAGTTCTATGACTTGTGCTGACTATTTTTGATTGAGAGCATCAGAAAATCATAAAAATGTGCTGCTGTAATTCCCAATACCAATTTGAGAATCTTTCTCAATGAAAGCACCATCTGGTTTCATACATGAAGAGTTAGATGATCTCAAGGACTGACATAACAGAAAAATAAAGGAAAATTTAACCAGTGCAGGATCAAGCATTTCTGGTGTCATGACACTGTATACTGCAAGGCCATAAACAACTTTTCCTGGCTGCAGAGGCCAGTGGAGACCCTGGAGGCTGTTCGGTTGCGTCACTTGACATTGCTGTCCTGGTGTTGAGCCTCTTTTTTGCTTATCTTTATGCAGTATGTGTGTGTAACACCTGTGTGCTGTTACATGACTTTGTGTAGACTTGCTGTTGAGGTCTGGTGAGTGTTCTTGCTTCAAAATTCAGATTTATCGGTTGAAGAAGGCAAAATGAGAGAAAGCTGATCATCAGTTAATTGGTGCAATCCAGGTTTTAAAAAGAGGCCTTATCTTTTTTACATACTGTTCTAGCTAGTCTACTGAGAGTGAAAGGCCTTGTATGTCATGTTCTGCTCACTTGGAATCAGGAAGGATAAATTCTGAGAGCAGCAAGAGACTTCCTGTTCTCCCATCCTTTTAGTAGTTGCACTTGAGAGACACTCAGACAGCTTGGTTATTTAGTCAACCAAAGCCAGAGAGGAAACATCATTTATTCTATGGTTGTGTGAGGAAGGTGAGCGTCAAGAAAGTGGGAGAACTGTTAAAAGAAAATGCGGCTGAATGGATAAATGTAAATTAGCCATTAGGAAAAATACACACATATATGGATATACTCAATAGACACATATGCATATATAAATACTCTGTGACTAAACATACATATATTCATCTGTAGGCATATATGTATATATGCACACAAATGTGTATGCAGTGTATAATAAGGACAAGTACAGGTATTCTCGAACTGGATGCAGCAAGTGTTGAGGAAGGCAGGGAGATGTGCAGGAAGGTTTGTTTTTTTTTATTTAGGGGAGGAAAAGGGAGTGAAGGGGTTGATGGTATGATTTACTACTGTACCTAAATGGACTGAAGTTTGGGTCAGACTGGGAGTGAGATTCTGTTGAGATACGTATTTATATTGCAGAGGGAGAAGAGGTAGAAAACTATTCAAGTCTCTAACATAGAGGAAGAAGAATTTACAGTGCTTGAGAAATGTGGGACTTCTAATTAGAGGAATGAGGGCTTGAGACAGTCTCCAGTGGACATGGTATGGACCACAGCCTTATTTGGTTTGGGTTAGAACATAGTTTGAGTGAAATTATGTTAGGGCAGTTACCTGCAATATTATGTATTTGACCCAGAAAGCACTAACTTCTTTCTTGCAAGGTTAGACCCACTGAGAAGATACAGAGTCCTTTATTTACACTTACTTTTCCAAGAAGATCCTGTCTTGAGTTATGGGGGTATTTCCTAGAAAGTTACTGGCCATTTGAAGGCAAAAATTCTAGGTTAGAGTTGCTAAAGTACTGAATGTTAGCAAACAGCTGGGTTTTTTGCCTCTCTGTGGTGTGGGCCCTGTGGGTAGGCTGTATTTTAAATATCTAATTAGTACTATTACTTCCTGGGCTTTTAGCACAGTGCCTTATTTTGAGAAGAATGGAAATATCAGCTCATCTCTTTCTATCAGTTAGTATTTGTGTGCAGAACAATTGAGGCTTCTCTCAAACTTTTGAAGTGGGTAAAGAAAAAAATGTTCAGATATAAGAGCTTATACATGTTGGAAAAATATAATATTTAAAAGCTTGAGCTCTGGGAACTTTGTGGCTGTGCTACTGTCCTTAATTGTGGCATTCCGTGTAATGGTCAGTGTAAGAGGCTTTTCCAAATCGGACTGTAAATATCAATCCTGAAAGCTAATTACAAATAGGCAAACTAATCCACCCATCTTCCCCCCCAGTAGCTCCTCTGCCCCAGCCTGATAAGTTATGTATATCCCTGGCTTGTTAGAGCTTCCTGCATCTCTGTTCTTTATTTTTCTGTCCTGTTCTATTTCTAAATTTAAGTGCAGTTGAAGCTTCCTTGTCTGTCTGTTCTGCCTCCTGCGAATGACCTTCTCTGTAAGTGAAACATCTTTTGAGGAACAGTAGCCTCTTATTCCTATTACACTGATTTAGAAATACTTCAAAACGCCTTCATAATCTTTTCAGAATGGGTTTAAAGACAAAAATAGTCTGTAGGATTTCTGTGTTATTGATGGTATTTGACCCAATACCTGTCACAAATAAAATGGAAGAGATGCATTTTATATGTATTCAGTACAAAATACCCAGCACCGAGTGCTCACAGTGGCTGGAAGTGCTGAGATGAGATTGTAGAGCAGATTTGTCTGCTCAGGGAGCTGCCCTCACCCAGATGTGAGGCACAGCTGTGGCTTCAGGGGCCTGCCCTCACCCAGGTGGAGAGTGTGGGTGTAATGTGCTGAGTTATCCAAGTAGACACAGCCTAAGCACATCCTATGTGAAATGTTGTTTACATTTCTTGGTCATAAACAGAGGATTTAAGTGCTTCAGAGTGGAATAGAACTGATAATTTTTTGCATGTTCTCTTTGCTCATATCTAATAAGTTCATTGCTATTAATCTTGTAGTCTAAAGAGATTTCTGTGGGCATTTTCTGTAGTCACTTTCTCACATTGGGAATATTCTTCTATAGCTAATTTAAAACGTTTTAATTTCTGGTATTAGAGAAATCTATGATGTCAAAAAGCCTCACAAATCAGGGTAGTCATATAATAAATAATGTATTTAATAATATAATTTGCCTTAATTTATATAGTGAGCAGTCATGGACTGTTAGCCCTTCCAAGTGCTTTGACACTTCCCTATTAAAGGCATCTTGTGCATATCTACCCAGAAATAGGGAAAACAGTTACTTAACATAGGACAATTTCATTTAAAGAAACAAAGGAAATGTAAAGTTAAGAAATGAAGCAGTGTAGTAAAATAGCAGTAAATAGCAGTAAAAGTAAGCATCTGATAAGGAATCAAGAGTGAAGTAGCATTTTAGTGTATTTTTAAAATTTATTTATTTATTCACCAGTAATACTGATAAGTTTACTTTCTTCTGTATCTCTTCTTCCCACCTTTTTCTCTTGCAATGTCAGAAAAATGAAAATATAAGTGAAGGGCACGGAGTGGAAGTGGTAGTACTAAAAGAGCAGCTCAGGGAGCAAGAGGAGGCTGTTCAGGACCTGAAGAAACAGCTGGCTGTAGCCAAAGTAAATCTGAAAGATGCTGAAATCAAGTATGCAGCACAGGTACAGAATTTTTTTTCTATTCATCAGTCTGTGTTTCCTACATCACTGCTTAGACTAGTATGATAGAATAGAACAATGCTTACACAGCTGGTCTTCAATTCCCTTACCTCAATTTTTTCAGTTTTGTTCCTCCTCAAATCACCTAGGTCCATCAATTTCACTGCCTTTGGCTCCTCCTCTAAACATTATGTAAGTCTTTCACGATCCCCAAATGATCTCCTCCTGGCCCCCATCCTGTATCCCCAGGCCAGAACTACCCTTGGTGCAAAAGGTGCTCTGCAGGTAAGAGATGGGTTTCACCCTTGGAGAATGGGACTGAGGGCTCACTGAGGAGGGAGGAAACAGTCCCTGGAAGGCCCTGGATAGGGTGTCCCTTCCTCTGAGTCAGAATTTGGGTTCTTCCCTGTCTGCCCTTGCTGTTCTCTGATGGGCTTTGCAGTAGCTGGGGCTGGAGTGTTCTTCCAGCTGCCAGGCCTGCCATTGCCTCTCTGTGTTTTGCTCTGTGTGTGCAGGGCAGCTGCTTATCACAGAATGTAACAGCTTTAATGTTATGTTGTTTGTGGAAAGATGTTTTTTAATATTCTAAATTGCAGGTTTAGCTTTTGAACTGTGAATTAGACTGCATCCTATACAATTAAAATCCCAGAAGTTTTATGAACTGTTAATTATCTGGTAATCATATATGTTATTATTATGCATATTTGTAGATTAAGTTCTATGCTTTTTGCTTTCTGGGACCTGAAGTCTTAGCAGTTGTTATAAACATGTTTGTGGGATAAAGCCACCGGGTAAAAATACTATTTGACCAAGATGACTAGAGGATTGTCAAGCTGAAAACTCCATCACACACACAGTATGCTGGTGCATGTTGAAAGCTACCCTGTGTCTGTCAGATTCATAACCTTGTTGGTTTGTTTTTATTTTGTGGCTTATGTTTTCAGCTGAGTTCCCTTCAGGAAGTGATTCAGAAGAAGGAAGCTCTCCTGGAAGAATGTGTGCACCAGCATCAAGCTGAATTGCTCAAGATGGTCCAGTCAGATATGGAAGTAGAGATGCAACAGGTATATTTGATGTAATAATTGTATCAGGGAGAAGGAGGACTTTTACCAGAAGACTCCCTGAAAGAACAGTGCTTGTTAAAGTAACTTAAAAGGGATAAGAAGAAAGATGCGTTGGTTGTTTGGAGCTTTTTGGAATGCTAGTTGGGACTTCGAGTCCTAGCTTCAACCTGCTGGTTTGCTGTCAGTCAGAGAGAACAAACAATTGAAAAGCGTGCCATATTATTGTGCTCCAGTTCCCTATTCATGAAGCAAAGTAAGCTCCTCCTACTGCACCAGAATAGTTGTCAACAAAATGAATAAATTCAGCCTATCAAAGTAACTGTGTTACAGAAATGAGGTGTATCAATGAAACGTGGGAATCTAAACTTACACTGGTCTTCCCAATGCTGGAAAAAACTTGTCTCTCTCACAGAACCTACGCACACTCCAGAGAAAGCTTGAGGAGCAGGAAGCGGCTCTGTTAGGACGAACTCAGGTGGTAGAACTGCTGCAGCAGGAGTTACACACTGCTGAAAAACAAAATCAGGTACCTGATCGTGATTTTTATTGCTTTACTCTGTCTGTGTGTGTGATGGATAGGGCCTTTGGCAGTAGCTCAGAAGTTACCAGATTAGGGGTTTTTTGGCACCAGGTTTCCATAATGAAATCAGCTGGGGCCACCCTCCCTGGGTCAGGCGTTAGAGCTGCAGGTCTTTGTGCAAGCTTTCAGCAGGTACTGCCAGATAATGGGGTTCTGCAGCTGCCAGCTCTAGTGATCTAGGTTCTGGGCAGGTGGACAGCCTCTATGTCTATCCATTCCCATACTGCTGACTGTACTTTCAAAGCCAAACACACAAACCTTTGCCAAAAGCAGAAGTGCCTAACGCAGTGCTGCTGAAGCATCAGTGTTTCTGGAGTGCAGTGTCCAGGCCAGATCAGAGCAGGAACAGCTATTCTTTGCTGTGTCTTGCTGAGAACTTGTTTATATGGTGACACAACTTGTGAAGTGGGGTTGGTTCTCACTTCATCAGTTTGGAGTGTGAAGATGATGAGATGAAGTCTGTGCATATATGACTATATACATGTGCTCCTTGAGACGGGATTAAGAACACAACCTCTTAAAACGTTGGTTTGCAGATAGAGGATGAGTGTACTTTCAGTTTTTCCAATATCTGAACTTCTGAAACTTCTCCATCTCTTTAGAAGAGGCTAACACTGAATCAGTCTCATATTCGTAGGCTGCATGATCTTCAGATAGTCTAATGCCATATCTCACTTTGATAATTTTTACACACTTGTGCCCCACATATTTTCTTTTGCTCTGTGTCCCAGCCAGGCACAATGGTGGGTCTCTTACTACTGTGAAGAGGTAAAGAACCTTGGTGAGCTGACTTGTACTCACTACTGACTGCATTGCTCATCAGGGTGTATCATGTGGTGGTGGCACAGATATCTTCATGATATGGTCATTGGGCTCCCTTGGCTTCTCCTTGGTGTCTTTGACTTCCCTCATACATTCTGTGGTCTGAAGGAGACCTGGTATAGGTATGAACTTGAGGCCATGTGGCTGAAGCCTACCCATAAAGGGAGCTCCTCATCAGATTTCTCCTGAAATTAGCTATGCTGACCATCCACAGCTCCAGGAGGAGGAAACTTGATGAGTTTGGGCAGGTGTAAGGTCTGTTTCTGTCTCTTGGTCACCTTAAATCTCTAGTAGACCAGAGCCTTCTGAGATCTTTCTTAAAGCAGTGGGTACTGTGTGGAACCCTCTGTTATCTCCAGATTCATATTTCAGCATTTCCCTTTCACATGCACACTTCTGTTCTGGTTTGTTTTTTTGTGGGGTTTTTTTTTGGTGGTTTTTTGTGGGGTTTTTTGGGGTTTTTTTGGGTTTTGTTTGTTTGTTTGTTTGTTTTTGTGGTGGCTTTTTTGTTGGGTTTTTTTTGGGTTTTTTGGGGGGGGGGGGTTGGTTTGGGTTTTTTTTTTTGGTGGGGTTTTTTTTTTTAATTCTACTCTGTAATTGTTGAGTTCTTCCTCATTTGTTGTAGCCCTTCTTCGTCTTTTTGGGAAGTTTGCTTTCTTCCAAAAGAGAACTCCTGGCTACTGTTCTGTTGCATCTTTCCTCTAAATTTCCCTCCTCTAAATCACGACTTACCTGTACCACTACTACGAGTTGTTTCTCCCAGCATTGCTTTCTTGCAATTTCCAAAGAGTGGGACAGTTTCTTTCTAACAAATTGAAATTTCTGACATGTTTGTTTCCTCCCTTCTGCTACTCAGGTATTTTTAAAGGATTAATGAAAACTTTAAAATATAATTCATGTAAGTTGCTTTGTCAAGGTATTTAACTGGTTGAGAGAGAAATTAATTTCTGTACCATTTTACAGACACTCCTAGATCAGTGCCAGAAGATGGAAGTGGAACTAAGCTCCATGAGGGATGCGCTAGATGCAGAGAGACGAGGGTCTCAGGATCTCAGGGAGAAGATGGAGCTGGAACTAGCTGAGAGAAAGCTGTCTTGCCATCGCTTGCAGGAGGAGGTGCAGCATCTCTCAGAACAGCTGGAGGAGGCAAGAAGAGCACAAGCTGAACTAGAGGTGAAGTATAAAGACCTGGAACAGGAACATGGGCTGGAGGTGGAAGAGAAAAACCGGCTGCTCAGTTGTCTTACAGTGGCTGAGCAAGAGGTGCAGTATGGCCATGCTGTCCTTGGAGCTGAGAAGGACCAGCTGAAACAGAACGTTGGCCAGCTCTTGGTGCCATCTGTGGAACATGGAGCTACAGCACACGGACCACTGGGTGAGCAGGCATGGCAGTTAGGTGGAGCAGGTTCTCAGGAGCCTGAGTATCACTGGGTTGCCTTCTCTTTGGCTTTGTTTTTATGACAGCCTATAAGAATGGCTTGATGTAAGAATGCCTAATTGCACAGGGACATAGGAGTGGTGCTGTCTCTAACTAAGGGCGTCTAGTTCACTCCCACTGCTCTGTCTTTGGCAGCGGCAAGAGGAGCAGAAGTGTGGGGCAGCATATATGGTGCTTTGCTTATCTACTGTCCCAGCTTTTTGTCTTTTGGGGCTTATGGATTTCCTGAGCTGGATGTATTTTTTAGTTGATTTTATTGATTTGTTGGATTTTTTCTGTCAACTTTTGTAAGTCCTTTTTAGATGTACCGCATTCTTCACAGTCTGAATTTCTACTGAAATCATAAATAAAACAACCAAGAAAAGCAAACTGTAATATTTTCCCCATAGACTTGTGTTAGAAATAATGACATTGATTTGCCTCAAGCTTTTATTTCAAATTGATTTTCTTCCAGCTTCTTTATGGCCCAAAGCTGAAGCAGTGACCCCAGTCACTTATCTCCCAAGATAAGGGATTTTGTAAACTATCGTGCATGTGTGTAAAATGGATGTAGTTTGGCAAAAAAAGACAAGAACAGACCTTAACTTCCCTTTTCCCCCTCTGTCAGATGAACTTCTACAGAAATCTGAAGAATTTGTCTGCTGTCAGGATGAGCTGAAATCCCAGCCACAAGTGCAGCTCTCTGAACTGGAGCAGCAGGTTTGATATTTTCAAATGATTCTCATTAGTTTTTCTGGTATATTTGGGAAGAACCGAAGCCAAATTAAATGTCTGGAATTCCTTTTTTTAATCATGCATTGATTGAGAAAGGCTTTTATTAGTTCTCTTAGCTGATGGGCAGGCATGTTGCAACTACAGAAGCCTGGAAAGAAGTAGAAGTCAATTTGAGTAATTTAAAAGTTGCCAATTGATTTTTTTCAAGAGTTAACCAAGTGATAAAAGACTAATATGTATTTATAAATGGTATTAAAATTTATCTTTCTCCCCTCCATCCTGATTAAGCAGAATGAATCAACTTCACAGGAAAAAATAGTAGATCAGGAAGACCAGAATGAGACTTCATTCCTACCCACAGAAAACTTGGAAAGACAGAAGACAGAAGGTTGTATGATTACCTTACTTATTTTAATATTCTTAATATACTTAAGAATCATTCTAGAATTAGTTTCTACAAAATAAGATGTAGCTGAAGTGGTAGCTTTCCCCAGTACAAAATGCTGGTACTTCTGCGGGGAGGTATTTTTGATAGCTTTTGCTGAAACAGTAAGGGACCCGTATATATGCCACATACAAAAAAACCCAGACAACTACATTGGTTTTGAGTGTCTGGGTCGTGTAAACTGGTAGCAGCAATATCACATCTCTGTCAGGATTATACCATAAAACAGTGGATTCCCTCTCATGTTTACTTTAGGGTCTGGTGCACTATGCGAGTAGGCCATCTTGATTTTTGAGAAATAGGTTTGTTTTGCTTCCTGTCATTCAAAGATAGAACCTCTTCATAAGATTCTTGGTGGGGATATAATCACCAATAAACCAGTTTCCTACAGTCCTAGAACTAGAACATCACCTTTCTTTTTTTTTTGTTCCAAGATCTCAGAGGTGCAGGTCTTTAATGAACTTCAAGACATTGTTTAGAATCACAGCATGGTTTGGGTTGGAAGGAGCTCATAAAGATCATCTGGTCCATCCCCCTTGCCCTGAGAAGGGACATCCTTCACCAGGTCAGGTTGCTCAGAGCCCCATCCAACTTGACCTTGAACATGTCTGATGATGAGGCAATTGGCAGCTTTTCTGGGCAATCCAGAGAGAAGCAGCCCTCTTGAAAAGCTGCAATAAGGCCTCTCTGAAGGCTTTCTTCTCAAGGCTGAACAACCACAAGTCTCTCAGCCTTTCTTCATGGGAGATATATTCCAGCCTTCTGATCATTTTTGTGGTTTCTTCTGGACTAACTCCAGCAGATCCACATCTGTCTTGTACAGCGGAGTCCCAGAACTGGACACAGTGCTCTGAGTGGGGTCTCACAAAAGCAGAGAAGAGGGTGAGAATTGTCTCCTTCAGCCTGCTGCCCACACCTCTTTTGGTACAGCCCAGGGTATGATTGGCTTTCTGGGCTGCAGGCACACATTGCCAACTCTTGTCCAATTTTCATTTTACCAGAATCCCAGAGTCTTCCTCTGTAACTATTTTCAGTCCATTCACTCCGCAGTCTGTGCTGGTACTGCCTCAGCCCAGGCGTGGGGCCTTGCACTTGGCCTTACTAAACCTTGCTCTGCACAAGGGCTGCATGGCTGCATTCCTCAAGCTTCCAGGCCCCTCTGGATGGCATTACATCCCCCCAAAAAATCAGCTGCTCAGCTGTGTGCCACCCGCAGGTGTGCCATGGCTGCGCTGCACCCAGCTGTCTGTCAGCAGTTAGGACACTAAATAGTGCCGGTGCCCGTACGGACTTCCGCGGGACCTGGTTCCCACTCGGAGGTTGAGCCATTGACTGCAGCTCTTTGCACACAGCCATGCAGCCAGTTCCTTGCCCCACCTGGCAGCCCACCTGTCAAACCCATATCTCAGCAATTTAGTAGCACGTATGTTGGTGAGACCACGTCAAAGGCCCTACAGAAATCCAGCTTTCAATCTGATATACCATGCCCCAAGCTTCAATTGAGTACATCCAAAATGCACCTGGAAAACTTTAGTCAGCTTTCTTAAAAAGTAGCTCCTCCTTCAACTGAAGGAAATTCCACCTCAAAAATGCAGTGACTCAGAGCTTCACTGTCTTGTTACTTAAAACATCTTTCCCAATGCATGTTTAGCTGCATGTTTACTTCGAAACAAGCTTTTACTGTTGTGGTTGTAATTCTGCTCGCAGTGGGTGTGTTGAGCACTTGGTTACTGACTTGTTTTTTTGATCTTAAACACTGGGAGATGTAATTTCTGTTTAAAAATTACCAAAATATTAAATGAAGCATAAAAAATTATCAACTTTTAAGTCTGCTAAATAGGTTCTAAATACTTTGTTACTCCTTTTTGTGCTGTGAATTTATCAGTCTTAATTAAAGTGGGATACCTAAAACTGCCCACTGTAATCCATTCTTAACTTGGATAGAGTGAAATAAGGATTTATAGACAGTTATATTTTGCAGTTTCTGATGCTTTTCAAGCAGACCTCAACAAACGCCTTCAAATTTCAAGCTGTTGTTGTTTGAAATATAAAGATTCTTGAAATCCTTGTGCAGTCTTCATTTCCATTAGCAATGTGTTAGAGCAGAATATCTGTAACTCTCTTTACATCTACATGGGTTCCTTAAACATTCCTTGAGGCAGCTCTTTGAATGATTGAAGGTCTCTCCTCTTGCTCCATAAGGGAAGATTGAATGAGGCTTTCCGTAGTTCAGTTGGTGGAAAGACTACAGTATAGTATGAATCAATAAGGGAAAGCCATTATCACAGAAGACACAGACTGCTTCCAATTGTTAGAATTCACAGAACATTCATTTCAGGTTCCTCAACTTCCCTAATACTTGGCAAATACAGTTTTGTATAACCAATTGTATGTAGAAAAGTGTTGAAAGGAGTAGAGAAGAAAACCTTGTACTGTATGTTGATGGTCTGTGTGTCCTCTCTGCATGCTCAGACGTGAAAAGTACAGAAATTCGTATCCCTAAGAGAATGGTTTAACTTGGTCCTGAGTTTTATTTTGCATATTTATTAACATATTTTTCATACCATCATTGCTAGTTAATGTGTTCCCAAGAATGGGGCCTGGTTTTTTAATGCTTTTAAGTTGGTATTTCTGGGGAAGACACAGTATTCGTTGCTTTACTGTCTCCTATACTAAAAAGCTGAGGTGTCACCTAATACATTAATTAGAATTGAGATGAATTACAGAATGTATTTTTCTTGTACATTTGTAACAATTTCTCATATTATTTTTTCCAAATGAAATTTGAAACATTCTGCTACAATAGTTCTTTTTTTGCTCTCCTTTATAAAAATGTTGCTTAAAACATCATGAATCTCTATTGCCTGTCTTTCAGTATGTCTGTATGTCAACAATTGTTCTTTTCTAAAAACTGCTTAAAAACAGCATGTTGGTTGTGTGGTTGCCTCTTAAAAAACCAAAATCATATTGTCCCGCAACAGTGTTACGTATCTCCACTCCATAAGTGTTATTAACAGCCACGTGTCCTTTCTCGAAAGCTCCTGGAAGAATATCCTGTTGCTGTCTAAAGCAAAGCTTTAAGTTTCAAAGAAGTTTTTTGTGTTTGAATGTTTCAGAAATACCACATTTGCAACTTGATCTCCAGGAGTCTCAGCAGGAAGCTGTAATGGTCACAGAAGATGCAGAACAGGTAATGATTAAGCAGCTGAAATAAGCTAAAACTAAAATAGGTCAAGGACTGGCCTTAAAACAGCTAAGCTGTCATGGTCTTTTTCATCAATCCTCTTTGGAAGGTTATTATTAACTGGATTAATGATGAAAGACAGAAATAGCTTCCAAATACAGCTTGCACTGGGTTCGTAACAGACTGTTTCCCTTTGCCAGATGTGGATTTCTTGTTTTTCACCCACCCAATCCACATTTGTGCTATTTTCTACCTGTTGTTAGTTTTTTCAGCAGAAGTATGGGCTAGTCTTAGACAGGTCTCTGGAAATAAAATTCCAAAGGCTGAGCTGTCATTATATAAGATGCCTTTCAAACCAGCCCTGTCCACTCCCACTGCCCTGATGGGGGGAGCTGTGTGCTCCTTGAGTGGGTCGCTGTCCTTGAGCTACTCCACCGTGTCCAGCTGCAGGTGCAAGTGCAGTCAGGCTGTTGTTGGGAAGAATGCAGGATTAGGAACCTGCTGCTTGGCTTTATGCTTAACATGGGGAGGGAGCTGACAGCCTCTGTGTATCTGTACTGAGGATTTGCTGTGGAACCGATTGTTAGCTTAGATCAAGTTAACATACATTCCTCTCTATCAGAGGGTTTGTGTATTACTGTGAAGTGTTAAGATAAAAGTTGATATTTGGAACTGGAGAAACATTTTGAGTCATTCATCCTGCTTGACTCAGACCCTTGCCTTCCAGCTGCCAGCAGTCAAGCTGTGAGCTGGTAGATCAGTGAGAATATGCACACAGTCACACACAGTCTTTTCAAGGGCAGATATAAACATTTGAACTATTTTCTACTGCCCCTTTATAGACAGTGGAAAAAACAGGTTCTTTAGCATATGACTCACCTGGAACAAGGTGAATGTTGAAAATGGGTCAATGGAAACAACCCTGGAATTGTCCATTTCAGTATCTTTATTATAAAAGGAGTCTAGCAAAATAGCTTGCATCTAAGTTTTGACACTTGGACAGCGATTCCTACCATCTGTACACCTGACCCACGGCTTTAGGCCAAGTAATGCAATTACCCAAACCCAGGTTAAGGCATCTAGCAGTTAAAAGGTTCTTGTGGGGTTATTGGTTTGTTTGTGTGGTAGAGCCCAGCGTAACTTTATTGGGAAGACGCCAGGTTCTTTATCTGCTGGAGCAATGAGGCATAGACTGACAGACGTGACTTCTCACCTTCTCTGCTTGGGTGGTCAGTGAAAGGTTATGATATTGTAGTTAGTCCCTTTGAAGTAGCAAAGATGGAAGAGAAATCATCTCAAGGTGGGAAGGAAGTTCTTTAAATCATTGCATCTATTTATACGTTGATCTGCTGAGATATGTCTTAGTCTATTGCTTAACATCAAAACCAATCTATCTTTTTCATTATTTATTTATTTTCATTAGTCCTCAGACTTATGTCCAAACTTGGGACCGATAGGTTTTACTTAGGGCTTGGCAGAGCAGTAGGCAGCTAAGAGAGCTGTCTATTTGTATCAGGATCATGGCTCAAAGCTCAGTGTTTTTTCTTCAACCCACAGAATAAGAATATTGGTGCTGAGGCAAAATTGCAAGACTTGTGGACTGTGGAAGCTCCAGCCTCTTATGTAGACTGCTCTTCTTCTACAGGTGGGGACACAGAATAAGGCATGTGACAGGAAAATTGTGGACATTTGAGAAGTTTCATGGACAAAGCTTAAAATTCTTTAGAACGAGGAGCTCTGAGGTCAGAATCTAAAGATGATAATCTACAGAAGGTAGAAAATATTTACATGAGGTAGAAGAGAACATTCTAATGTGGGATGGGTAGGATACACCAGAAGAGAAGAAAAAAGTTGCTAAGGTTAGAAGGAGAAAATTGTTTGAAGGAGTGTGTTTGTAGATGCAAAGACTGATGTGTAAGGCGTAGAAGAGAATTAAGGTAAATTGAAGAACTGTGTGTTTCTCTGCAAGCCAGTAAATTTCTTTTTGTGTCAGGAATTAGTGCCCCCCTGCATCCCACATGGAAAAAAACAAAAACAAAAACAAAAAACAACAAAAACAAACAAACAAACAAAAAACCAAAAAAAAAACCACCAAAAAAAAAACAGTCAAAGCAATCTATTACCTGGTTCTCTTGTCTCTTTGCTCTTCATCCTTCTGCAGAGGTCAGAAGTGCTGTATGCAGGTGATGCCAGCATGCATCAAACACAGGGAGTTGCACAGAGTTGTATTGCAGCTGCAGGGTTAAACTACAACAGGCTGTCTGTGCACTGCATAGACTCAAACTCTGGGTTGTTTTCTTGGGTGCTTGGTTTGCTGCCTTTTTTTTTTTTTTTTTTTTTTTTCCCTTTTCTCACCTTCTATAAAAGCTCCGGTCCCATTTATTGTCCCTTTGTCCCTTCACTTACCTACTGATTTCACCTGCAAGTCGTTACACTGATGGTGACAAATGTACCTTTTCTCACTAGGTGTGTCAGGAGAGCTGGTGAATTCTGAAATGCAGAAGCCTTTTGGTGACACTTCCGTGCTCTCTGAGGTATAAATGTAGTCCAAAACCCTCTTGGTCTCAGTATTATATGCATTTGCTGATATGAAAACTTTAATTTAGTTTAGTAGCCCCAAAGAGTTGGCTTTTTAATCTCCTGTGACTTACAGTGGTTCTTTCATTATGACAGCAGACTTTTTAAGAGCAGCTCTCTTTTAATGGTTTCCCATAAATTATTTCTGCCCTCCAAACTGATGAACAGCCTTTACAGTGCAGTGTGTTGACTTATCGGGGGGCTATTGACCCAGGCTTTCTGGGGAGGATTTGTGACTGCTTTTCTTTTGTAATCTATTTTGAGGGATGGGAAGAAACCTTAAGATAGTTATTTGGAAAAAACCAAGTCCTTCGTTCCAGGTGCTTTGTCTAGTGCTTTCACTTTGGACATGGACTCAGATTGGAATACAGGCTTCTATCCTGCTTCTTTGTCCTGTTAAATAGGCAGACAGAATAGGGGACAAAACCTCCTTATTCAAAGACTATGAATAGGATGCCACAAAAATGTGGCTGATTAAGTACACTAGAGGGCTTGTGAGAATCACAAGAGAACTTAAACAGTTCAGAGTCATACTATCTTGTCATCAAGAGAGAAAGGGAAAAAAGGGAATAGGAAGTTGCCCTTATGGTCTGATGCTGAAGCCAGAATCTTTCATGCTGCAACTTCAGAAACTGAAATTAGCAGAAGTGACCTGGGAAGTCAGAAAATCACAGAATAGTTGGGTTGGAAGGAACCTCTGGATGTCATCTAGTCCACCCCCCGCTGCCTATTATTAGCAAGCCCTCTATTTATTGCAGAAGCCAGCTTGAGAAAGCTGCAAAAACTACAAAATGTGGAAAGCAGATACTTCCAAAAGTGGCCCTTTCACAAGATTCAAAGGAAAAATGATAACTTGCTATTTTCTTTCAGGCAAGAACAGATGGTTTTACCAATGAAAGCAAGCAGTTTATTGAGGAACGTTGTCCACCCGGAATTCTAGAATATATTGCTGCAGAGAAACAGAAAGAGCTGTCAGTTTTGCTGCTGGAACTGAAAGAAGCCCAAGAAGAAATAACTTTCCTGAAAAGCCAGCTGAAGGGCCCCAGTGACCAGACTTCTACAGGCAGCCAAACAGAAGCTAACCAGCTGGAAGAGAATTCACAGATACAGTGTCTGGAGAGGGAAGAGCAGGCAACTTCAGATACACAGAGTGTCTCATTACTGAGAGAAACAGAAATGCAGCAAATTGGCTTTCTTCAGGAAAACGGAATCGATCTCCAAGAACAGCCTCAGGGAAGCCCTGGCACCTCTCAATCTCAAGAACTGATAAAGTTACAAAATCAAATTACAGAACTGCAAGTAATTCTGCAAAAATCAGAAGAATCCTTTAGGAAAGAACTAGGAGAAAAATGTGCAGAAATAAATAGGCTAAACCAGTTGGCTGAGGAATACAGAAAAAAAAGAGAGGATCCTGACAGTACATTTTGTGTTTTGACTGAAGAACAAGATCAGCTCTTGTGTCAGGCAAAAGAACTTTCTACCATAACAGAATTGAAGGAGCAAGTGAAGCAACTGGAGGAAGAACTGGCTCTTTCAGAAAAGCAGAGACTGTCAGACAGTCAAAGCAGTCTTCTAAGAGAGCAAATCCAGAGCCTTAAAAATGAATTTAAATCCAAGGATATAAAAATTGAAGCTTTGCAAAAGGACTTGGATGAAGCACAACTTCAGCTTTCTGACCAGGACATGCAACTAAAGGATCTGAGAAGCCAGGCTGAGACAAAGGAGTGTGAAGTATTTGATCTAAGACAACTTTTGAGGAAGAATACAGCAGAGATGGAAGAGCTTTCCCACAAGTTAGCCTTAAAGAGCCATGAGGCAGCAAGCCTAGAACAGCTTGTTGCTGAGCACACCAGGTCGATAGAGAGCCTGCAACAAGCCTTGCTGGAAAAGGACCAACAGATGGCAGAGATCAGTGTCAGCATGTCTGAGAAAATGGTCCTCCTGAATGAGGAGAAATTTTCTCTAGGAAATGAGCTGAAGAGTCTTAAGGAACAGACAAGTCTGTTATTAAAAGCCCAGGAAGAAAAGGAACAGAACATAGGAGCAAAAGATACATGTCTGAAATATGGGGCATCTGAACAGCAGAATGAGACGGAAGCAGTGAGTAAAGAAAATGAGCAATTAGTAAATCAAGTTGAACTTCTGAGAAAAGAAAATGAGCAAGTAAAGCGGAAGCTGCAAGCAGCACTTGTGAACAGGAAGGAGCTTCAGAGGAAAGTAACCAGACTGGAAAACGAATTAGAACAACTGAGTAGAGAACAAAAATCAGAAACCTCTGTGGCTCAGGCAGCTGCCGGGGAAGAAGCCATGAGAAGCATGATCAGCAAAGAAATGAGTCTTGAAAACCAGCCCAGTGAGGGCTATCTAATTCAGCTGCTTTCTGAAAAGGAATCTGAGTTGCAAAACATCCGGAAGGATAAAGAAACTACTGAAGCACGACTGCAGGCAGTGATTGAGGAAATGAGACAAAGCTTGCAAGGTAAGGCAAACATTGTTTCCATTAAAGATGAAATCATGGAGCATCAGACAATTCCTGACAAAGTAACTGAAACAAATGAAAGCCCAGAAGATGATGAAGCAAATGAGAAACATAGTTCAGCAAGTACAAATCTGGAAGAAAAACAGAAGTCTGCTCTTAAAGAAAGGATTTCAGTTCTTGAGCAAGAAAAAGAACAACTTCAAAAAAAACTTCAAGAGGCTCTGGTATCTCGCAAAGACACTATAAAAAAGGCTCAAGAAAAAGACAGGCATCACAGAGAACAACTGAAACAACAGAAAGATGATTACAACATCCTGCAAGAACAATTTGATCAGCAAAGCAAAGAGAAAGACAGCATCCAGGCTCAGCTCAGGCAACTTCAAGAACAGAAGGGATCAGAGAGTGTTTTTGGGAGTCAAGAGAGGTTGGATTCTTCATGCATGGAAGCAGAAGATACAACAAATAACAAGCTTGTAGAAGTTGCAGATGTTTCTGAGGAGGAGTTGAAAAAACACCTTGACGAATTGCAGATGGAAAAAGAGAAATTGGAATGTAATGTCAGCCATATGCAAAGGGAACTTGCTCACAAATCAGAATTAATCTTTGATTTGCAACAGCACATAGCACAGTTGTTTGTAGAGATAGAAGGGCTAAAGAGATCTTCTGACCAAGCTGAAGCTAAGGGAGCAAGTCTTCAAACAGAATTGGAGGAGAGTCAAGGAAAAATTTCTGGAATGGCCAGTCTGGAAGACTGGAAAATCCTTGTGCATCAAAAGGATGAAGAAGTGGAATTTCTTAACCAGCAGTTAAAGGAGAAAAGTGAAGCTCTCAGTAATGTGCAGGCACAATTGCTGGAAAAAGAGGACTCCGTCAAAAGACTCTGTAGTCAGTTGGAAGCTCAGGCTCAGGTGCATGAGGAGCAAAGCAAGCGACTACAAACAGAGATGCTTGAAATTCAGGAAAAGCAAGAGGACAATGCAGAAGCAGCTAAACAGAAGAATCAAATGCAGAGAAAGTTGCAAGCTGCACTTATCTCCAGAAAAGAGGCACTAAAGGAGAGCAAATCTCTAAAAGAAGAGCTGGCTAATGCTAAAACTACTATTGACAATCTTTCTGTCAAGCTGACAAATATGGAAAGCCAAATGTGTGGCCATATTAAAGAAACAGGTACCTTAACAGAAAAGTTGGCATGCCTCACTGGAGAGCGAGAAAAACTTACTGCAGAAATTGATAAACTACTTAGAGAAAATCAGAATCTTGATGGATGCTGTAAAAATCTTAGTCTTACTCTGGACAGAGTTGTTCTAGGGAAAGAGGAGCTGGAGAAGGAGTTGGAATCACTGAAGATCTTTCAAGCCACTGAGAGTTCTGAATGGCAGGAGAAATACAAGGAGCTTCAGGGAGAATATGAAATTCTGCTGCAGTCATATGAGAATGTGAGTAATGAGGCTGAGCGAATTCAGCATGTATTGGAAACTGTTAGGCAGGAAAAGCAAGAAATTTGCCTTCAGCTAAAAAGGGCTGAAGTAAAAAAAGAGGAAACAGATAAGCAGCTACAGGAAGCTGGACAGGAAATTGATGAAATGAAGGAGAAAATGAGGAAATTTGTAAAATCAAAGCAGCAAAAGATCCTGGAACTAGAGGAAGAGAACGAGAAGCTTAGAGCAGAGATGCATGTTACAGATGGAGAGCTACACAGGACTGGAGAGAGCTTTATAAACACAGGCCTGAAAGAAGATCTGGAGTGCTCTAGGAGGGAGTGCCAGTCTCTTTCTACTCAGCTGGAGACAGTAACGGCTGAGAAGGAATCTCTTAGTCAAGAGATCGTGGACTTGAAGTGCCTTTTGCAGTTGGCAGAATCAAAGCTGAAGGAAAGCAGAGTACTTGCAGACAGGTATGTTGCCCAGCAGACAGCAGGGGAAGAAACTAATGAGGCAGTTGCCACATTATCACCAGTGGAAAGGTCTGAAAATCAAGTGGACGTAACTTTTAGACCAGAGCCTCCTGCTGCAGGGCGGCTGGAACAAGAGACATTTGAAAGTGATAGACCTTACGAGGATCCTGGTGTCTACAGGCAGCAAATAGCTGAGCTCACCAAGCGAATTACAGAGCTGGAAGATAATAGAAGGGCTTCAGAGCAACAGCTGGGTGACATCTGCAGGGATGTTGAGACTTTAGCAGGTGAGAAAAGGACTTTAGAGCACCAAATGGAAGAGAAAGTCCATGAAGTGAATGATCTGCAGGCTACGGTAGCAAAGATGGAGCAAACAGTCCAAAAAGCCAAAGATGACCTGGTGAGAATGACAGCACTGAAGGATGCTCTAGAGGCTGAAAAGGATGACTTGGAAGAAAGGCTCATGAATCAGCTGGCAGAACTTAATGGAAGTATTGGAAACTATCAGCAAGATGCAACAGACTTCCAAATCAAAAATGATCAACTGAAACATGAGCTTGAGAGTTTGCAGAGAATAATGCACGAACTGGAGGAGGAGAAAAGTCAGATGGCAAAGGAGAAAAGCAATGCAAGTTCTGAAAAACAAAAGGAATTAGTAGAAAAGCTAAAATACAATTGGAGAGGAGAAAGCAGCACACATATAAAGGAGCTTCAAGAACTGCTGAAACAGAAACAGCAGGAGATTAAGCAGCTGCAGAAAGACTGTATTAAAAGCCAGGAAAAAAACAGTAGTTTAGAAAGAACTGTTAAAGCTCTGGAATTTCTGCAGAGTGAGATGCAGAAAGAGGTAGAAGCAGCCAAAGAAACTTCAGCTAAAGCAGCTGAAGACACCAAGAAAGCCCAGGCAGAGCTTGCACTCTGCAGAGTCGTATTGGATGACACTCAGAGCGAAGCAGCAAGGGTTCTAGCTGAGAGTATTAGAGTGAAAGAAGAGTTGCAAGCAAACAAAGAGAAAATTATTATTCAGATGAAGAAAAAGGATGAGGACTTTGAGAGAAGACTGGAACAGGAAAAAGACAAGCACTCAAAGGAGATCAAAAACATGGAAGAAAAGCTGGCAACATTACAGAGGGAGAAAGACCGTATGGAAACAACTGTTGGTAGTCTGCAAGACTCCTTGAAGACAAAGGATCAAGAAGCCAAGCAACTGGAAGGCAGTCTAAACAAAACACTAGCCCAGCTTGCAGCCTTCACCAGGAGCATGTCTTCCCTTCAGGATGATAGGGATAGAGTGATAGATGAATCAAAAACATGGGAGAAGAAATTCACTGAAACTATTCAAAAGAAGGAAGAAGAAATACGTTCAAAAGAGGAGGCTTGTGTTGTGCTAAAGGACCAGATGAAGCACATGACCATGCGTGTGGAAGAGCTCCAGACTCATATATCCAGGTAAATAAGCTATGTCAGGGGAAGTTTATCAGGAAAAGGTTGCTTTGTATTTGTTGTCTGCACAGGGACACAGGGTGATCACTCTAGAATAGTCCTTCACGTCATTAGGATACCTGGGTTAAATCTGTTCTCTGTGACAAGCACTCACCATCTGATTACTATCCAGTCTCTTTCAAGTATCAGATTAATTAAAGAGTTTCTTTTGCATGCAGTTGTTGCACTGAGAGATCAAGAGAGCATTGGGGTACATAATTCCAGTTTAATCCCAGAATAAATTTTAAGGGGAAGATGGAGCTATGGAAACCTATCAAAATGCGTATACATCTGTGTATTTCCAAAATTCAAAACCAAATCATTCTTACATGAGTAAAATTGTTTTATAATGTTTATATGCTGTGTCTTTGCATGCTAAAGCATTAAATGAAATTAATGAAATTAAAGGTATCAGATCAGCAATTTCATTGTGGGGTGGCACGAGGTTGTTTTTGTTGTTAGTTACAGTGGACGAGAGAAGTAATGTAAGGACAAGGAGGTGATAACATTCAGTATTTGAGTGCCTTCATTTTTTTCGGTATTGACATGAACAACTTTAAAATAATATATTCCCCTGACACCACCCCTTTCAGGCAGTAGTACAGTCAGAACTTTAAAAGATATCTTGAATTTGAAATAGAGAGATATTTTCAGCTTGCTTTCTTTAAGTAAAACAAATTCTGTGGCTTTTCTAAATTAGTAGAAGAACAGTGTTAGTGTGGGTTTATGTACTGAGATACTTTCAGGATTTTTGACAAACTTTATCTTTTCTGTTTTCAGGTTGGAATGCAGCAAGAAAGATTGGGAAGCTGACTGCAGGAAGGAGGTTCAGCATCATCAAAAAACATGTGAAATGTTGCAGGAGGAAAAAAAAGAGCTTTTGACTCGGCTTGAGGGGTCTCAGAAACTGTACAGCAAGTCTCAGAATGAGCAGCAGGCACTGGAGTCAGAAATCAGCAGCCTGAGAGACCAGCTTGCTGACTTACAGAATTCCTTCAGCAAATGTGAGCTGGCCAGGGAAGAGCTGGGGACCGTGGTCAAGCAACAAGAGACCAGTATCCAGAATTTGAAACTCAACTGTGAACAGCTTGAAGCTGATCTGCAGGCTTCCAAGGACCTAACAAATAAGCTGCATGAAGAAACCAGTGCCAAAGATCAAAAGATCATGAGTTTGCTGTCTGCCAAAGAAGAAGCAGTAATGGCTGCTCTAGCTGAATTACAGCAGCAACATTCTGAAGAGATCAAAGAGTTGGAGTGTAGGCTAAGTAAGGAGGAAGAAGATAGAAAGGCCCTGGAAAATGAGAAGAACAAATTTCATGACAAACTTGATCATCTCGCTGAAAAGATGAAGATAAGCAGAGAAGAAAGTAAGCAGCAGAAGGCACAACTGGACTCCTTCACCAAGTCCATGTCATCTCTGCAGGACGACCGAGACCGCATACTGAGGGACTACAAGCAGCTTGAGGAACACCATCTTGTTATGATCTTGGAAAAAGACCAGCTAATTCAAGAGGCTGCTGCTGAAAACAACAAACTCAAAGAAGAAATGAGAAGTTTCCATAGCCAGATGGATGACCTCAACTCTGAGAATGCCAAGCTGAATGCAGAGTTGGTGCGGTACAGAGAAGACCTTAACCAAGTGATTTCAATAAAGGACTCCCAACAGAAGCAACTTCTCAAAATACAGCTTCAGCGAATCCAAACTCTGGAAAATGAGAAGGCAACCATAGAAACACAGCTGAAAGAGTCTGAGCGTACTCAGGATGATCTCAGGAAGTGCATGGAAGTCTTAAGAGAGGATAAAGTCAGTATGTCTCAAGAGATTGAGACTCTTCTGTCCTCTCTGTCTCAGGTGCAGAGTGAGATGGCAGCATTACACGAGGGGAGTCCCATCGTGGAGTGTCAAGCAGAACTGAAGGCTCGAGAGAAAGAGGTACAAGAACTGAGTCACGAGCTTTCCCTCTCCCAGAAAAGAATAACAGAACTTGAGGAGGCGCTAGAATGTGTTCAAAGGGATGCAGCCAAGAGAGTGGGAGAGGCTGAGGACAGGCTTCAGAAGGAATTGAAGCACCTGCATCATGATGCAGGGATAATGAGGAATGAAACCGAGACAGCAGAAGAGAGAGTGGCGGAGTTGGCACGGGACTTGATGGAAATGGAACAGAAATTGCTTGCAGTCACAGATGAAAACAAAGATCTCAGAGCTCAAATTCAGTCTTTTGGGAAGTCCATGAGCTCTCTTCAGGATAGCCGAGACCAGGCCAATGAAGAGCTTCATGTTTTGAAACAGAAATACTCTGCAGACTTAGGGGAACAAAAGAGTCTAGTGCAGAATCTTCAGAAACAGATGGCTCAGCTACAAGAGGAGCAACATTCCACTGCCAGGAACCGAGATACCCTGAGATCTGAGCTGACAGAACTGCAGAAGGCTATTGATGAAAGAGGTCTCTTGGCCCAGATTGAGAAACTTAATCAGCAGCTCAGAGCTAAAGATGATGAGCTTCTCCGCTTGTCTTTGGAATTGGAAGACTCTTCCAATCAAGTCAAATCTTTCTCCAAAGCTATGGCAAGCCTGCAAAATGATCGAGACCGTCTGCTGAATGAGTTGGACAAGAAACATATGATTGAAGAAGTGAAACAACAAGCAGAAGGAAGCACTTCCACCACTTCTTCAGAAGTGCAGAGTCTGAAGAACGCACTGGCCTCCTTGCAGAGTGACAGAGACAGAGTAGTAAGTCCATGTTCTCTCTTCCTGCTCTTACTTAAAGCAACACAGGAGGTTTGAATCTTCAAGTCTTAAAATTCGGTACACTTAGATCTGGTAATTGCAATGTGATCCATAGATCATTGTCTTCACGAAATCACAGAATAGCTGAGATTCAAAGGGTCTTATAGAGATCTTCTAGTCCAACCCCCCTGCACAAACAAGGCTGGCTGCAATAGGTTGCTGTACAATGTCCTGTTGGATTTTGAATATCTCCATTGGTAAATATTCCACAGCTCCTCTGGCCAACCTGTTTTTTCATGTATCTGGAAACGGTTTCCAGAATTGTTGCTCCCTCACTTTCCCAGTGATGGTGATGAGGCTGACCAGACTGTAGGTTCACAATTCTTTCTTGCCCTTCTTGTAGGTAGGGATGACATTTGCTTTCTTGTAGTCTTCAGGAACCTCTTGGGTCACACAACCTTTCAAAGGTAATGGAGTTGCCTCCCAATGACTAATCATTTGTGGGCATGCTCCATCAGACCCCATGGATCTGGTATGGGCCATCTATATTATTTTCTCTGACATGGAATCTGTAGTTTCTTTGTTAACTTCTCAGATGGATTCTCCGTTGACTTGGTTTAAAGTATGAAACCATGGAAATAAGGTCCCTGTTAACCTGCTTAGTTCACATCTGTGTCAGCTCATTTGATTTGCCTTAGATTTCTAAAAGAGACTAGAACAAAGGCTTGAGTATCCTCCTCCTCTTGGCAGCTGATTTTCAAGGCAGGTACAACACATTGCAGATTCCTTTCAACATCCTTGCCTGCACACTGGATGTGTCTGTGTGTGGTCTCTGGCACAGTGCAGCCCAGCAAGTTCCAGAGTTCTCGTTGCTGGTCAGAAGACAGACTTCATTATGTCCCACTGCCACTCACTAAGCACTGTCCCATCTCCAGAGTCAGCCATGTCTTCTTGTCTTCAAAAACAATTGCAGTGATGCATGTGTAACAACAACTTATTTCTAATTACAGCCTGACTGGAATTGGAGAGCCAGAAGGATTTTACTTATCAGTTTCCTGGTTTTCAGTAAATAGCAGATTTGGGAGTTGTGCTTAACCAGCTCCTTCTGTGTCACTTAGTATTCCTCTGAATAAGATAATTAATATTTTAGCCTAGAGTCATTTTTCTAATGTATGTCACATCTTCATGGGAGGGCACAAAACTCACTGCCCTCATTAACAATAGAATTCTCAGGGATTTTTTGCTGAGCACTTTTTAGTAGACTGCTGTATTTGATGATTTCGTTTCTAGTTCCTCTGTCATCTGAATATCATCTTTTTTTTCCCCTCCAGGCACCATAGTGAGAAATGCTCTTAAACAGGTCTAAGTAATAAACCTGATGCTTGCTCAGCTGTCACACACTGATGTTTCTCTTTAACTCCAGGTAAGAGAGCTGGAGAATCTGCAGCAGCAATACATCCTGGTCGGGGTGGAAGCCGCTGAGAATTCTCGCTTAAAGGCACAACTGCAGCAGTGGGAGCAAGAGGCAGACAAACAGCTTCGTCTGCAAGAGCAACTGAAGCAAGAAGGAGCCGTGTACCAGCAGGAGCTCCAGCAGCTCAGGTGAACTGTCTGTCTTGCTCCCTGCCTTGGCAAGGTTGCAAATGGGTTTGTTTCTCTCAAAGAGCAGTTGTGGGCAGAGGTGGAGGGAATGCTGAGAACCTCAGCCTGGACTGTGCCAAGTGACACTGAGGCACTCTGCCCTGGCCAGGAGAGAGCACATGTTTCTCTCATGCAGCTACTGCCTCAGAATTACAGCCCAGCAGCTTGGAGGTCAGTGCCTGTGGGAAATAGATCAATGACCTTTTAGTTTTTATTTCCTTCATCCAGTGGTCAGTATCATCTGTTGGAGAGGAAACTGAGGCTATTTCCTGTACTGGAGCTTATATATCTGATCACAGTACTCTCCATTCCAGGCTGCTGCTGAACACCCTTTATTATCCTACCGGTATCATAGTTTAGAACATAGTAATTTTGTACAGCTGTCTAATCCTTTATTTCACTTGCTCTTTGTCTTCTAGGTTTTGGGGTTTTTTTTTGAACTCTGTAATTCAAGTCTAATAAAACTGTCTTCTCCAGTTGGACTAAGACTAGTCAGACAAATATGCTCTGTTCTGAAAATGGGGTGAAGTGCTTTCAGATAGTTCAGAGATCCATTTAAGAGTGCCTGAGGCTGGAATGAAAAGGGTGCAATTTTCTTTGTGGAAAGGTCTATAGCTTATCTTTGTCCAGAGCGGTACAAAAACTTGTAGTTCTCTCTCTTCCCCCTGCCCCTAATCTGATCCTCAAATTAACACTCCAGATCTTTTAAAGTTTGAAGCATCTTACAAATATTATTTATCTTGACAAAAGAGCAAGAGGTTTATGTCCTGCATAACTTTTACACTGTACATGAAGTGATGGCTTCAGGTTGGTGTGGTGGGATCACTACTTGGTCTGGTGCACATATGACCATGCAGAGAAATTATTATGTCCCACATAATAAAGGACAAGTGGCATTGCCAGTGACTTCCTTGACAAAACTCTGTACAACGAGATGAAAACAACGTCCAGGAACACAAAAAGTCACCCTAGGACAGCGTGAAACAATTCAAAGGGTTTAACCAAATACAGAGACTTCCTTAAACCAGCTTTTAAGGTTCCTGTACTTAAGTGGGTTGTTGTAGCTTGGCTTGGTTATAAAACTTCATGTCCAGCATGAGGTGGTGATTGAATCACCCTTGGCTCATTCTTAGCTGGATAGCTGGACATCATAAGTGATAGTGGTAACTTCCTTGTAATTTCCCTTGTTTTATGGTGGGCAGACAGGAGAAGACCACCTGGGAAAAGCAGAGCAGCAGCATGAAGGAGCAGTACCTGATGGCCATAGCAGAGAAGGACAAGCAGCTGAGCCATTTACAAAGGATCACACAGGAAATGAGGTTGCCCTTCAGCAAGTCTCAAACCATAGAGGAACAGCACCAAAGCAAGGTGGGTGGAAAGATACAGATTCTTTACTGGAAATGTGAAGCTTGAAACTCAGCCAGAAGAGCGTGTGTTGCCTGTATCCAGCTCCTGCAGACTGCAGTATTGGATGTGGTTGTGAGACCTCAGAAGATAATATCAACAGTCTAACTCGCATCACTGACAGTGGTAGAAATTATGGCATACCCTTAAGTGCTCTTCCTTAAGTTCCTGGTTTCCAATGTTTCAAGAAAGAGGGTAAAAGTGACAGGGCTTCCTAGACACCTTGGGTCCTTTGGAGCAGCATGGAACTTCTCAGGTGTGTATTCTGACTGTTTTAGAGTTGCGCTCTTGCACTGTCTTTGAATCTAAGATTTTCTGTCCTAGTTCTCATTTCAATGTCACATCTTAAGTTTTCTATAGCAGTTTTCTTGCTGTTTTTACTGTAGCAGGGATGTACAATCCTGGTTCAAGCCCAGAGAGGCTGAGGCTTGAGCATTGCACCTTCTCTCTTATTCTCCTCGTATACAGTCCTAAAAGTGGAGTGGAATATGCTTGGTATTCTGCTTGTCTAGGGAAGGCTGCATGCACAGTGCAGTGCATCAGAGCCAAGACAGAACTCTCCCACCCATGTCTGCAATGTTCCAGTGATTTATGTCAGTGGAGGGGGTAGCAAATCTCCCTTATCCCTTTGATGAACCCATGCATATAGGCAAGGAAGAAGTTTGCATTCTTCAGTGCTGGCCTTCTGGTTTTTATTGATTAGAGCAATATGGACATTGCTTTAGGTTTTTGTTTGTTTTTTCTTTTCTTGTTCATGTACCTTGTTTTTTTCTTTCTGTATTGTAAACAGCTTTAAGACAACTTTTGAGCAGGACCCATCATATGTGCAAGTTTGGTGATCTTTCCTAACTGTTTGTATTTTCAGATGGCTTTTAGGGTTATTCCCCATTTGCTCTTTTGCCTGAGCAGATAAAGTTCCATATCTAGGAATAACTTGGTTTGACCTTGGAATACTGAAGAGAGGACAAACACAAGAGAGGGTTGTCACATGTGCAGTATATTTTTCATTGTTCTTTCCTTGGCAGATTTCTCCAGAAGTCCTGAAAGGGGACTTTTCAAGTCTAGAAACAGAGATGAAACACCTCCAGGCCCAGCTAAGTGACAGTCTGAAAGAACTGCACCAGAAAGAGCTCAGAATTCAGCAGTTAAACAGCAAGGTACTGATCCATGTCTTATACTTGCTTACAGTCAGGGATGAGGAATGTGGGGAGGGTTAGGCTGGAATAGGGCTTAGGAAGCAGGAATGAATCTGTCCTTGCAGGCATTCAATGAAGTAACACAAAATCAGAAATACATCTCAAAAGAGCAGTGTTAGAATCACACCGGTGGACACTGTCGCTGACTGAAGAGGGCTTGCACAGCACCAGAGCCCATCCTTCATATCCCGCACTGCTCTCCCTCAGTGAGCAACTGGGGTGAGTCAGAGCATTGGAGAGAGAAGCCATGAGTGCGATTCATGCAGCTGTTCTGTATGGACCAGAAGGACATCCAGGCCCCATGCAGATCCCATCCAGCAGGCTCAGTGACAGGGTCTGAATCAGCAGCTTTTCTGCCACTGCAGTTCAGTGCCCTTTCTCCCAGGTGACCAAAGGGAGAAAGGAGGAGGGAAGAGGGCAGAGGAGGAAAGAAAGAGGTGACAGAAGGGGAGAAGGGGGAAGAGAGGACAGATGGAGGGGACAGTAGGGGAGAGAAGTTGGCTGGGGAAAGATGAAGACCAGAGAGCGAGATCTGAAGTATGAAGAAAGTTGTTTACAGGTTCCATGTCTATTGTTGGGAGCACTTTCTAGCCTCCTGCTTTCTGTGCTGCTGAAGGAAGTACCTCCTTGGGAAAGCAAGCTTGTCATCTTCACTTCCACCTGCCAGCTTGAAACATTTCCTGCATTTCAGTGCAGAATCACAATCGGTCAATTCCCACACTTGAAATGAAAGAATTTATCCATCTTCAGAAAGAGAGTTGTGTTCAAGGAGAAAGTGAGACTATAAAATCATAATTTACTGATGGTATTTCTGAAAGGTTTAGGTTGATATCAGCACTTTAGAAATCTTGTTCTGGATATGTAGTATTCTGTACATCTCCTTGATGTTTTGAGACTCCTGTTCCAGAAATCTTTGCCACAAGCTACTCTTGGAGATTGTCACTGGTCTTTGGATGTTAGTGATGGGCAGCGTGGCAGTTATATGTTCTCAAGAGAGTTCTTAATCTCAGTTAGACAGAGAACAATTTTGCTTTCCCAAAATCAATTTCTTTGCTTGCCAGTTGTGTTCTCTTCTCAGCTATCTCAGGTCTTTGAGGAGAAAAATGCCCTCTCCCTCCAGCTCCATGGGAGCAGTCGGAGCATCTGTGAGAGCCATCAGCACTACAGCGAGGTCCTGAACCGCTGCCTAGTGCTTGAGAGGCAGCTCCAGGAGCTGCAGGCTGCAGACAAGAGCATGGTAAGGGAATTGGGCTTGATGCATAGCAGGGAAAAGCTCATTTCAAGTGGCTCTGTGAACTGTCCAGCACTGTTGTGGCTGTGTGTCCTCTTCATTCAGTGCAGTCTGCAGGACATTTCTGTGTTCTTTCAGGAGCTGTTTGCAACAGATGCTGCTCCAGGAGCACCCCAAGAAAAGAATGAGCCACAGAGAGGCACTTACACACCTGAACTGCAGGAGCTGCAGCTGAGGTAAAGAAAGTCTGAGAAAACAGGGGTGGGAATGTTGGTCCTGATGGAGGCCTTGAGGCTAGTTATGAGCCTGTTGCTTTCATGCTGTACCAGTGTGTTGGGGAAAACTCAATCCCACACTAGGATCTTGTGGACTTGGAGGAACTGTCGTATGCACTTAGTAGCTGTCATTAGCTCTTTGGGTTAGACATTCAAAAAAACCCACAAGGACAACACACAGCAGCAATGCCAGCCAAACCAGCATCTTGGATCTGGTGGGCTGTGTCCTCAGTAGCTGCTAAAGTTTATCAGTGGTCCTGGTCTCAAGGTTGTAGCCTGAGCATGTGTCTGGAATTGAGATGTAGTACAAGATTCCTTGTAACCTTCTGAAACTAAGATCTAGCACATGATTCCTCGAACCCATTCAAAATAATTTTCAGAAGGTGGAGCCATGATGACAGAGCTGATGTGAAGCAGAAGCTGATGTGAAACAGAAGCTCCAAGAGATTTATCTTCTCTCATGTTTTCCAAATAGTTTAAATAAAGATTACTTAGTCTCCTGTGGGAGCTGGGAGGTAACTTGAGTCTGTTCACACACTGCATCAGTGAATACAATAGAATCAGTAGTTCATGAATTAGGCCCTTTTTTTGGTATATGCTTTGTTATTTTCTGACAGGTTGTCTGAAACAGAACATTTACATAGCAGCACAAAGCAGGATATGAAGTATTTAGAGGAGCAGCTGGAGGAGGAACGGGACCGTCGTCTTGCTGCAGAGGAGGCGCTTTTTGCAGCGCAGGATCAGATCAGGAGGTGAGGCAGCTTGAGCAAACAAACACTATCACCATAGAAGTGTGTTTTCACTGTCTCTGTTTTTCATTTGCACTTCATTACATCCTTCTGTCAAATGGCACTGGGGGCACAAAGACAGCTACCGTGTCTGTCACAGAATCACAGAAAGGCTGAGGCTGGAAGGAGCCTCCAAAGACCATCTGGCCCAACCCGGTGCTCAGCCTAGACCCAGTTCCCCAGGACCATGTCCAGATGAAGAGGAAGACTTCACAACCTCCCTGAGCAATTGGCGTGGTGCTCAGTCACTCTTACTGTAAAAAAGTGTTTTCCGGAGTTCAGCAAGTTCAGTTCCTTCAATAATAGGCAGATAGAATAAGAAAAATGATTAAGACAAGTTCTGTCTAGAAGTTAGATGCCAACTTTCTCAATTAGTTAAATTAACTGCTGGAAAATATAATTTGGAGACTGAGAATTGGGTGCAGGCCAAAGAGTTCTCATGCTTCCAGGGGATTTGTTTCCTCATTAAGCACCTGTCTGTCATGCATGAAACAGTTTTGACCTGAAGAATGTCACTCATTTTTAATGTATTGTCAATTAACAAAAACTTTTCATTAATTTGGTTATTGAGAAACACTTAAACACTTAGGATTTTTGTCCACCTTTTCCAGGCTTAGCTTTAGCCTAGACCCCTCTCCTGTCCTGTCCCCAGTATCCAGCACTGGGGTCTGCAGTGCACGGGACTCTGCACATCTCAGGGCACTGCACAGATGCCCTGAGAGTCAGCAGAGCAAAGGCAGCTGACCTGGACTAGATGTTGGAATTAAGATGCAGCGAGCAACAGGATCAAAATGCTTGACTGTCCTGATTGACTATGGAGGGAGTTTTATGACCTCATTGTAGGCACTTGTGCTGTGCATTTTCTGGTAGTTCAAATACCTGGAGTTACAGACTAGTGGGGTCTTTTCCATGAAAACAAATGCCTGTCTTCTGACACACTTGCTGATTCAGCCAAAAAATAATGGTCTGTATGGAAGAATTCTGGATGAAGTTCCATGGTAATTGCTACATGGTTTAGACAACTGTAGCTCCTTCTGGCATTAAAGTCTATAAAAGCCTCCTGCCGCTGATTTCACTAATGAACGGTAGCCCCAGGATGTGACTGCTGCCTCTGTCACTAGAAATAGGAAGAACCGGCACTCTTGCAGCCAGAGCTGGCTTCCAAAATAATTTCACAGAACTGAAAATATACAGGTGTATTACCTACCCTAGAGTCTTTCAAGTCACACTATAAAATTTCACTTGAAAGGAGGAAGGACTCCTGCTAATTGGGACACCCTGTTCTTTTGCTCAGTGTGAGCTCAAAAGGCATGATACCTGTACAAATGGAGCCAGCTCTTGGCTAGTGAAGCCAGGACTTGCTTGCAGAGGTTAATTCCTTTTTTGAGAAATACCTTCTTTCCTAAGCTTGATTACAGTGTTTATTTGGGGCATCATAATAAGAAACTGAATTTAATTTCATGTTTGTTATGGCAGGTTGCAGTCAAGTGAGTGGGCATCTTCCCTAAGTGCCAGCATTGATATGACTCCAGGTCACGAGCAGTCCTTGCTGATCGACTCCATGGATAATAATTCCAGCAGAGTAAGAATTTAACATTCACAGCTGTCAATTATGTGAGCCCCAGTTGATTCAAGAAACTGTGAACCTGCAGCAGTTAAATTCCTCTGTAGACACACATAAATTGGTTGAGGATTGTAATTTTTCTGCTCTCGCCATGCTGGAAACAAAATTGGATGGGGCTGGTTCATGGACAACCTGCAGAGAACAGGGGAGGGGGAGTATTTCACGAGAATTGCCCTAGTGTCAGGATCTGACAGTGGAATGATTTGGGGAAGGTTTATGCTCAGTAGCGTAAACAAACATACATCCATGGTCTAGAGAGCTCTGGATGAAGGCAGCTGGGGACACAGCCATCCCTTGTTGTGACTGCTCTCTCTTTACTCTTCCAGACTCGGAGTACTCTTGGACTACGACGCCTGTTACGCCCTCTCTTCCGCTCCCGGGCCCACTTGCCTCTGCTAGTGGCCATGTATCTGCTTGCTCTCCATGTCCTGCTCTTCCTGTGCTTTACAGGCCACCTGTGAGCAGGAGTGACAGCCTTTTCTCGAGCCTCAGCCCTGTGTGTGCTGAGGGCCTGCACACCCTCATAGAAGGGCAGCACTTGTCCCAGCTGCAGCCTTTCCCAAACCAGCCCTGAAGCAGCAGCTGCACCCAGCACCTGGGTGCTGCTGTCAGAGTCAGTGCTGGGCTGGAGAACTGCTCCCAGGAGATCTGCCCTTCCCTTGGTGTTTCTACATGAGTGGTTCATTTTCTGAGCCAGGGTTGTGCTGCAAGCCTCAAGGACAGCATCTATTCCTGTACCTGGAAGTAGTACCACTCATTTTAGATAGCACTGTGCTGCAGTAGAAATAAGAAAAATATTCTTGAGTTGCTGCAGTACTTCTAAAACTGCACAATCTTCCCCCTCGTAGGCTGAATCCATGAGTGGGGTTGGGGGAGTGCTGTAGCTGGATGTCTTCCCTTTCTTCCACCCCTTGGATTTGCTCCATGGCTCAGAGCTGTCTGAAGTGCATATCCTAAGGAAGTTATGGGCACTTTAAGGAATGTGAATCTTTAAATCATGTTTCCTACTCAGTTTCATCTCCTGTTGAAGAAGGGACAAAATCAGTATATCTGGCCCTGGTGAGCATTCCATTTAAAATCAGTCACATGTCTGCCCTGACAAGCCTGTAAAATAATGCCACTAATTTAGTTATTTAAAAGGAATAGGAAACATGAAACTTTTTAGCTCTTAAGTTAAAACCCCTCCTATTTATAGCATTTGTGCACCTGTCATGATGGAAGGTGCTGCCTTACCTCTAGAAATTACAGCAGCCTTGCTCCTGCCTTCTCATCCACTTGTCACGAGACTGAACCTGCACAGGCTGTGTTGAAGAGGTCCATAATGTGCTGTGTGGGCCCAAAGCAAAGGCAGAAACTCCAGGAATAAACTCTCTCCCCTGTGCTGAGGAAGGAGCCAGAGTTCTGAAACCTGGTGTCTCTGGTGTATAAAGCTGGTGCCGGTGTTCGGGCATGTTTGGACCCAAATCAAATTATGCAAAGGGACTGGATCTTTTAGGATATGTGGAAATAAGGATATATTTCCATATGTTTTCTAAAAAGTTCCTGAATTTGAGACTGCCCTCTTCCAAAAGGAGGATGTTGAATGCAAAGGAAGTTCCAGTTGCGTTCGCTGTCAGATCCCGAGTGGTCGTTTCAATCAGAGTACTGGCCAGGAGAATCGTACTTGCCTCTTAGTAGAGCATTAACAGTCACATTTTTCCCATGGGAAAGAGGTAGTTCTTTTGATACTGCTGGTAAACTAAGCTGCTCTAGCCAGTGCAGAAAGCCTGTTTGAGGTTGGATTGATTTCACTGGTAGCTCAACCAGCTGGATCTCTGGCAGGTCCAGAGCACTGGCACTGTATATTCTTTTGTGGACTGTCCATGATTATCAGTGTGAACTTCCTCTAACTATGTCAAATTCAGTGACCAAATATTTTCTCTATAGCTTCCTGGGGTATGAACTCCTCTATGTATAATAAAGTTTATTTTTCAGATGGCATTTGTGTAACATTGTGATGTAACTGCCCAAGTGGAGGGTGTGGTGCTGCTGTATCACCACACCTTGTGTGGGACACGGTGGGACTGCAGGTCTCTTTTGTGTGTGCTGCCTTGTGTGATGGTTGCAGAAGCTCTGTTTCTTTATACAAAGTGAATGCCTAGGTGATTACCTTTCTTCCCTATCTCACCTCTTGCTCAGCCTTTTTCAGCTGACAAAATAAGGAAATAGCACTTGAATAGGCAATGGATCGTGGCCGGGGTGTGTGGAACTAATGATTTTAAGATCCCTTCCTACCCAAACAACTTGCATACATCGTGAAAGCAATTCCAGTAAAACAATATCTTCTTGGGTTTACTTTTCCACATTTGCCTGAACACTGCAACCTGTTAGAGTTGGGCAACCTCAGGACAGATAGAGAAGTTGGCAACAGTGAGCTGGAATGTGCTGATAATTCAGATGTGACAGTTAAACTGTCCCAACTTTCTGTAGCCTAAAACAGGTACCCTTGTTCATAATCACTGTTACAGTCCCCCACCGCTGTCAGAACAAAAGCCAGCGTTGGGGTGTTGTAAGGCTGTAGATAATGTTTCCACTGACAGGAGCAAGGATTATAAACAAAGTATGTTTCCTTAAAGCCCGTGCATTTTTTTTTCCTGAAGAAAGGCACAATTCTGATGCTTCAGATAAATTTAAATGTTTTATACCTACAGATGGAACAGTTATAGCTTAGATTAAATATAGGAATAAAACCTCAAAAGGAACTCCTGGTCTGCTAAGCTTTGTGGTTTGACCTGATGAAAGATGGGGCCTTTTAGCTCATGTTTCCTGTCTCAAGCATTTCAACATTGTTTCTTCTCCAATGGACCTGTGTTGCCTTGACTTTTGATTTATCTTCAATAGAGCCTGAGGAGGTCAGCCAAAGAAACTGCTCTGTCACCCTGGGACACTCACGGCCATTCAGCACCACCACTGAGGCTGGGACAGGGTCTGGTTTTGTGCCAGGAGGAAGGCAACATTGGGGTAGGGGGGGAGTGGATACAAGTTGCTGCAAGGAGCTCTAAAGGGAACCCTCCTGATCCTCTCAGCTTCTGTTACAGGACAGGTGTGAGGATCTGGGAATGGCAGACAAAGTACATGATGAGGTGCAAGGAACCTATGCAGGTGCCCTCACTGAGGGCAGAATAACCCACCTCCCATGATAAGCATTAAGGCCAGTGCTGAGGAGAAACAACAGAGGGATACAGTCACAGGTGAGTGGCTTCTGAGCACAATGAAAGCACCCGTGTGCTAGAGTCTTTTCAGGAGTGTTTGCTCTCTCCCAGAAACCTGAGACACGGATGTCACTAGACAACTGACTTAAGTTCAGTGCAGCCTTTGGACAGTACCTATTCTGGTTTTTTTCGTGTGGGTACTGGTGATACTGCAACAAGAAGTCCAAGTTTGATCAAAGGAGTTTTCAGGGCCCTGAGCAGAATGGGAGAAGGTTCAGGAGCACAGTTAGTGTTCTCCTTAATCCTCCAAGTAATGGGGAGAGAGATTGAAAGTAAAAGGCATGCTCAAGACCCGGCTCCAAGATTTGTGCCTCCACCAGAACTTTGCTTTTTATACCCATGTGAGGGTCTTCTTTAAAACACCAGATGTGCTTGGACCTGATGGGCTCCAGTGTGTTGACAGGGGAACCCTGGGTCTGCACTGCATCAGTGTCTGAGGGCAGAGGCAGCCTGCAGGGGAACTGCAGCACTGGGGCCAGCTCTGGGACTCATGACTTGAGCAGAGCTGGGGGCTGGGATGCAGGAAGTGAAAAGAGCTGAGGTTAAAACAGGAACTCTGAGCAGACACAAGCCCAAAGCTGTCTTTGGCAGCAGGTCTCTGAGCAAAGAGCAGCAAGTTGGCCAGCAGGAACCAGTGAGCCTTTAAAGGTAAGAAAACTTGAGGGGGGTTTGGAAGTGGAAAGTGAAAAATTACTACAAAAAACTGTAGTGTTTGGTGGGCAAAGATAACTCCTTCCTGACCAAGCATGTTTAAGTGGGCAATGCTCAGCATTTGCTTCTCAGGCTGTTGTCATGTCACCATTGTGGTTCTTGTGTTTGACGCTCTAAAGAACCACATTTCCAAATCTACCAGCACAGATGTGCTGTGTGGTAGCCCCATATTTGTGCTACAGTGGATGTTTTCCCAGGGGAAAATGGGACAAAAAAGGGTTGAAATGCTACCCTGGCTGATATTTCTCATATAGACAGAGTCCAGAGCCTTGTGATACAATTGCAGCCTGTGGTTTGTCATGGTTCCTACAATGCATGGCAGGTGGCTTTGGAGAATGGGTGGTCAACAACCATTTATAACAACATTTAAAACCTTGAGCCATCTTACTTGAGCTCAAATCAGCTGCCCTGATGACAAGCAGCCCTGTGCTGGCTGGTTATTAGTGCTGGTTTATGCTTTACAAAAATGGGCAATGAACTTTAAAAATCTTTGGTGTGAGAGATGCTAATAAATGAGGGAGGGGAAAAGAAGAATAAAGGTGGTGTTAGATGGGGCTGTGTTGTCCACATGAGCCTTTCTACTTCCCCTGCCTATAATTGTAATTAGCTCTATACAGTTTATTGCTGTCAGTGGGGAGTGTCACAGACAGGCTGTGGTCCTGAGGCACCTGGAGAAGGCCTAAAACCACGTCTGCACTGTAGATCTGCCTTAGCCCTTCAACTGCTCCCTTAGCTGACTAGCTGGCCTTTCTTTAACAAAAGAATCATCTCCGCTGTGCTCATTCGGTTTCTGTTCTCTTCGTTCCCTGGTCTTACAGTGCTGGTTCTCTGGAAAGGACAGCTTGAAACTGAGCAGTGCACTGTACTAAACCGGAAGGTTATTCACTTAAGCAGCCTTTGATGTGAGACAGTTACTTAGCACAAACAGAGAATTACTTAATTACTCAGAGTAAACATTTTGGTTTCACAGAGGGCAACTGCCCAAAGTGCTCAGGGCTGTCTGAGGCTTCCATGCAGCCGTGGGAGAGAGGGGGTAGTGCAGCTGAGCAGCACATGGTAAAAGCTGCTGTTAACTGAGGATCCAGCACAGAGGAGGTCTCTTCCTTCCCATTGATTTGGTCACAGCTTTGTGTGATGGAGAACAGGGCTCAGCTCAGGCTTTCCTGCACATTCTCTTCAATCTTTCTCTCTGTCCCATGTAAAAGCTGCTCTAGGCAACACAGAGAACTTGTGGTTCCTCAACACTGCAGGAGGTGGGATATGAAGGGATGGGGCTCTGATGAGAGTGATTGCTCTGGGGTGTAAGGGGCAGCCAACTCCTCTCTCTCATTTTGTAAAAACTCTGTTGTTTGGGGAGGGCTTTTTGGTCATATTTTTTTCACGGTCACCTTGAAAATGAAATGCAGGCGGTTTAGATTTTGCATTGCTTTTAATTTCCACTTCCGGGGCCCATCACTTCCTGCAGGCCTGCAGGAGTGGTTCCACCACAGCCTCAGCCCATTTAGCCCTACAGTGCTTTTAGCCCCATTCCCCATTTTCTCCACATGACAGACATGAACGCCATACAGCACCAGCTCTGTCACACCACTGCCCAGCTTTGCTCTGACCCTTCTCTAGGCTGCTGGGCAGGAATTAAAAGGTTGAAAAGCAGACAAGAGGCTTGAGGAGTCCACCTCAGTTCCAGCAGCACAGTGTCACACTGTGTTGGAGCACACCATAGTGGTGTGTGCGACCATGCTAACAGCGGGGGTAATGCAGGGAGCAGCCTCCCACAGCACAGAAAATTAATGTGTGTTGGAAAAGCAGAATCCGGTAATTGGATGCCAGCGTTCATTTACATTGTAATAAGGTGTGTGTTCCTACTTCAGAGTCAGGGTGCACAAAGGCTGTGCTTTACACCTACAACTCCTTGTGTGTTTTGCTGTAAGACATGCTGGGGCTCAGGAGCAGCTATTTTGGGGTGCCCCGTGCTGTATGAGGGACAGAGGTGTGAGGATAGGTGGCCTGTAAGGGCCCTCTCCAGCCCAAGTTCTGCTGTGACTGGGTATAAGCCAGCTGTGGCTATGTGTGGCCACCCTGGGTGACACCATATCCTTGTTGTGCAGATGTGGAAAGCAGTTGTGGGACACAACGTGTCAGTGAAAGTGGAGGCTCAGGGAGACGACTGGGACACGGACCCTGATTTTGTGGTGAGTGTCTGGTGTGGCAACTGTTATACTGGTGGTGTGAAGAGCTCCTGGCCCTGGCACTTGCTGCTCAGCTGGGCTGGGACTGAGCACAGCTGCAGCACCACTGGCAGGGCAGGATCAACCAAGTGCCATCAGCCCCTTGCAGGTACTGTCAGATCACCTCTCTGAGCCACTTCTGACACATCTCCAGGTTTAGTCTCCAGAATGTCCTACATCATTGCACACCCCATGTCTGACCACAAGTAAAGGCACTTAAGGAGTACAGAATATGCAGAATTTCTTAAACCTGCTCCCTGGCAAGTTCCCTCATCCTCTCCCCAACATGCTACAAGACACAGCAAACATATTTTCTGTGTCCCACACTGTAACTGTACAGGATCCATGATTTCCCTCATTTATCTTTTTTCCAGACAAAAAATCCTACTCAGTTTACAGTCAATTTGTGCAGGTGCAGCTCTGTGCCTCTTACACTCTTGTTTTCTATCTAGTTCAACTCTGAGTGAGCTGGTGAGAGAGTGGAAGGGGAGCCCTCTGTATTTATACAGGGTCTTGATTTTCATTTTCCATTTGGCTCTTTATTTCTTCCCTAATAAGCCTCTCCTGTTGGACAATAGTCCTGTGGTTTTGAGTTTCAGTCTTGCATAATTATTTCCAGTAAGAAATTCTAGTTTGGGGCAGAAAATCAAACTCCTTTCTCATAGTTTCAATTCATTAATGGTTTAGATAACATCTACACCGTCCAGTTTTTTTGCTTACTTTCTTCTGTTTGTGGAAGCATTTAAACTAAGCATGAACAGAACAAGACTTTGCATTATTTTTTCATTGTATTTCATATATATATATTTTCAGCTTTGTTGTATATTAGGAAAGACTTGATTGATGCTTCACTTCATAGAATATATGTTATATGTAGACCTTCCACAAAGCTACAACACAAGGCTGTGATAGCCAGGCCAGAGGGCTGAGGTCACAGCGGTTTCTCGAGTATTTTCCCGAACAGCGTATTCCACACATGCCGGGTGTCACCTCGGCTCTGCGGAGTGGGTCGGAGACCCCGGCCCGGCCCTGCCCTGCCCGGCGGGGATGGGATGCCGAGCCCCGTGCGGCCCGGGGCTGACGGCCGCGGTTCGTCCCGCAGAACGACATCTCCGAGAAGGAGCAGCGCTGGGGAGCCAAAACCATCGAGGGCTCCGGCCGCGCCGGACACATCGAGTGAGTGCGGCTGGGCGGACCGGGCCCGGCGGGGACGGAGCGAGCCCTGCCCGGGTGGGGAGCGGCCCCGCGGAGGAGAGCGGGGCGTTACCGGGGCACAGCCGGGCCGGCTTGCGGGGGGCGCCTCGCTGGGTCCCGCCCCGCAGCCGAGGGGATCGCGGGGCGAACGGCTGCAGGTGGGGCTGCCCCGGTGCAAAGGCTGCCCGCTCCTGCCCTGCCCGGGACAGCCCAGCGCAGCCCTGCAGGGCGTCCAGTGCAGCACCCGGAAAAAGGAAGGTGTGGGGTGCCGAGGAGGTCGGGCTGTGGCCCTGAATGGGGCTGCAGGAGAGGGGCTACATGTCCCCCTGAGCCCAGTGGTCTCTTGGCGGTCCCCGGGGTGCTCTCTCAGGCACAGTGGCTGCGGGTGTGGCTGGCACCCAGGGGAGCCCAGCGCAGGCAGCTGGTCCTGCCTGTGTGTCCTGCTGGGCTTTGGCTGGTGCGGGGGCACAGGGGAGCTGCAGAAAGCTGCACGGCTCTGCAAAATCCCACACTGACCTGCCCTGTCTGTCTCCAGCATCCATCAGCTGAGGAACAAGGTATCGGAGGAACATGAGGTCATCAAGAAGAAGGAGCTGGAGACTGGCCCCAAAGCATCCTATGGCTATGGGGGCAAATTTGGAAAAGAGCAAGACCGAATGGATAAGGTAACGGCTGTGGAAGGCTTCCTTGGGCCTCAGTGGAGAAGTGCTTTTTTCATAAAGGAGGGGGCATCCCTGCTTTCTGTCCTGACCCTGAAGGGAGAGAAAGGAGAGTTTGCATGGCTGCACAGATTCACACATGTCCAACTAGCCCATAATCTCTCTCCAGGATCTGTTTGAATTCATTTGTATAGCTCATCTCTACAACTTCTTTGCAATGCTCCCTTTAGCTGTGAAAGACTTCCTGGCTGTTCAAGCCTGCTTAACAATTAAATCTGGTGCCTCCCTACTTGTGCTTGGAGAACTAATGTATAGTAATTCCATCCTCATATTCTGCATTACAGACCGCATATCTTCCCAAGATAAAGCCCTAGACATCAGATCTGGTCTATGTTTTGTGAGAATCATTATCACACTTCTTCCTGCATCTTTCAGTATTTAATGCTTCTTTCTCAGAATTGCGATGATTAGAATGCAGTAGAATTCCATAGGTGTAGTTACTGTGGGATTGAATCACGACGCCAGGGTGAGAAGGACTGTCCTCAAAAATTCCTGCTCTCCCTGCCAGAGCTGTTGTAGTCAGGAACTGCACACACTCCTCAGGAGAAGGGGCAGAAGCTGAACACTTGCAGCATCCTGGTGAAACCAGACAAAGGCCAAGAAGTTGCTCAACAAAAACACCATCACTGTGGTCCAGCAGAGTCTGAGCACAGCCGTCCCATTTTGGCAGAGAGTGTCTGTGGTTCCTGGCCACAGCACCTCCAGCAGGGAGAGCAGGATACTGGCCTGGCCTGTGGCCAGGTCTGCTTGCCCTCGCTGTCAGGTACAGAAATGGGAAATGGGTGCCAGACCTCCTCCTGGAGTTCTCAGCTGTGTGTGCCTGTCTGCACTTTTCTCTTGTCTCCCCTGTGATTATTCACCATACAATTCTACCAGCACTTGAGAACAGCTGGCATTTGGCATCCTGTACTTTGCTTAATGAGCTGGCAGTGGGGATGGTTTGTGAGCTGACAGCCCTTGAGGCTCCTCCCAGGCCTCAGAGCAGAGCTGCTGCTGCAAAGGCCACGTGGAGAGCGTGGGCACCATGGGCACAGTCAGCTTGGACCTGTTACCCTGTGGTTGTCAGCAGCATGTGGAAGCAGCTGTGGTGCCTCTGCCTGTCCACCATGGTTGCTCATGTCACACTGTCTCTCCTCTAGTGTGCAGTAGGACACGAATACATTGCTGATGTTAAGAAGCACTCCTCCCAGACAGATGCAGCCCAGGGCTTTGGCGGCAAGTTTGGAGTCCAGCGGGACCGAGCAGACAAGGTGTGTTGGACAGCTGAAATACGTACCTGTGGCCCGTGCTGCCCCTAGAGCACTGCTGCATGCCAGACTGGGGCTCAGTTTTCAAAGCTCAGGGCATGCAGGGTGTGCCATGTGCCGTGGTCACGCTGAAGCACAGCTGACCTGTGTGCAGGGCCATGGCTGATGATGCAGTGTGGGGCACCCGTGGAGGTGACTGCTGTGCATTGCTGTGGTGGGCCTGTCCTGTCCAGGCAGGACACTGTTTGTCCAGGGGCTGTGGTGTTTGCCCCTGCATGCTCCAGCACTGGACAGGGAGCCAGTAACAGCCTGGCCGCAGAGGAGGGAGGCTGAGACCCATCCTGGCCCTCAGGATGATTGACAGTCCTTCCCTTCTTGTTCCAGTCAGCACTGGGCTTTGAATACAAGGGTGAGGTGGAGAAACACTCGTCCCAGAAAGGCAAGTCCATGGGCACATGTGGCCCCCTGACCCTCTTCTGCTCCCTGTATCCTGTGCTGTTGGCTGTGGCACAGTTTCCTGTCTCTTGATTCAGATTTCTGTTCCCAGTCCATCACCCTTGTGGCCCCATTTGCTGCTGTCCTGTCACCATCCTCATACTCATCTTGTTCATCTCTGTCCTTTGCTTTGGTGGAAACCCCATCCTGTGATGGATGGCTAGTGCTTCCTCTCCTCTCAAAGCCCTTTGTAGAACTGCTCCAGAGGAAGTCTGACCACTGTAGCACTTGAGAAGTGATTGCTGGAAAAGCAGCCCTGTAAGGAAAAGGCACAGCAATGGACATGAAAGCAAAACCCTACAAAGCATCCAAATTTCTGCAGAATTCTGCAGATAACTCAACAAACAGTGCAAGAATCAAAACTAAGGGTATTTGAAATATTCTGTACCCAAGAGAAGATGAGAGGGCATGATCTGTTGGTGTTTCAGGTAAATGTGAGGAATACTGCATTATCAAGGAAAGAACTGAATCAGGTTCATTTAAAAGGAAACTATAAGAGAAGGAGAATGGTTTGAGGCATTCTTGGTTCATCTTAAAATAATGAATGACATGCAGTTGTGGTCCATTAACATATTCTTGTAGACATAGGAATTCACCAGGCTGTGTGAAACCACAGAAATTGCTCAGGGAATGGATATGTCAGAAATAGAGTGTTTGGATTGCTTTTCATAAAAATGTGTCCATACTGGAAGCTCCAGCAGTAAGGTAACAGTCATAAAATCTGTGTTTACTGAAAACAGCTCTCTTAAAGATCCATTTCATAACAGCCTCATAGGTAGATAATAGTTTAGTCACAATAAGTTTAAGAATTTTTAGGACTTACAGATGACTGAGCTTCTATGAAACAGAGATCCATTCTGGAATACAAAATGTTCTTATGCATATTTCTCTAGATCACAGCCTGCATGGATTGGTACAGCTGAAGTTGTTGGAGAAGCCTCAACTCGGTCCCATGAAATGCAGACCTGTGAGAATAGCATCAGGGAACAGGGAGAGGTGACTCCAATTTACTCCTGAAGGGCAGTACTTAGAGACTGAGCAGGCACATGTCTGAAAGGAGGAGTCTGTACAGCCAGGAGACAGGATGGAGGCTGAAACGTCTCAGGAATCAGCCAGTAATAACCAGGTGGTCCTTAGAAAACAGCTGAACATGGTTGAAGTCATTAATGGATCACTGGTTTGGAGATGGAAGAAGGAAAGGCATAAGGCAACTGTGCTGTGCTCTCACACAATGGCCAGTGTGCCAGGGAGAAGAGTGGGAGCAAGTCTGCAGAAAGGGGAGTTCAGCCTTGGTGGCAGTCCCCAGGCTCAGGTGTGTCCTTGTGGAAGCTGAGATTCCACTGTAGCAAGCGTAAGCCCTTTTGCCATTCCTGCACTCCCAAGGCTCAGCATCTTACTCACAGCCCTTTCCCAAGGCTGGCAGACCACAGGCTGAAATCCTGGCTCTGGAGGTGGGTGAGGGATTGATGTCAGTGGGATGAGGGATGGGCTGTCATGGCCCAAGCCCTGCTTGGCTTTGCCTTTGGAGCTCCCACTGTCCTTGGCACATCTGTTTTCTTCCTTTCCCCCAGGCCTGTTGTGTCTCCTGGTGCCCCGAGCCCCATTTGCCTTGTGCCCTCACTCCTGTGGGCTCTCATCCATGGTGCCCCTTGCCATCCACTCTATCCCCTCCAACCCTTCACTATCTATGGTGTTTTCCATAATATCTGGTGCTGTCCCTTCTCCCTGGGGGCCCTTCCCAGTGCTGCTCCCTATCCTCTCCTCACCAGCAGCATGCTGGAGGCAGCATTTGACTCCATACACCACCTCAGATTACTCCAAGGGCTTTGGTGGCCGTTACGGAGTGGAAGGGGATAAGGTGGACAAAGCAGCTGTGGGATTTGACTACAAGAGCCAAGCAGAGAAGCATGACTCTCAGAAAGGTGAGCCACTGCAGCCAGGTGAGCTGGAGAAGCTGGGTGAGGTGGGAGAAACTAAGGGAGCTGGGTGAGCTGGAGGGGCTGGGGGTGCTGGAGGAGATGAGAGAGCTGGGGGAGCCAGCTGAGGGGAGGGAGCTGGGGACTGTGCCCACTGGGACTATGGGGCACTGTGCAGGGCATTTCCATTCTGCTGCAAGAATGGTGGAAGAGCTACAGGGAGATGTTGGTAATGGGCCAGGTGAGGAAAGCCATTGCACAGTGCATGGCTGCTGAAAGGAGTTCAGGCTAAAGTAAGAGGAGCAGAAGAGTTCTGTGAGCTTGGGGATCTCTTGGAGCATATCACCAAAGGAAGGGTGAAGGGGAAGCCCAGGCAGGTGCTAATAGCAGGTGACATATCCCGGGGAGGAGGGAGGGCTGTTGCTGCAGCACCAGTGGGGAAATCTGGCCTCTGTTCCATGTCTTTCTCTAAGTCCCAGACATGGAAAACTTGTGAGAACAGCCTGAACTCACACTGCTGCCACTTGTCTCCTTCCCTCCCTTGTGTGTTCTCTTCCATGCCCTGATCTGGATCTCTGAAGACTATTCTGTGGGCTTTGGTGGGAAGTTTGGGGTCCAGAGGGATCGTCAGGACAAGAATGCCCTTGGCTGGGACCATCAGGAAGAAGTGCAACCCCACGCATCCCAAAGAGGTTGGGCAATGTTGCCAGAGGTGGTAGCAGTTTCCTTGGGGCACACAGAGACCTGTGTCTGGAGCTTGTGTTTCATAGCTAGAGATCCAGCTGCTGAATACAGAATATGTCCAGCATGCTGCAGAGCAGCTGAGACACAGTGAACCCCAAAGCACAAGGGCAGAGTGGGTGGGAGCTTGGACCAGTGGGAGACATGTGAGTCCCTCAGTCAGGACTCCCAGACTCTGCCGTGCTTTCTCTGTGGGAGCCATTCCTAACCATAAGGTCATTGTTACCTCCCTGCCCCAGTTCTGTCCAGATTTGCTCTTTGCACACATAAGTCACACACTGAAGTCAGGAGCTCTTACAGGAATGAGGCAGAGCAGATCCCAGGAATGCCTTGTGTACAGCATGTTTGACCTCACTTAGCAGGACCATGCTCCACTCAGGTGGGGTGACTGGCCTCACCCTGGTGCCTTGTGCTCCAGTTTGGCAGCTACAGCCCTGCACTCCTGTGCCCTCATCTGAAAGGAGGGCAGGATTAGTCCTAAAAACTACTGTCCAGAGCACTTAGCTTAATCTGTATGTCACCACATATGGAACTAACTAGAGGTAACACATGCAAATTCCTATCACTGGGCACAGCATACCAAAGTCAGAGGTGCATACAAAATACTATAAAATAACATTTTTTTTCCATACAGACTATGCCAAGGGGTTTGGAGGCCGTTATGGGGTCCAGAAGGATAGAGTGGATAAGGTAAGACAGCTGCAGCCTGCAATTGCTTCCTCCTAATCACTGCTTTTTGCCCAGCTGAAAGAGAGATTCCCCCATTGGAACTGAGGTCCCGGTGCACAGCTATGGCAAGAAGGAACTGGCCCAGAGGGTGCAGAGGGATGCAGCCTGGGGAGGCTGTAATGCAGGAATTCCTCATGGTACTCTGTCACTCCTCACTTCTCTGCTGTTTGTTACCCTGTGCAGGTTTTTCAGTCCTATCAAGGAGTGACTCATGGTCTGTTCAGGTGCTAAATCTTTCTGCACACCTTGACAAACTCCAGCAGGGATAGGCTTGGCATAGATCAATCTGCTATGCATGAGAAGAGGCTGCCAAGTTGCTGGTTCAGGTTTTCTGTTTGGGCTGACACCAGGCAAAGCCTCATCTACAGTCACATCTCACACGGAGGCATGGGGATCAATTCCGTGCTTGGCTGGCTGTCCTGAAGGCTTGGTCCACAAAGGGGGTCCTGCCAGTGGGTGGTGATCTGCATGGATGTGGATAGCCTGAAAGATGTGAATCCTGGGGCTTTGGGGCATTTGGAAGAGGCAGTGAGGATGCCTTCCCTGAAACCTGCTTCCCCTGCTGGGGGCACAGTGCTGTGCCTGGTACAGCACCAACATTGCTGTCCTCCAGAGCTGGAGGAAGCAGGGGAAGATACAAACACACTGAAACAACCCACGTGGTCCTGTCCATGCTGTGTGTGTAGGCTGGGCCAGCAGCAGAGAGGGAATGTTGTCCTGCCCTCAGAAGAAATTAGCACTATCTGTGAATTTAACGACAGCAAATGGAGGGGCACTGACAAAAGGCACATCTTGTACGTGATCAGAAACAACTTGCAAAAGCAGATGAGGGCTTGGTAAAAGGGCTGTGGGTCCTTTGGGAAGCAGGATGCAGAGAGGAGATCGGCAGATCTTGTTTGGCTCAAACTGAACATGAATTTGTGCATTTTGAGAATACTGAGGCACAAACTAACATGTTAAAAATAAGGATTATTTGGGGAAGTAACTAAGTTTCAGATTGCCTGATCCTCAGGAATGGAGCAATGCTGAACTCACTGCACCAGAGCAGAGCATAACAGACCCTCAGGCAGTCTGAACTCCCCTTTGGTAAAGTTCTGGACACTCAGTATCAGACTAAGGCTCACACAAAATACAAATGCTGTCATATACACTGCATGTCCAGGCCTCTGCTGTGATCTGTGGACACCTGGTTCTGAGCCTGCAGGCTGGTTTGCCTGCTCAAGTGGGTTTTCTGCAGGGAGAGCAGAGCTACTGTCGGGGCTCCATGGCTGCAGTCCTACCTGCTCGTTCCTTTTTTCATGAAGCAGTTTATTCATGAAAGCAGATAAACCCTTAAGTCTTCTCTATCTCACTTTAGTTTTCCTGCACCCTCCCCACCGATACTATTCCCAGTTCAGCCTCTCTCCATACCTCCTGAGGCCAGTGATGCCGCAGGTGCTCACACACAGGTGCTGGTTTCCAGCCTGTGCCACTGCAGACACAGGGCAGGTGAGGCACTGTGCATCCAGCAGGGAGGTGCTTTCAGGCCTCGTGCCACGGTGAGTGCAGGGATGGATGCAGTGTCCCTGGGCCTGAGGAAGAGGCAGACGGCCAGGCACCTTTCCAGGCATCCTTCCAGGTATCCTCCCAGCTCCTTGCCATGGTACAGGGAGTGCCCCCAGCCCTGCTCTCCTCTGCCACTGCTCAGCCTCCCCCACTGGGCTCCACAGCACCTTTCCAGCTCTCAGTGCCCCCTCTTGGGCAGGGACACCTCTGTCCTTGGCTGGGGGGCAACAGGCGCGTCCCCAGGACAGGGAGGTGTCAGAAGCAGGGACTGCAGCCAACAAACAGCCTCCCCTGGGCCAAAGCAGGTGTACAGGTGAGGACAAACACACCTGGGAACAAAGCTTGCCATCACCAGTACCCAAAGCCAGCACCGGCATTGCCCAACAAGCTGAACAATTCTTTCACTTCCTCTTGCAGAGTGCTGCTGGCTTTGATGAGATGGCAGCTCCTACCTCCTCCTATGAGAAAACAAGACCCCTGGAGGCAGGTGAGACCTGAGAACCAGCTCTGGGCTTAGGAAACTGTGGGCCTCAGGTCCCTTTGTGGCAGCATGCTGCCAGGTGTGTGCTGTGGTGGGATGGGGGTTTAACCTGTGCTGGAGGGCAGGAGAAGGTGGCTGAACTGCAAGTTTCTCTGGAAGAGGCAGAGGTCTTGGTTTCTCCCGGATGCTTGGTGTGGTGGAAGGAAAACATAGGGCTGGTCAATCAGCTGTCTCCCCACAGGAGCTTCCGGTGGCACCAGCAGCCTGCGGTCGCGGTTTGAACACATGGCCAGGTCGGCAGAGGAGGAGAGCAGGAGGCAGGCAGAGGAGGAGCGGGTGAGGCGGCACCGGGAGCACCAGGTGGCTCGGCAGCAGGTGAGCCAGGGCTGTCTTGCCGTGTCCTCCAAGACTCATGGCACAGACTTTTCCTCAGAGCCTTGCAGCTCCATGTCCTTCTGTCTGGCCTCTTGAGGGTAACCTCCTGCCTAAACTGCTTCCCTGCAGCTGCCAAGAATGGCCACTGAGCTTCACAGTTGTCACCGGACTTTCCTTTTCAGCACACCAAACACTCATATAAGGGCATATCTGCACCCAACCATGGCACCTGTGCTCTGACCTCAGCTTGTTTTGCCTCTGGTGCCTGGCAAACAGTGTGGTAACTGCTTCCCAGCACTGCTATCCCAGCAATCTGTATGTGGGATGCATCCCAGCAAACTGGAGATGGCACCCAGCCCCTGTCTTTACCTGCCTTCCCACCTGGTGCTGTTCCTACACTCAGAGGACACAGGGGTGTTAACAGTGAAGCTGTCCCCCCCTCAAGATGCTCCTCTTCAGGGCTGCCCCACTGTTATCACCAGCCTGTGAGTGCCCAGGCCCAGAGCATGTTTGTAGGTGGAGGAAAATGTTCTGAGTTGTTCTATTGGGAATGTGAACTGGCCATTGTTCAAAGGGACTGAGCAGTCTGATGGCTTTTCTCCAGCAGGAAATCCCTCCAAGAGGGAAGGAGCACACTGGGGCAGCCCCTCCAGCCATGCCAGCAAGGGAGCCCAGGAGCACTGTTGGGGACCAGCCCGTGTCACCAGGAGAGCAGGTGCCAAGGCAGCCTAGGAGAGCTGGGGAGGGGAGCAGGCAAAGGGGATTGCACCTGGGAGGGGCCGTGCTTTATGTGCAGCCCTGCAGGAAGATGTGGAACACAACCACAGGGTGTGAGAGGCTTTGGAAGGATAAGGGGAAGCGTTGGGATGGGGAAGGGATGTGGCTGCACTGTACCTGACCCCATGGGACAAGATCTGGGCATGGGTCAGTGCAGTGGCACTACCATGGGCTGTAGTGAAGTATGAACAGAGTTCAAACAGGTGAGTCCTGAGGGTCTCCAGAGTGATCCCAGCTGGGTTCAGCAGGGCCCTAGTAGCTCAGCTGTTTCCCTGGTGTGCAGGGGACAATTGTGCCCTAGCAGCAGTAAAGGAGCTGCCTTGTGTCAGGTGCTGGGAGTGAGGGAAGAGCTGCCTGTGGCGGGTGCTCTGCAGGTGACTTTCCTGTCACTTTCCCACCACACGGCAGGAGGCCAAAAGGGAGGATGAAGAAGTACCACCCACTTTGCCACCAAGACCAACAGATCTGGATGCAGAGCTGTGCAATGTCCCCAGCCAGGGCCAGCCCACCTACAGTATAAGTTTGGATGTTGGTGGAGACTATGAGGAGCTGCCAGAGCCCTCTGACTACTGTGACATTACCAGTGGAGGTGCTGACTATGAGGAACTGCCAGCCCCGGTGGGAAAGCTGGATGCCACCTATGACTTTGGAGGAGATGGAGGTGAAGACTATGAGGTGATCCTTCCTCAGGAGCCCAGACAGAGCCAGCCCCACCTGGGTGAGTACTGATGGAAGAGCCCATGTCCTGGGGAGCTTGTACCTGTCCATTAACCTCACTGGATATATGGGACAAACTGCAGAGGGAATTTTTATCCTGAAGTCTACTGTGGTCAGGATAGCAGCTTCTGATGATGGAGACCTGGTTGTGCCCCACTTTCCTGCCTAGCTCTAAACTGCAGATGAGCTGCATGGGATGCTGGACTGGACAGCAGGAATCTGCTGGATCGGAGTCTGGGCAGGAGGCTGCCACAGGCCTGGGAGAAGCTGGATGTGGACCAATGCTCTTGCTGCAGTTTCCTGGCAAGTGGCTGCCAGCGCTGCACTGGGGCCTGGGGGTGCCTCTGGTTCATTCCCCACATGGCTGGTGTTCCTGAGACCTGGTCTGGTGGAGTCTCTGGTGGGAGGAGTGCAGGTAGCCTTTACTCAAGCACAGGAGCAAACTGCATGGGCTGCTGTCAGTGCTTCCATTGCAGCTTTGCTGGTACTGGAGATGGCAAGTGAAGAGGTTGGAGTTATTCCCAGCCTTTTTCTTGGGAGAGGAGAATGAAATATCAGGACCCAGCTATCTCCTTGAGGATGGGGAGGGAACTCACACCTTGCTTTGGGCTGTGGTGCACGTCTCCTTGCTGACAGGGTTTGGATGTGCTTCCCCAGAGCTGGGCTGGAGGGTGGCACTGACCAGGACTGTGTGACTGTGTGCAATATAATTCAGCCTCTGTCTCATCTGTCTGTCCTGTGTTCTGCAGGGAACATGGACAGTGCTTACGAGGGGCAGAGCCCCGGGATCTGTGCAGTGGCTCTCTACGATTACCAAGGAGGTGGGTCTGCCCTCAGGCCTTGGGGAAGGTGCTGTGCCCCAGCAGGGCAGGGCTGTGCAGCGGGGACACGGGGGCTCACTGCATCAGCAGTGGGGAAAAGACTCTGACTTGGTGGTTTAAATTTCTTACACCTGGGAAGCGGAATGAGACCTGGCTTGGGAACTGTCATGGTGCAGGAATAGTAATCTCCAGTTTAGTACTCCCAGTAAAAAAAGTGTGTCACTTCTCCAACTGGAGGCACAAAAAGGCAAAGATCACAGGCTGAGATAAGAACAATTAACTGGAAACAGCAATAAGAAAGCAAACAGTAACAACAACGGCGTTATTAACAAAAGGTGTAAGAAAAGAAATTATTCACATGAAAAAACACCAAATAGACTATGTTGGATGGCTCCCTCCACCACATTTTCTCAACCAGAAGAAACCCTGTCTTCCTTGGAATCAGGAGTCCCTTTCTCCCACCCCATGGCAATGACATGAGGTGGCATAGAATAACCTCTGTATCTCAATCATGGCCCCTCCCAGCTACTGCAAAAAATTAGCCAGGATAGGAACAGAGAAACTTTGTCTTTCATCTGTGAGGCCTTGCTCTTTCTCTGCTTTATCTGTGCTGTTGGATGGGGGGTTGGATGAGGTAAACTCTTGGAGGTTACCAGAGCACTTGCTCTGTCTTCTGTCTGGGGGAAGGTGGGAGGAAGAATGTGAACCAGCTCTCTCTGGGGTCCTCTTTGCATTGTGACTGTCTTTTCTTGACAATTTTTACAGATGGAGATGATGAGATTTCTTTTGACCCTGATGACACAATCACGCACATTGAGATGGTGGATGAAGGCTGGTGGCGGGGACAGTGCCATGGCAGAGTCGGCCTCTTCCCAGCAAATTATGTGAAGCTTCTGCAATGAAATGTGCACAGTGCAAGCTGCTTCCTTCCAAACTTTTCCCTCTGTCATGGTTTGACACTGGCCACATGCCAGGCACCCACAGAAGTCACTCACTCACACTCGCCTGCCACAGCTGAGCAGAAAGAAAAATTTAATAAAGGCTTCATGAGTTGAGATAAGGACCGGGAGAAAAGACTCCAAGGGCAAAACAAGCTCGACTTAGAGGTACAAAATTAATTTATTACCAACAGAGTCAGAGGAGGATAATGAGAAATAAGCCCTTAAAACACCTTTTTTCCCCCTTAGCCACTCCCTCCTTCTCACCAACAGTGCAGGAAGACAGGGCATGGGCATTTTGGTCACTTCATCACTGAGATTTTCTTCCACTGCTCTGGGAGAGGAGTCCTTCCCCTATGAGGCCGTGGGGTCCCTCCCACGGGACACAGCTCTCTGTGAACTGCCCCAGCATGGGTCCATTCTCACGAGCAGCAGTCCTCCCAAAACTGCTGCAGTGTGGGTCACTCTTCCACAGGGTGCAGTCCTCCAAGGACAGGCTGCTCCAGCCTGGGAGCAGGGCCCCTCTCCACCGGGTCTCCCACTGGATCACAGCCTCCTCCAGGCATCACCTGCTCCAGCCTGGGCACCTCCCCTACAGGCTGTGGGTGGATCTCTGCATCCCCCGTGGATCCCTGTGGGCTGTGGGTGGATCTCTCTATCCCCGTGGATCCCCGTGGGCTGTGGGTGGATCTCTCTATCCCCGTGGATCCCTGTGGGCTGTGGGTGGATCTCTCTATCCCCGTGGATCCCTGTGGGCTGTGGGTGGATCTCTCTATCCCCGTGGATCCCCGTGGGCTGTGGGTGGATCTCTCTATCCCCGTGGATCCCTGTGGGCTGTGGGTGGATCTCTCTATCCCCGTGGATCCCTGTGGGCTGTGGGTGGATCTCTGCATCCCCCGTGGATCCCTGTGGGCTGTGGGTGGATCTCTGCATCCCTGTGGATCCCTGTGGGCTGTGGGTGGATCTCTGCATCCCCTGTGGATCCCTGTGGGCTGTGGGTGGATCTCTCTATCCCCGTGGATCCCTGTGGGCTGTGGGTGGATCTCTGCATCCCCCGTGGATCCCTGTGGGCTGTGGGTGGATCTCTGCATCCCTGTGGATCCCTGTGGGCTGTGGGTGGATCTCTGCATCCCCCGTGGATCCCTGTGGGCTGTGGGTGGATCTCTCTATCCCCGTGGATCCCCACGGGCTGCAGGGGCACAGCTGCTTCACCATGCTCATCACCACGCCCTACAAAGGAATCTCGGCTCTGGTGCCTTGTGTGCCTCTTCCCCCTCCTTCTGCACTGACCTTGGTGTCTCCATGTTGTTTCCCTCACATGTTCTCTCCTCCTCCTCTTCTCTAGCTGGAATTCAAATTGCTCCTCACTTTGTTTTGACTTTCTTGTTAAATCTGTTATCACAGAGGTGTTGCCATCACTTCTAACTGGCCCAGCCCTGGCCAGCAGCGTGTCCATCTTCAGAGCCATCAGGGACTGGCTCTCCCAGACATGGTGGAAGCTTCCAGCAGCTTCTCACAGGAGCCACCTCCGTGCCCCCCCAGCTACCAAAAACCAGACTGTGCAAAACTAACACATTCCACCTCTCACCTCTGTGAATCACATATTTAAGAAGAAAATCAAAACAAAGTGAGCACATTTTGTTTGGGTTCTTTTTCTAGTCAGTGAAGAGAAGGAGGTGAGAACATAAGAAACAACATGGAGACACCAATGTCAGTGGAGAAGGAGGGGCAGGAGGTGCTCCAGGCACCAGAGCTGAGATTCCTCTGCAGGCCGTGGTGAAGACCACAGTGTGAAGTGTTTTCTCACAGTCCTTATCTCAACTCATGGAGCCTTCATTTAATTTTTTCCCTCCTTTACCCAGCTGTGGCAGGGGAGGGTGAGTGGCTTTTGTGTGTGCCCAGCGTTTGGCCAGTGTCAAGTCACGGCCGCCTGTCTCTGCTTCAGCCTTTCCCATGTTACCAGCTTCATTTGGCTCAGCCTGGTATATCCAATTCAGAGAAGTATCAAGGAGCAAACTGGCAGCGCCAGAGGGAATGTTTTGTCTTATGCCCATGAGGATTTTTATTCCTATCCGCTTCCAGGTGGGAAAGGTGGGATAGTTTAAGAGCATGTGAGTGCAATATAAGGTCTTTTCTATCTAGGCTGCCCCACCTGTCAGCCAGCAAGCCTGCAGGAGTGTGTCCTGTTCCCAGTGGAGCAATTCCCAGAGCAGAAATGCCAAATCTAGTCCAGGCAAGGCAGAAGGGATGTGAGGTGTGGCACCTTTGTCAGTTGCTGTGGCCCTGGATCACATCCTAGCCAGGGGTCAGGGAAAAGAGCACTGGGAAAGCCAAATCTGTGGCTTTCCGTTTTTAGGATGAGCCATGTTTGCAGCATGGACCAGAGAAACGTGAACGTGATCTGTGTGCCCCTTTTGGGCACAGGTGTCCCCAGGAGTTGTGCCCTCCCTCACAGCTTCTGCTCTGGCCTGGCTCAAATTGTGTCCCAGTGATTCTGTGACAGCTCATGTCCCCTGTGCCTCCTGCAGGCTCCTGAAAAGGCCCCTTGACTCTTCATCACAGATGCAGGAAAAAGGTTGCGCAGGTGGAAGAAGAAAGGTTGCGCAGGAAGAAACGTTTTATTGCTAATGTTTAAAACCATTTTCAGAAATGCAAAGCAAAGCCCTCCCTCAAGCCAGTACCTCTTAGGTGGATGCTCAGCTGTCACAATTGTTCATTTGTGGGATGCAGGTACCATCACAGCAGGAGTAAACCAGGGACAGCTGAGTAGAACAGCACCTGAGGGGCTGTGGGACTGAGGGGCTGTGGGAGCATACCTGAGAGGTTGCAGAAACACCTGAGGGGCTGTGGGAGCACACCTGAGAGGTTGCAGAAACACCTGAGGGGCTGTGGGAGCACACCTGAGAGGTTGCAGAAACACCTGAGGGGCTGTGGGAGCACACCCCAGTCACTACCACTGCCAGTAGTGTGTGCAGGGGGTCCCACTGTGACATTAAAGCTTTAGAGTTCAGTGTGGTTCGCAGGTGAGGTCTGGACCACCCAGCAGTTGACCAAGCCCGTACTACCTGGGCAGGAGTGTGGCATTCCTGCTCAGTGTCTGATCCTGGGAAAACCCAAAGAGTGTGTCTGTCTGTCACAGGAAAGGTGCATTGAGATTCAGGTTAAAAATTATCAATTTTAATGTAACTTTCCCAGAGGTTATTTCTTTGGGTTTCTGGTTGGTTGGCTTTGGGGTTTCTGTTTGGAGGGCTTTGGGTTTTTTTCTTTCTGAGGTAACTTCCCCAGTCTTTTTCCTTGTGCAGTTTCTGCTGTGTTTCCTGCTGTCTCTTTCCAGGGGCTCTTCAGAAAGGGGTTCATTGGTCAGATTCTGATGTGTCCAGTGACACTGGACTGAGGGTGTTTTGAGGACTTTTTAGAATCCAGAAGGGCAAATAGCAAGGAGGGCTGAGGGGCTCACAACCTGTCTGGATAGGAGCAACAGCCCAACCCAGCAGGTGGGTTACAGAAATATTTCTTACCCTGAAGAGTAAAATTAGCATGTGCTGTGTACTAAGAAATAGCAAACTGCTCCCAACAAGGCTGCGTGCCTCCTAGTCCCAGTTCTGATTCTCCAGTGGGTTCATTTGGGAACAGATTAGATATTGTTGGTATCTCTTGGTAACTGAGCTACAGATGAGCATGTTTGGGTCCAGCTGATGTAGGTTGTGTGACTGCAGGTGTGACCTGCCTGTGTCATCCCCCTTGCCCCTGTGAGCCCCTGCTCCTGGCTCTGCCACAGTGCTGGACACTCTCTGCCTCTGCACCTCCAGATTCGCCCACTGCCCCCACACCCACGGACTCATTTGAGCTTGGACCCCGGCTGGAAGAGGGGACTGAGGCAGCCCCAATCCCCAGCCAGTCCTCAGCCACCATCACCCAGAGCCACACCACACACAACAGCTGCACAGGGAAATTTTTCTGGCCGTAAAGCAAAGCATTTCTGGTGAGTTCAGTGCCACCAGCTCTCAGTGCTGAGATCTCTGTGTCTGACTGCAGCAGTGAGGCAATGGGTGGCCTGTGCAAGCCGCTGTGCTTATGTACAGAGCCTCCCTGGCAGCCTGGGGAAACCCAGCAGACATCAGACTTAAAGCCAAGGCACATAGGAACGGTGGATGGTGGGACAGCCTCTCCTGCCCAGGCCGGGCACTGCTCTTGTTCTGCACAGGACCTGACTCCAGACCTTGGGCAGCCCTGAGGAGAGCTCGTGGCCATGCTCACGGCCAGCACGTCTGGCACCACATGAATTTGCCTTTTGTAGGGTTCCCTGGCAGTAGCACAGGGAACCCGTGCCAAGCTCAGCACATGGCATCTGGAAAATAAAAACAGAATCCTGGACCTGTAGCCTTGTTTGTGACTTTATTTTGCCCTTCTGCTGTCAGTGATGTGCTGAGGGTGAGATGAGTGATGCCACTGTGCCAGGTGCTTGGGCTGGGAGCCTCAGGCTCGCTGTGCTGTCACAAACATCCCACGGATGGACATTGCAGTGCCAGCGCTGTGTTGGCAGCCTGTGGCAGCCCTGGCACTGCTCAGGCACTGTTGGAGCCTGATGTGCCGCTCACCCGCACAACCTTCCGCAGGGCCCCCCACACCTCCTGGTTGCGAAGGCTGTAGATGAGGGGGTTGAGCATGGGGGTGATGATGCAGTACAACACGGAGACCAGTATGTCGGCTGCCGGGGAGTAGCCCGCGCTGGGCCGGTTGTAGTTCAGGTTGGCTGTCACGAAGTACAGGCTGACCACGAGCAGGTGTGCAGTGCAAGTGGAGAAGGCCTTGCGCCGGCTGGTGGCCACTGGCATCCTGAGGACGGTGGCCAGGATGCAAAGGTAGGAGATTACGACAAGCAGGAAGGGGCTGAGTCCCACAAAGATGCTGGAGACGTGGAGGGCCAGCTCGTTGGGGCGGGTGTTGCTGCAGGTGGCCCCCAGCAGCGGCGGCACATCGCAGTAGATGTGCTGGAGCCGCGCAGCCCCGCAGAAGGAGAGCCGGGCCGCCAGGAGAGTGTGCACAGCCGAGTCCAGCAGCCCCCAGAGCCAGCAGCCGGCAGCAGCCGTGGCGCAGGTGCTGCGGCTCAGGGCCTGGGCGTAGCGCAGCGGCTGGCACACGGCAGCGTAGCGGTCGTAGGCCATGACAGCCAGCAGCGCGCACTCGGCCCCCGCGCACCACATCAGGAAGAACATCTGCGCCAGGCACCCCCCGTAGGAGATGGTCGCCTGTGGGCGCAGGGCGTTTGCCAGGATCTTGGGCACCGTCACTGAGGAGTAGCAAAGGTCTAGGCAGGAGAGGTGACTGATGAAGAAGTACATGGGGCTGTGGAGACGGGGATCCAGGGACACGAGGGAGAGTATTGCAGAGTTCCCCAGCAGCGTGGCCAGGTAAATGGCCAAGAAAAGAGCAAAGAGGAAGGGCCGGCCATGGGAAAAGCCCAGGAGCACAAACTCTGTCACCTGTGTCTGGTTCATACCTGCTGTGGGGCAAGCTGGGTCAGTCTTTGGGCAGAAGTGAGCACTGAGGAGGAGGGGGGGACTGTGAGCTAGGGGACTAGAGCACAGCCCCCCATGAGGGAAGGGGGTCACTAGTGGTGTGGCTCTGATCCCATCTCCATAGTGGTTGAAAAGTTTCCCGAGTTCAGATTTCACAGACACTGGGATTGTGGAGTCCAGAGAGCTGCCATCCAGTGTTGGTGACCTGAGTGCAGAAGAAGCACAGAGAAAAACCCAAGAGCAGGGGGCATCCACCCACACCTCTTGGAGTTCTTTGCCTACCCAGCCCCTGGTCCTGATGACTATTCCAAGCATGTGTCTCTCCCCCTCCTGGATGTATTTATGGTAAGTAAACATTTTCCTGCCCCTGGACAGGTCACAGCACTCCTGTCCTTCCCTCGGGAGATGGCAGGGACCTTTGTGACGGTGACATATGAGCCAGCCAGAGACCCAGCTCTGCTCGTGCAGGAGCACATATGTGCTCCGTACCCACCCAGGGAAGCTGGTCCTGCAGGAGGATGTGGTTCTCCTCACCAAGCCACTGCATCCACACTCAGGTGAGCAGAGCAGGTGGCCTGGAGCATTCAGCCCTGGGAGGTGGGGTCCTGAGCCTTGGGCACAGCCAAGGCCCAGTGTGAGGGGATGGCTGAACTGAGGGAGCAGATAACAACACGGGATTCAGTTCTCTTGGAAAATGCTTGGTGTGTCTATTGGAGGCAGCAGCAGCCACAGCCTGCCCAGACCACCCAGGAGCCCTGGGGGCCAGCACCAGGTTCCCCCCCAGCAGTGCATGACAGGTAACAGGTGAAGCCCTGCCCTCTCACCCCTCCTCACCTCCACAGCCAAGAGCAGCGACTGGATGGCACTTAGTCCTCAGTAAGCTGTCCCCAGGTGCTGTTTGGTTTGTCTTACCTGCGTGACGAGAAGCTCATGTATCCTCGATGCTCTAAGCGCAGCAGAAGCTTTTAGCCCTGCAGGGGCCCTGGGGAGAGGCTTTCAGAGGTGGCTCCTGTTCAGTGACAGGAGCGAGGAGCAGCACCCACCAGCCTGCACCAGTGGGATCTGAGCTCATGGAACCAAATCCCTCCTGACACACGACCCACGTTGACCTCCTGCCTTGCTCTGGGCTGTACCAGGTGCAGACCAGACTCTGCCAGACTCTGCTCCAGCCTTGCAGCTCTCAGGGCAGCACCTGGGCACAGGAGGCTGCTGGAGGGGCTGGGAGCTGCAGTTCCTGGGTCCCAAGTCCTTCCTACAGCCCATTTTACCTATTGCAGGGCTCTGAGGTGCCTGCACCCACCATTGTCAGCAGAGAGGAGCAGTGATGGGGGCTGGCCTTTGGCCAAACTGGCAGCACCACAAGCTGTAGGGGCACAGCATGAGGTGACTGCATGGCACCTACACTCCCTGTGCTCTCACCACCTATGCTAACCATGCCCACTCAGCCCAATGCACAGCTCTCTGGGGGAGATGATGTGGTCCAGAGGCCTGGGAGAGGACTTGGACAGGTGGGACTGAGCCCTGGCAGTGGCACTGACCGGACACAGAAGGCACCAAGCAGTGCCCAGTGTGTTTGAAGGGCTCAGCAATAAGACAGCTCCGGTTCAAGCAGGGTGAACACTGCCTGCTCGGAGCCCGGAGCTATTCCTGACAGGAGTAAGTTTTCCTGGAGTTCACCATGTAGTGCTATGGAAATGTAAAGTGGGAACCCCAGGAAACGAGGACTGCCACAGGGAGGGAATCTGGAGGTCGAGACAGCACCTTGATGTTTCTGCAGCAGGGAAGCAGTACTGCTTCACTGTGGTGTCATTGCAGCTTCAGTTCTTGATGCTAGGGCAGTAGGAGGTGGTCCAAGCATAAGCTCTGGATCTGGAATGTCAAGAGATGAGAGGCTGAACAGTAACACCTTCTGGGAAGTAGGGGAAATGTAGGCTACAGCCCCAGATGGGGATGATCACCCTGTGTGGAAATCCAGCACTAATACCAAGGGAGTGGCAGCCTCAGTGAGGGGAAATGCAGGTCAGAGGGTGTCTGGGGCTGAAAAAGATAAGCAGCGAGTGGTAAAAGAGGAGCAGCTGTGACTGTGGCCCTGTGTGTGTGTGGAGCTGTAAATCTGTGTCCTGTGTGTGTACATGGAACAGTGACTCTGGGCTCTGCCTTTTTCGGGCAGCTCTCAGGCAGGGCAGCTGAGCTGGCAGGGCAGAGGGGCCACGATAAAGGGAATTGTTCACTCATTTGCTTTGAGCTTACAAAACTACACCTTTTTTCTTGTGGCAATGACAAGCATTTCCTTGTTTCACACAGAAACTTGATGCCATGGTATCCCAATACAACCTGGCTACTCTCCCAAGGTTTTAGGGAAGGCACATGCTGGCAGCACTTGTAGAAACCTCCTCCCACTTTGAAAAGGGACTTTTCTGAGACTACCAATACTTGGCACAAATATAAAAATATACTGAAATCTCCCTGGATGCCAGAAACTTCACTTCTGGTTGTCCAAGTCTTCTGAACAGCCTTTAGGATAAGAAACATCACTGTTTGTGTCCCCCTCCGGTCTCCTGATGGATATCAAACCTGGCCAGTGGTGTCCAGCAGTAAATCAAATCTCTATGAACTTGTGAACTGTTAAGGGAGTTGTTTTTTTAATCAAATACCTCAAATTGGGGGTGCAGCCTTCAGGATTGTGCTCAGATCCTATAAATACTTGTCACTTCTGAAAATCAGACTAACTTACCTTCTCCAAGCATGAATCATACCTTCCAAAACCAAGTGCACTGTTGTAACACTAGGAACTTCTCCCAGTCTTGTTTCCATGTTTGTTTTGAGGGATGCACCTTCCTACTCAAGGATTCTTTCTCCAGAGGAAACCACCATCACTTGTATCACAGCTCCCTGCAGCAGCACTGCCAGCTGGTCCTGGTCTCCACATGGGCACAAATGCTTCCTTTGAGGATGGGGACAAGAAAATGGTGGATTTTGTCTAGATTTTGCCTGCTGCCCCTCCTCCTCCCTCCATGTCCCACTGTGATGAGTGTGGCACTGGTTTTGGGATAACTTCCCTAGAGGGCCTGACAGACAAACTTGGTGTCCCCAGAGCCATTCTTCCTTGGGCAGAATCCACTCAGCACTTCCAGCCCCTGCTCTCAGCATGGGCTCCAGCCCTAGCCCTTCTGGGGAGTCTTCACTGACCTCTGCTGAGATAGTTGGTGTGGGTTTTTTTTTCAGGGAGCACTGGATGCAAGGCCTGGCATTTGTCTTTGTTGAATTTTACCAGTTCCCTCTGGCTCCATTTCCCAGTCTGTCCATGTCCTTCTGGCCCTGCCCTGGAGCATTGGCCCCCTTGACTTGTGTCACCCACAACCCTGACAGGAGAACACTCCGTGAGCTCTTTCCTACAACTGATGAGGATGTTCCACAGAACTTTTCCCTGCCCACTAGGCAGATGTGACCTCTTCACAGCACCCTCTGAACCTGGTGGCCTGGACAGGTGCTTTCCCTGCCAGGAAAGGCAGCAAGTGCTGCTTTTCCTGACATTGCAGCTGGTCTGACTTGTACCCACTGAGTGCCCTCCTTGCCCTCATCCCTGCTCTCCCTGCTGCTGCCCAGGCAGCCTCTGGGCCCAGGATCCCAGCAGCCACACCTGGCTCAGGAGCTCAGTGGGTTGATAAAAGCCATGATTCTCCCTGAGGCTGCAACAGTTTCATGCTCAGAATGGTTTTGGCTGCCTCAGATGCAGTTCTGAGGGCACTAAAACTGTCCTGTCCTGCAAGTGACACCCAGACAGCAGTTCCAACAGATTTCATACAACCTAGAGCTTGTGCTTTTGTGTTCTTCTTTTCTCCTCAGGCTGGGCTTCCCCATCCCTGGAAGAGTCCAAGACCAAGCTGGATGAAGCTTGAAGAGACCTGGTCTAGTGGAAGATGTCCCTGCCCGTGGCAGGGGGTGGAACTGGATGAGCTTTAAGGTCCCTTCCAACACAAATCAATCTGAGAGTCTGTGATTCTAGCACCAGTTTTTAAAACTCTCCTGGGCACTCTTGTGCAGGATTTCCTCATAAGTCCCTCTGTTGTTGGAGTGAGGAAAAGGGGGCCCTGACCATGGTCTGCAGTTGTCTCGTGTTATGGGGGAGAGGCGATGGGTCCAGACTCTCCTCACAACTGCATGGTGACCAGAGAGGCAACGTGGACAAGCTGGAACAGGAAACATCCTCACTGGATCTCAGGGAAAAACCCCTTGGGCACTGGATAAAGGCTCTGAGAGGCCCTAGACTCTGACCTTGGAGATTCTCAGCCCCCACCTGGCCACAGATGAGCACACTCACAGCCTGAGCCACCTCTGCTACCAGGGCCTGCTCAAAGCACGGCTTAGACCAGCAGCCCCTGCCCACCAGCACAAGTCTGATGCTGAAATTGAACTCTCACCAGTTTTTCCAAGAACAGCATTTCAGGGGTTTCTCCCAATGATTTCCTCAGGAAAAGCACTTCTTTAGGATTTTTCAAATTATTTTTAGCTAAATTGTCAGGGCCAGTTTTCACCAGAACCAGACAAGGAGTAAGCTAAATTTGGCATTTCCACTTTGGCCTATCCAAGACAGGACAACAGCCTCACCCTGCATCTTGTGGGAGAAGATGGAGATTCCTGCCAGACTCTCCTCCCAACACTTGACAAGGAGGTTTTTGTCTGAAGAAAATTATACTGTTTCAAGCTTTTGTCCATTGTAATTTACACTTGTGTTTAAGAAGACTGGGCAAGAAGGGTTGCAGTTTTATGGCCTAACCATAAACTGGCCAAAGCTGACCAGATTTACATGCGTTTGTGGTGTGCTGATGTTTGCAGACACCCAAACACTGCACTCAGAAAACATAAAGTGAGTGGCCTCTGCCCCTGGGGCACCACCCCAGCATGTATCCAACATCAGCAGAACAGACAACTGGGGATACAAACACCATAAAGTCACCCTAGGACACCCTTGCACAGCATGGTCTGGGGAGGTCCAACATCTCCAGCAGCCTGGAAAAGGAAAGTGTGGTCCTGGCACCAGCCCTGGGGTCGCTGGCTCTTGCTGGGCAGCTTGTGCTCAGAAAGCACCAAGGAAAGACTCTCCTGTCACCACTGAGCAATACTCCTGCCCCATGGTTGTTCATGGTCCTTCCTGGGCAGCTGTGGCACCTGCTGCCTGTCTCCTTCCCATGGCTCCGTCCCCAGCTGCACAAAGCCAGCCCTGAGGTTCCTCATTCAGCTGTGGGCACCAGCTCTGCCCCTGAGGCTAATTAGTGCACTTCCACCAGGAGGCTGAAGTTGGAGAGAGTTCTTGTGTTCCCAGTTTGCCCAGTTGGTCCCATTCCCCACAGCCTCCCATCTGTGGGGAGCAGCCCACAGGAGTTCCAGTGCCAATTACGAAAGCCCAGAGCACTTCCCCTGCTCACCTGGCATGTTTGTGAACATGCAAACAAGGCCCACAGTGGGCTGTTAAAAGTTCTGGGCTGGTAAAAGTTCAAGGCAGCCACTTTATTCACAACCTGCTGGAATCAGTTGCATGCTAGAGGCACTTGGAGTGAGAAGGCCCAAGTCTGCACAGACCTGCCACCTTTGAAATGTCTGTGGACGGGACACACACCTGAAGCTGTTAAAGTGAAATAAAAAGAGAAAACAGTAAGTAATTGGCCAGTGCTTTGACAGGCTCTGGGAAATATTTGGGTAACAGGAAACATTTTGAAAATTTCTGGTTTTGCAACAAAAAATATAATGTTGAGATTCCAGGGCTATTTGCAATCCAGGTTGTACCTCCTGCCCAAATTCTTGCTCTGCTCCAGCCACAACAGCTATATCCCACAGTAGGTAGGAGCAGTTATTACACCACTGCGTACCTCATACATAACTTGTGTCATTCTGGTGCCTCTTGGTCCTGTGCTGAGTCACCTCTGATTTGTAACTTCCAAAGGGTTTAGTTTAACACAATTTATCTCGTTTTTCTCTCCTTGCTGACCCTTTCCTATCCCTGATCTGTGGGTACAGACCAAGCTGAAACCAGAGGCCTGGGCCTTGACTCAGGCTTATTCTTCTTTGCCACAAAGATTTTCGGTTGTTTTATTTGACCTCCAAACTTTGTCTTGCAAAATAACAAACTCCATTATCTGAATGCTGGCTCAGTTTAGTCTTGTGATGGGTGATGCTGCCACAATGTCACATCTGTAGTTTTTCTGTTGTTCTCCTTCTGTCCAATGCTTCATGAAATTCCCATTATCCCATTTCTCCCTGAAGGGACAGCCTGGGGAGGGACCATGGCAGAGCAGGTACACACCCGAGGGACTGAAGCCTATGGGTGTGCCAGAGTGAGTAAACAAGAAGGAAAGAGGAAGAAACAAGCAGAAAAGCAAAGCACAGCCCCTTGTGCTGTGTCACTTCCCCCAGGGACTAGGAAAGACTGGGCAGAACCTGCAGGGAAAGAAGGGACAAAAGTCGCTGGACTGAACCTGGGAAAGTAGAGGAAAGGTGTTTCCCCAGATGTTTCTTTAATCATTGGGTTTTCCTCAGTATCTGAATCAGTAACTAAAAGTGTGTTACAGCAATAAATCCAGTGAAATTCCTCAAGCTGAGAGGGTTCTGCCTGTGCTGGCAGGGACTGAGGTCAGGCCTAGGCTGGGATCAGCAGTGATTTCCCTCCAAAGCCTTTCCTTCCCTTCTTCCCAGGCCAAGCCGTGTCGTCCCCTCCAGTGCTGACACAAACCTGCTCAATTCCTCCAAGAGCAGATCACATTTAGGCCCAAAACTGACAGGTCCCTGTGAGCCGCCCTGGCCCAGCTCCACACCTGAGGTGTCTCTGCAGGTGCCCGGGCTGGTGGCCCCAGGCAGTGCTTTTGCAGCAGCAACTGGGGCAGAACCTGCTGCAGACACACAGCTGTGACAGGCCCTGTGCACAGAGCCCTGCTCCCTGTGCACCACCCCACAGGAGGGCCAGGGACCGGCAGCTTCCAGGACAAACCAGGGCTGGCAAAGTGCCCTTCACCCCTCTACTGAGGTGCCACATTGCCCTGGTTTGAGACACACTGGGAGACTGATTTCTTGCTGTAACACACTATCAGCATGGAATGGCTTGGGCTGGGCTGGACCATAAAGCTCATCCAGCTCCATGGCCCTGCCATGAACAGGGACATCGCCCACAACACTAGGCTGCTCCAGGCCCATCCAGCTCAGCCCAGAAAACTGCCAGGGATGGGGCAAGCATCACTGGAAAAACAAAAAATCACTTACTGGGTATTTACAAGGAAGGGAAAAAGAAAACAGAAAAAAAAAAAAAAAAAAAAAAAAAAAACCAAAAAAACCCAACCCAACGAAACAAACCCACTTTGATAAGAGCCCTCAGAGCAGAGTTACCTGTGACATTCCATAAGACCTCCTTGGAGACCAAAAATCAGTTTTACACTGTCTCCTGCATCAAACACCAGGTGCTTCAACCTCAGGTCTCTGATAAGGTTTGCTGGGTAGCTTTATATTCACACAATAAATCCTCTGTCTGGGGCAACAGGCTGCCCAGTCTGAGCACCTGTGCTCAGGTACAGCCCCAGGGCCAGGGCAATGTCAAGGTGACACGCAGCAGGTACCTGAATCACGGTGGCTGTGAGGTGGTGTCACCCTGTGACAATCCTGCTGTCAGAGTTCTCTGCACTGGCAGTGTTCAAAGGGGCCCTTTTCCCAAATGTAAACATTCCAAGTGAGTAAGAAAAAACACCAAAATTTCAAAAATGGCAAGCATGAGCCAGGAATTACCAGTGAATGACATTCCCAAGGAATATCCAAAAAGGAAAGTGCAATAAAAGACAAGAGGTGAAAAATAGTGAAGTTTAATAGTTACAAGAAAAACACACAGATCTGAGCAAAACCTCTGGGAACCAATAAAACAACTGACAAAATATCAATAAAGTATCAACAGCACTGGGGACAGCAGCTCTCAGACCTGTGTGAAGACACACGGGATCCTGAGCAGATCCACTCTGGACACTGCTGAGGACAGGGACAGCAGTGATGTCCCGCAGATCCCTGGATCTGTACCTGGAACAGAACAACGACCATTTGGTCCCAGACAGGAGGAGGAGGGAACACAAACACAGATGAGTTTAACCATGGCAGCTCTGGGCAGTGCTTTCCACCACAGAGCACTGTCAGTCACTACCCAACACCTCACAGAGTTCTGGGAGCACCTGGAGAGTCCCTGCCTTGGCTCTGTGATGTACCAGGGCACTGGTGAACCTTGGCTCAGCTTTCCTGCCCCGAGCACAGCACAGCACAGCACAGCACACCTTCCCCAGCCTGAGCATTTGGGACAGCCCAAAGGAAATTCCCTCAGTACAACAAGGCAGTGCACTGTAGGGAGACAGCATAAATGGGCTGAAACCCTGTCCAGGAACACATCTCACACAGCATCACAGAGAGAAACACAGATCAGCCTGCCAGGACCTGGCTCTGTACCTCCCAACTAAGCCCTCCTGCACCGCTCTGTCATCATTCTGTCACACATCTGGGTAATTCAGTGGCCTTGTCCATCCCATTTCCCAAGGACATGGAACTGACCCAGCTCCCGGTCAGGCCATGGACACTGAGGGCTCCAAGTGGTCTCACATGAAGAGCTATTGGCAAAGCTCCTCGTTTCCCAGCCTAGTTGCAGGTGAGCAAAGACAGGACAGCTCATGTTGCCCTGCTGAGGCCTCTCTTCATGCTCTTTTTCCTTCTTTTCTCCCTAAGGCACAGTGGGAACAGCCAGCAGAGAGAACCCGAGGCTTCTCATCAGCCAACCCAGGCCAATCCCATCTGGAACAAGCAACCCATCCTTCACCTGGCCCTCGACCAACTCACCTGTCTTGTTCACACCCAAACAAACTCAGGGGCCAGTGAGCTGCATGGCCAGACTCTGTCAGCATGAAAACTGCTGGCAGGACTCTTTCTACAGTACCCCAGCAGCTGCTGTCACACCAACAATCTGATCCCAGGTGGCACAATGTGCATGAGGCTTTCCCTCTGCCACACTCCCTGAAACACGGCACAGCTCTGTGCCTGGTGCCCCAAGAGAGTGCTGACAGGCCCTGCTGGGTCAGCAAACCAAACCCTGCTGGGGTAACTCGGGTCACCTCTGCCTCCTCTGCCCCGAGCAGGCGGTGCACGCGCTCCTCGGCGCTGTAGTAGAGCTGCCCACGGCGCAGCTGCGGCTCGTCCTGCTCGTACCAGCGCTGCTCGTCGAACTCGGGGAAGAAAAAGGCAATTTCTCTGCTGGCTGAGGCAGGTGAGTCTGTCAAAAGGGAGAGAAAGATGATGAGAGATGCTGGTCTGCCTCCACAAACACGTGCTGGACTCCAAAGGCACCAGGCTTGGCTGCACCTGGGCAGGTGTGCGTGGGGTCTGCAGAAGGGAACAAATTGTTCACTTGAAGCCCCAGAACTAAAGCAAAGGCAAACAAGGCAGCATCATTCCTGCCTCCCTCAGAACTACCCACGAATGCCAGGCCTACCTGAGCCATGGGTCGTGTTCCTGGTGTCTGTGAGGCCGTAGGCACCTCGGATGGAATCTGGGTGACTGTGTCGGGCTCGGAACACTTTAGTGGGTCCCATCAGGGATCTCCAGAGAGGGACAGCGTTCTCGTGGGCCAGGATGTAAGCCCACATGGGGCCACTGCAGCAAGGGTCCAGAAACAGCAGAAGAAAAGATTATGAAGAGCTCGTTACAAACAGGTTATTCATCCTTACAAACCTGTACAATACAGCTGCCGTGGCTGCCATGCTGGGCCCTGGCCTGCCCTGCCAGCCCATGGGACGGGCAGGGCACAGTCCTACCACGGCACCGAGGCCACGGCGTTGGCACTGGTGACCCACTCTAAATGAAGACCTCCACCACCTTCGGGGTGCCACCCACCAGGTACCACTGCTGTCACAGTAGCGACGATCCCGACACTCCTCCCCGCAGCAAGAGCCTCCCACCTCCGCACATCCCAGCGAGCCCCTCCACACACGGGCCACCCGCAGCGCAGGGCTTCCCCGCACGCCCGCGGCAGGTACCTGGCCATGAACTCCACCAGCCGCTGGTAGAAGAAACGCCCTGCGGAGAGACACGGACCGAGTCGGCACCGGCTCAGGGCCACCGGCCCGAGGCAGCCCCTGCGGCCCGCTCGTACCTGCGTGCTCCCGGTAGAAGCGGCGGCTCTGCTCCGGGCCGCACCGCAGCTCCTTGGCGCGGACAATGAGGAACCGGTGACGGAGGATGGCGGCGTGCACGGCCTGCGGGAAGAGGCGGCGCTGGGGGGGGCGGGTCGCGGCGAGGCCTGCTGTGCAGTGCCCGGCCCGGCCTGGCCCTACCCGGCCCGGCCCTGCCCTGCCAGGCCCTCACCTCGCGCACGAGCGGATGGGCCACCGCGTCCGGCTTGAGCAGCGCCAGCGTCAGCTGCAGCCGGCGGGGAGCGGCCATGGCCGGGGCAGGGACGGCACCCACTGAGGGCAGGGGGCGGGGCCGGGGCGAGGGCGGGGCGGGGGCGAGGGCGGGGCCAGGGGGGCAAGCGGGGATGGGCGGGGCAGAGGGCGGGGATGGGCGGGGCAGAGGGCGGGGATGGGCGGGGCAGATGGCGGGGATGGGCGGGGCAGATGGCGGGGATGGGCGGGGGATGGGGCGGGGATGGGCGGGGCAGAGGGCGGGGATGGGCGGGGGATGGGGCGGGGATGGGCGGGGCAGAGGGTGGGGATGGGCGGGGAAGAGGGCGGGGGTGGGCGGGGAAGAGGGCGGGGATGGGCGGGGGATGGGGCGGGGATGGGCGGGGCAGAGGGCAGGGATGGGAGGGGGATGGGCGGGGCCGGGACGCGTCGCGCGGCGGCCGGGACGCGCAGGCGCTGCCATGGCGACGGCGGCGGAGGAGCGAGGCCGGGACGGGGTCCGGGAGGAAGGCCCGGATGGGGGCCGGGATGAGGCCGCGGCCGGCGCTGAGGAGACGGTGAAGATCATCTGCCTGGGCGACAGCGCCGTGGGCAAGTCCAAGTGCGTAGGGCGCGGGGGTCCCGCGGGTTCGGGCTGGGGGCCCCGCGGGCTCGGGCTGGGCAGCGGCGGGGCCCGCGGGCTGACGGCGTGCTCCCGTGCTCTCTCCGCAGGCTCCTGGAGCGGTTCCTGCTCGATGGCTTGTATCCTTGGGAGCGGGGGAGCGGTGCGGGCACGGCGGGGGGCGGTGCGGGCTGGCCCGGTGGTGCGGACCGGCCCGGTGGTGCGGGCTGGCCCGGTGGTGCGGGCTGGCCCGGTGGTGCGGGCACGGCGGGGGGTGGTGCGGACCGGCCCGGTGGTGCGGGCGCGGCGGGGGGCGGTGCGGGCTGGCCCGGTGGTGCGGGCTGGCCCGGTGGTGCGGGCCGGCCCGGCGGTGCGGGCTGGCCCGGTGGTGCGGGCTGGCCCGGTGGTGCGGGCTGGCCCGGTGGTGCGGGCTGGCGGAGCGCGGTCTGCGCCTCTCGGTGGGCTCCTTAACCCCCGCAGCCGCCCCCAGCAGCTCTCCACCTTCGCCCTGACGCTGTACCAGCACCGCGCCCGCGTCGGCGGGCAGCAGGTCCGCGTGGGTGAGTGGCGCCAGCCCGGGGGGCACGGAGCGTTCGGGGGACAGGCCGTACCGCGGCAGAGGGAACAGCTGCCAGCTGGAGATGCCCTCGGTCTGCGCCTTGGTTACGTGTTTTGATAGACGAAAACATCGTGACAAGTTTGGTGCCCGTCTGTGATGGGGCTGCAGCATTGGTGGATGGGGGAAAGTGACTTCCATCATCCTCCCGGGCCTGGCAAGGTGTAGGGCACTGTCCCCACGATGTCCTGGGCTCCGGAGAGGCAGGGATTGGATGGATGGGTGGAGGATAAAGAATGGTTTGGATGACCACATGGATTCACTGGTCATGGCTCGTTGGGGTTGGGGCTGACTATTCAACATCTTCATTGTGACACGGACAGTGAATGCAAATGTGGTCTGAGGGGCACCTGTCTGTATTTGGGCAGTTTAAGAAGGACAGTGTCCAGCAGGTCTGATACAGAGTCCAGTCCGGCACTTTGCAGTATCAGTGCAAAGGAATCCCTAAGGAAACTGGCTCTGGGTTTGGCTTTGGGTACAGCGCCACGCTTGGGTCCAGCTGACAAGAGGTGTGACTACATTGAGGTGCTTAACTGAAGCTGTGCCAATTTATACAGCAAACCACACTCAGATGTGAGCCTACATACCCAGTGAGAGGTGGGGGATCTCCACCTGAGCTGCACCAACAGCAAAAGGCACAGTGGTGTCCATGATATCTGATGTACACAGAATTTCATAGACTGGGACCTGTTTGCCTCTGGCTGGCTTACCTTCAGCACTTCTCTGCTCCTGGGAGAGCTGAGTCGGGTGTCTGCAAGAGGAGCTGGAGCATTTCCCACAGCAGGGCCCCAGCTGACCATCACTGGGTCAGAAATCAGCAGTGTCCAGCAGTTTCTAGAGTTTTAGGTAGCTTCCTGTTGTCATCCCTCGTGACAGAGTGCCAGACATTGCTACTGCTCTTTGCACTTCTGCCTGTCTTGGTCCTGCTGTCCCATACAACTCGTGTCACTGGTAGCTTCTCCTTTGCTGATGCCCAGTGCCAGCACAGCCCACAGCTGAGCCCATAAGGAAGGGTCCCAGTTGATACAATTTCTTAACCCTGTTTCAGATTGGTGTGGTGAAACTCAGTTTGTGTCCTTGAGCAGGTGGGCTGGGCTTTGCCTCCTGGGTGTAAGCTGTGAGAGGAACAGAGCTCAGTGAGTTGTCATTCCAAGCTCTTTTTGCCTTACAGACTTCTGGGACACGGCGGGCCAGGAACGGTTCCGGAGCATGCACGCCTCCTACTACCACCAGGCCCACGCCTGCATCATGGTGAGGCCGTCTCAGCTGGGACCTGTGGGATTTGGGTTCAGAATGGTCTCGGTGACACTTGGCCTTCTTGTTATTTTTATGGTTATCCTGCCATGTGTTCCTTGTCTCTTCCAGTGGTTTAAAAAAGCTTTCCTAGATTGTTCTTTCTTCTCTCACTAAATGAACCCCCTAGATGGACCTGGTTAGCCCTGGTCTGTCTCTCCTGGTAACACTTTCCTGTATCCCCTGGCTCAGCTGTCTTCCCAATGTCCTCATGTTTGCCCCTGTTCTCTGTTCCGTTGGCTCCTCACCTATTCAGATCTCCTGGTTTGCCCTGTCACTCTCACTTTCCACTGTTCCTCACCACCTGGGAGCCCCAGTAATTTTCACTGATGGTTTAGTTATCAGAACAGAGGAGGCCACCTCTGATCCTGCTTGGCACAAACTGTTCCCAGTGCCAGCTCCCTGTGTGGGTGGTGGGGACTTGCACAGGACACCATGACAGCATAAAGGACATCAAGGGGTTGTTTCCTGCTGGCTGGGCTTGGGGATACCGTCCCTTTCTCTTTCACCCTTTCTAATAACACCCAGTTCCCTTTGTCTTGTCTTCCTTGGAACATTCTGGGTTCTGTCCTTGTGTTGGTCAGAGCTGTCCTGGGTTGGCCCCACAGATTGCTCAGAGCTGTCCTGGGTCAGTCAGAGCTGTGCTGGGCTGGCCCTGGGATTGGTGGTTCTCTCTTGGAAGGTGTTTGATGTGCAGCGGAAGGTCACCTACAAGAACCTGAACAGCTGGTACAAGGAGCTGAGGGAATTCCGCCCAGAGATTCCATGCATTGTAGTGGCCAACAAGATTGATGGTGAGTGTACCTTCTGCTCCCAGCTTGCCAGGGTCATGGTGGGATTTGCTCCTGTCCTGACTGAGAATGAATGTCACTTGTCCGTTGGGTCCAGTGGATTTCCTCAGTCTGCCAAGGCTGGGTCCTGTGCTGACCTCAGCTGCTGTCTTACAGGTGCTTGTCCTGTGTCACCAGCAATTAAAAGTGAAAATTTGATCCATTTTAGTTTTATTCAAGTGTTGTTCTTCCAGTTCTGTCCTTACCACACTGCTTATTCTATCCATCAAGAACCCAAAAGTGATTAGAGTAGCACCTAGTCAAAAATGGCAGCAAAAGGAGGCAAAAGCTGTTCTGTGGCTTCCCTAGGCCAGTCAGGGATGGCCTTGGTGCTGCTCCTTCAGCCTGCACAGACTCCTCTGTGCTGACGTGTCTCAATGTACTGGTTGACAAAACTGTTCACCTGGCTCTGCAGGAGGCTGGAAGGTTCCCTCTCATGGGGAATGCCAGCCAGCCATTCATGATTGCTGTCACTGGGCTGTGGCTTGTCTGGGTCAGCAGGGGCTGACGTGTCAGAGAGAAGACACCCACCTTCAAGACCTCCTGCCATGTCTGACTGACCATGTCTTCTTTGTCTGCCTCAGCGGATATGAAGGTGACCCAGAAAAGCTTCAATTTTGCCCGGAAGTTCAGTTTGCCCTTTTACTTCGTGTCTGCTGCCGATGGCACCAACGTGGTGAAGGTGAGATTGGTGTTTGACTGCTGGACTTGGTGTCCATGAGGCCCCTTGGCAGCCCAGGGGCACAGGGGCTGCTGTGGGCACAGAGAGCAGGAAACGGTCCATCATTTCAGCTCCATGTGAGAGGCTGGTAGCCATGGAGAGCTGCAGAGAGGTTTTTTCCCCTTGGGATGTGGGAACAGTCTCCCTCTGCTACAGAAACCCAGTGCCCACATGCCCCATCCTGTGAGTGACAGGATGTCCTTCCCACCAGCTCTTCAACGACGCCATCAGACTGGCCGTGGCTTACAAACAGCACTCGGGAGACTTCATGGACGAGGTCCTGCGGGAGCTGGAGGTAGGGAGGGCTCTCTCCTGCTCCGTCCAAGTCCTGGCAGATGAGCAGTTCTGCCCTTTTTCTCCTGTGGCAAAGGGGGGAAACTGCAGCGTGGGAAGCTTTGCCCTTTGCTGATGATCCTGGGGGCTTTGTGTGCTGCTCACTTCTGGGCTGGGAAGGGGGAGGTGGGAACCATCACAAGAGCTCTTGCTGCCCTAGGCAGAGTCTAAAAGAGCCACAGCAGATACAGTTGTTGCAGTCTCTGTCATTTCTCAGCAGTTCCTTGTCGTGCTCCTTTCCAGAGCTTTGACTTGCAGAAGACAAGCACGGATTTGTCAGACATAGGGAAGAGCTGCACTGAAGAGGAGCCCTCATCTGCCTAGACCCCGAGCCTGGTTTTCCCTTGGCTCTGGACTTCTGGGGCCTGCACAGAGGACAGTGATGTTTCTCATGCGCTAGAGCTGTAGTGATGGGCAGCTGGGCCTTTTTCCTTCTTGTGGGAGCCTACCTGGGCAGGATCTTCATTGGCTCGGCCTTCACTGCTGCACATTTTGCTCAGGGGAGGGATGGGAGAATCCACATGATCCCACATGGATGGTCGCTCATTCCTACCGCTTCTTTAGGACAGAGCTGCCTAGGAGAAGTGAGCCACCTTGGACCTGCAGGAAGAACCCTGCTCAGATGCTGTAGTGGTACCTGCTGCAGAAAGCAAACACTAAAGGATATTTTTTACAAAGCTGTGAGATGGCATCCTCCCCACACTGCTGCTGTAAGGAGGCAGGTCCCAGGTGATATAAGGCCATGGGCCAGCCCAGCGTGCTCCCAGCTGAGCAGGTGCTGCCTCAGTCCACCCACAACCTCGGCTGCAACATCCCTGGGCTCCCATCCCCGTTCTGCCCCAGAACAGCCAGATCCTATGGGCTGCTGAGCACAGGAGGTTTCTCCTTCCAGGTGCATATAGCTGACACAGGTGGGCTCACACCTGTGGGCTGGTTCTGTCCCAGCTTATTGGATGTGGCCATTGCTCGTGTGTGTGTGTCTGTGTGTGTGTGTGTGTGTGTGTGTGTACAAGATGCTGCATTCCAGAGAGCTGGATACATACACACACTTAGTCACGGAATCATAGAATGGTTTGGTTTGAAAGGGACCTTAAAGATCATCTCATTCCAGCTCCCATTTCAACTATCTCAGGCTGCTCCAAGCAGCCTGGCCTTGGACTCCTCCAGGGATCCAGGGGCAGCAAACACCTTCACTGGGCACCCTATGCCAGAGCCTCCCCACTCCCTGAGTAACAACTCCTTCCCAACACCTCATCCAAATCTCCCCTCCTCTAGATTTAAACCATTCCTCCTTGTCCTATCATGACCTGCCCATGCAAAAAGCTGCTCTCCCCCATTATTATAACCTGCTTCAGGCACTGGAAGGGGCACTGAGCTTTCCCTGGAGCCCTCTCCAGGCTGAAGAATGCAAGTGAACAGCACAGCAAATGGACAGGCAGAGCAGGGACTCTCTGAGCCTGCGGGTGCACTGAGCAGGGCTGAAAACACGGTTAATAGTGAAGACAGAAACTTTACTTCAACACCTCAGTCACATCAGCATCGGAGTGGCCACAGTGGAGCAGCATGGGCAGGACAGAGAAGCCTCTGGCCCCAAGGCTACCTTTGGCCCAGCAGGAAATGGCATGGTCCACTGTAGCCCTGGATCCTGCTCATCCCGCTGCTGCTCAAGGTTTTTTTGTCCTTCATAAACTGCAGGAACTCCTGCAGCAGATTCCAGAATTGCACCAGGATCTGGTGTGGGAATGCCCTGGGCAGTGATGTGCCCGAGGATGTCACCACTGGTCTCCTGCTGTGCTCAGGGTTCAAGTTGATGTGTTCCTCTGGTTCCTCTTCTTCCTCTTCTTCCTCTTCTTCCTCTGCTTCCTCTGCTTCCTCTGGTTTCACATGCCGCTCAGGGCCCGAGGTGACGACTGGCTCTGGGGCTGGACCTGCTCTTTCTGCTGGGCTCAGGCCCGTCTGGAGCAGGATCCAGTTGTAGAAGTGCTGGGTGGAGGTGTAGATCCCGGGGTGCCGGGCTCTGTCACAGCCCCTGCCCCAGCTGTTCATTCCCACCAGCCAGTAGTAATCGGCTCCGTTGTCCTTGCAGACCAGGGGACCTCCACTGTCCCCCTGCGCCAGGAGAGAGGGCTCAGGGGCTGTGGGGGGGCTGCTGCTAGCCCCAGGGCAGGGTCCTCTCTCCCAGCCCCAGGGCGGGTTCCTCTCTCCCAGCCCCAGAGCTGGCTCCTCTCTCCCAGCCCGGGGCTGGCTCCTCTCTCCCAGCCCCAGCTCCTCTCTCCCAGCCCCGGGGATGGTTCCTCTCTCCCAGCCCCAATGCTGGCTCCTCTCTCCCAGCCCCAGTGCTGGCTCCTCTCTCCCAGCCCCGGGGATGGCTCCTCTCTCCCAGCCCGGAGCTGGCTCCTCTCTCCCAGCCCCAGCGATGGCTCCTCTCTCCCAGCCCCAGCTCCTCTCTCCCAGCCCGGGGCTGGCTCCTCTCTCCCAGCCCGGGGCTGGCTCCTCTCTCCCAGCCCCAGGGATGGCTCCTCTCTCCCAGCCCGGGGCTGGCTCCTCTCTCCCAGCCCCAGAGCTGGCTCCTCTCTCCCAGCCCGGGGCTGGCTCCTCTCTCCCAGCCCCAGGGATGGTCCCTCTCTCCCAGCCCCAGTGCTGGCTCCTCTCTCCCAGCCCCAGTGCTGGCTCCTCTCTCCCAGCCCCAGGGATGGTCCCTCTCTCCCAGCCCCGGGGCTGGCTCCTCTCTCCCAGCCCCAGGGATGGTTCCTCTCTCCCAGCCCCAGAGCTGGCTCCTCTCTCCCAGCCCCAGGGATGGTTCCTCTCTCCCAGCCCCAGGATGGCTCCTCTCTCCCAGCCCCAGCGATGGCTCCTCTCTCCCAGCCCCAGCGATGGCTCCTCTCTCCCAGCCCCAGCGATGGCTCCTCTCTCCCAGCCCCAGGGATGGCTCCTCTCTCCCAGCCCCTGCCAGGTCCGCATTCCCGGCCCGGGCGGGCTCTGCTCAGGGGCCAAAGCCTCCAGGCCCTCGGCTGGGAGCGGGTCGGGAGCTCTCCCATCTCTGCACGTGGGTCCCAGATGTGCGGAGGACAGATGTTCCGGGATCACATCCGCACTTTGAGCCTGCTGGGGGCACTGGATGGGCTTTGTGGGCAGGACCAGGTCTTGAGGACAAGGGGACATAGGACAGGGACCCGCGGGTGGGGCAGGGAGGGGCGGGCACGGGACAGGCTGGGCTGTGTGTGGGGGCTCCTACCTTGCAGGTGTCGATGCCGCCCTGTGGGTACCCCGCACAGACGTTGTCAGCATGAACGGCCCCCGCGTACCACGGGCTGCTGTTGCAGAGCTCCGTATCCATGAGGTGGACCTTGGACTCCCGCAGCACCATGCCTGCTCCCGGAGCTGTGGGCACAGAGGGGAGCGAGCCCCCAGCAACTGAGTACCCATCCCCTTCCCTGCCCGGGGCTCAGCCCCTTCCCCGGGCCCGGCTCTGCCCCTTCCCCACGGAGCGATATCGTCCGGCTGTGTCCCTGCTGTTGGCCTGCAGGAGGAGCCAGACCCATCTCTCCAGAGCCTTCCCGGGGCCAGCAGGGCTCGTTTGGGTGCCCAAGGACCTTCCAGCTCCTCCCGTTCCACGCCCCGTCTCGGCGGGGACTCCTTCCCCCAGGCCGGGCTGCTCCGAGCCCCGGCCCCGCTGGCGTCCTGCAGGCGGACTCTGCCTGCGGCCACTCCGTGTCCCCGGGGTGCCCAGCTGGCCCTCGGAGCACACATCCCTTTCGGGAGCTCACCTCTGGCAAAGTTCCAGCCGGCGATGTAGCAGGATTTCAGCTCCGAGACCCTGAGCGAGGCGTCGGGCACGCAGCCCAGCTGGATGTAGTCGCTGCACTCCACGGGCTGGTCCAGCTCCAGCAGGGCGATGTCGTTCCTCGCTGTGGCAGGCACGTAGTGCTGGTGCACCAGGAGCCTCTGGATGTGTCTCACCTCAGCCTCAGGGCCCAGCTGAGTCAGATCTGTGGCCCCTATCACCACCTCCCACTTGAAGATGTCCCTGGGGAGCAGATGGAGACAGGGGTGACAGGGAGCAGAGCCACGGGCTCCAACATCTCCCAGCCTTCTGCTTCCCAAGGCAGAAGGGAAGTGGCACGTGGTGCTGTGCCCTGGGCACCTGCCCGTGCTCTGGGGACATCTCTGTCCCTGCTGTTTCTTACCCGCCCCTGGCGAAGCAGTGTGCGACTGTGAGGACCCACTGGGAGCTGAGGAGGACACCTGCACACATGTGCCACGTGCCGTTCTCCCAGGTGGCCTGGACGCTGACGATGCCGGGCCAGGCCCCTGGCTGGACACCGGTGCTACCCACAGCACGGGATGTGTCAGCAGCAGGAGCCATAGAGTTGTAGTCAGGAACTGCAGAGCTGTGATCGGAAGCCATGGGCCGGAGCCCACAGGTGCCTCTGGAAGCACAAAGCCATCACTGCCCTGTTCGGTGGCTGCTGCTGCTCTGCTGCTGCTCAGGCTGAAGGTCCCACCTGGTGCTGAGTGGCAGCAGTGCCAGAGATCCCCGAAGGGCACCTGTTCCCTGGTTCTGCCAGGGAAGTCCCCAAGTGTTCCTCCAGCTCCCTCCCAGCCCCTGGGACCACTCACCTGCAGGTGTCCCAGGTGCCCCCCACGGGCCAGGCCAGGGCCAGCAGGACGAGCACCCACAGAAAAGCCATCGGTGCCAGTGCAGGTGGCAGCAACCAGAACTGAGATGTCACCTCCAGTGTGGCCACCACCACAGCACCCAGAGCCTTCGTGGTGCCCAGTGCCCCCAGCCCGGGGCTGCTGTCACAGAGGGGCTGTTCTGTGTTCTGGGCCTGGCAGGGAGGGGCAGCACAGAGTCATAGAGACATGGAATGGTCTGGGTGGAAGGGCCTTTAATGACCACCCAGTGCCATCCTTGTCATGGGCAGGGACACCTCCCACTGTCCCAGGCTGCTCCCAGCCCCAGTGTCCAGCCTGGCCTGGGGCACTGCCAGGGATCCAGGGGCAGCCACAGCTGCTCTGGGCATCCTGTGCCAGGGCCTGCCCACCCTCCCAGCCAGGAATTCCTTCCTAACACCTAATCTAAATCTGCCCACCTTCTGCTTAAGGCCATTTTTCTCGTGTCCTATCACTACATGCTCTTGTCCAAAGTACCCCTCCAGCCTTTTTCTAAGCCCCTTTAAGTACTGGAAGGGGCACCAAAGTGTCCCTGGAACCTTCTGTTCTCCAGGCTGACCAGCCATAACTCAGCCTGCCATGCCCTTCTTCCCACACTGAATGAACATTTTAAACGTGGTGATCCTTGCTGTAAAACAGCAGTTCTCTGCTAGTTCACCTACATTTGCCTTTTACTTATGTTTATTTATGTCCATTTCATAAAGGCATCTGACTTCGATTAAATACCTCGAGCAATGAAAGTTTCTATTTTTTTCCTCTGTAACTTCTTGAAGTATTTTGTGGGAGGATGGCTGAGGTAAAAAGATAACAGTATGAAATTACAGGGGAAAATACAGTTGCTGCTCTCTGGATGGAAGGCAGTCAGCACACCTGATCTCCCTCACACAACAGAATCCAAGAGAATCCCCTGCTGCCCATGCTATGGGATGAGTCCTGGACACAGGACTTGAGGTGTGGCCTCACCAATGCCAACTTCAAGGGGACAACCTCCTTCTTCGTCACCAGCTCATTTTTAGGCACATAGTGACAGGCTGCACCTGCACTATGGTTTCCTTCTTAATGTATGCCCAGCCTTCCTGAGACCCTTTGTTTTTAAGGGCTGCTTCCCAAGGAACTTTCCAAATCAGTGTCCCAAACTGGCTGAAATTCACCCGCTGACAGTCCAGCGGAGAGGTTTTGTTAACACACCTTGTTACTTCACCAAGGATTGAAAACTCCTTCACTTCATGGTCACTGTGCCCAAGATGGTTCCAACCACCACATCTTCCAGCAGCCCTTTTCAGTCTGCAAACTGCAGGTCCAGCAGGGCCCCACCCCTGGTCAGCTGCTCACCTACTGAGGCAGTTCTCTCCCACACATTTGAGGAACCTCTCAGACTGCCTCCTCTCCATTGTGTGGTTTCCAGCAGACATCCGGCAGGTTAAAGATTCCCACAAGAACAAGGGTTGGCAACCACAAAACATCAGCCAGTGCTTTACACAATAATTCATCTGCCTCTTCATCCTGGTTGGGTGGTCTAGAACAGACTCCCACCAGGAGATCTGCCTTGCCAGCCTTCCCCTTGATTCTCACCCATGACCAGTTGACCTTATCATCCCCACCACTAAGCTCAAGACAGTCAGAACACTCCTTAATGTACAGAGTCATCACACCACCTCTCCTTCCTCGCTTGTACCTTCAGAAGAGCTTGGAGCCATCCATTGCAGCATTCCAGACATGGAGTCATCCCATCACAGCTCCATGATGGCTCCATGATCAGAGCTTTGCTGCTGCATGACGGCCTCCAGCTCCTCCTGTGCATTGCCCACGCTGCTGCAGTGGTGTAGATGCACCTCAGCTAGGCTATCGATCTCTCCCCAACACTGGCCCAGCTTCATCTCTAGTGAGTGCGGTCCCATCCCCTTCTCCCTTCAAACCTCGTTTAAAGCCCTCTCAACCAGCCCTGCCAATTCACAGGTTGGAACCCTTTTGCCTCTTCTAGAGAGGTGAACCCCATCTGTCTCCAGCCTGGTGTCATACAAACCACCTCGTGTTCAAAAACCCAAAGCTCCATCAGTGGCACCAGTCTTTAAGCTACTTTTTGATCCCATGGGGTTTCCTGTTCATTTTGGCATTCATCCTTACTACTTACTTACATCTTACTACATCCTTACTACTACATCCTTACATCTTACTAGGAATCAAGACCACCACCTCTTATCCCTTGTGCTCTTGTCCCTTCAATCAGGCAACCCAGTGCCTTGAAGTCCTCTTTTGTTACCCTGGTACTTCTCTCATAACCTCATCCCCGCCGACCAGGACGAGCAGTGGGCAGCAATCACCGGGCTGAATTAGTCCAGGGAGTCTCAGCAATATCCCTTGCCTGGGCCTCAGGGAGGAAGCAGACTTCCCCGTGGGATGGCTCTGGTTGGCATACAGGGTCCTCAGCTCCCCTTAGAAGTGAGTCACCCACTACAAGTACCCTTCTTTTTTCCCTAGTAACTGTAGCTGTGATCTGTTTGATTGATTGCAGTGATCTGGGAGACCCACCACGCAGACCTTCTTCTCCACTCTCATCTGCCTGACCCTCAAACTCCAGGACCTCATTCATGTCTGTTCTGTAAGAGCACCTGGAAAGGTGAGGGAAGCCAGGAGGGAATTCTAACTAACTCGCCAACTTAGTTCCATTCCCCAGCTTTTAGGTCTCCTCCTGCCTGATGGCAAGGGGGTCAGGGCTACTCTGACTCTTGCTGAGCTTTCATGCACTGCATTTCTCTCCTGGATGGAAGGGTGCAACTCCAGCCAACTATTTCTCCCTCGCACTCCCTGATAATCCTCAGCCTCTCCGCCTCCTCTTTAAGATCCTCCACCTGTTCACACCACATGCAATGTTGTTTCCACTGTCCCCCAAGCAGTAACAGTAGGCTCAGACACTCCCTGCAGCTGGAGTCCTGACAGCTGCTGGTTCTTGGGGAGCTCTGTCTAGGTCCCCACACTCCTGCCAGCAGTGGCTTTTGTCAGTGTGTAAACTCCTGATGGGTCTAATTAAGTTGGACAAGTGAAAAAACCAATCCCCACCTGAGGTGAGCTCACCTCAAGAGTCAGGGGGGTGGCTGTGCCCTCACACACGCTGCTGCTTGGGCTGCCACGCCGTGTGCTGCTGCTGCTGCCTGTCCCGTCTGCCTGCCCCAGTCACCACGCCCTGGGTCACCTGCAGTGCCTGCAGCCATTTCCATCTCCTGCACTGCTCCTGGCAGTGCCTGACTGCTGCCAGAGCTCCTGAGCGCACACAGATCTCACCGGAGGGGACTGCACCAGCTCATACAAACACCTGAGGGGGGATCCCACCAATCCCCACGACCTCCCCAGGGCATGAGGATGGTGCCAGACACAGCCCGGTGCTGCCCAGCAGCAGGACAAGGAGTCAGGCCCTGAGCTCCAGCACTTCCAGCTCAGCATGAGGCAGAACTCCCCTCCACCATGGAAGGGCCGAGCCCTGGGACAGCTGCTTGGGAAGGGTGCAAGGTCTCCCTCCATGGAGACATCCCAACCCACCTGGACAAGTGTCACCTGCTCCAGGTGACCCTGCCTGGGCAGGGGTTGGGCTGGAACATCACCAGAGGGCCCTTCCCACTCACACTGTTCTGGGATTCTGTGTGTGATGTGTGTGTGACACCTGTGTGTGACACCTGTGTGTGACACTGTGTGACACTTCCGTGTGTGTGGCACCTGTGACAACTGTGTCAGTGCCCACCTGTGCCCACCCCTGCCCACCCACCACTGCATGTCCCCAGCACGGCCACCACCCAGGTCCCCCAGAGATGTGGGTTCCCCTTCAACCCGCCCCAAGCCTCGGGGCCCCCTCCATGTGTCACCTCTGTCCCAGGGGCACAGCAGGAGCTGCTGAGGGGCTCTGGGGGGCATGGGGACACGGAAGGTGGGAACAGAAACACGGGGGCAGGGCTGGGTGGATGGGGCCTCCAGGCCCTCAGACCAATGCCCCTGAGGGGGGATCACTGTGGGGCACAGGGGCTCATCCCTGCTGTCCCATCGAGGCTGGGGGCTATGGAGGGGTGCTCCTGTGCCCTGAGCCCTCCACATCTCTGTCCCCATGTGCCCCATTGCATGTCCCCGTGCCACGTCCCCAGGTCCCCCCCATTCCTGTCCCCCCCATGACCCCATCCCCCACAGCACCCCACAGAGCAGAGCAGACAAGGAGTGGTGCCAGCACATGTTGGGGACACTGTCAGGGAGACACACGGGGGACACAAGTGACACTTAGGCACCAGGGGAGGGCAATAAATAACCTTCCTCCCAGGTTCTTCTGGGGCTGAGGAGGCTGGGGAGGAGCTGGGGGAATGGTGACAAGGTCACGGTGACAACTCCCAGTGTCCTTGGGGCGTTCCTTTGCCCCCCCCCGAGGTGTCCGTCTCTGCCCACAGGCAGGATCTGGCAGGATCCAGCAGGAAACAGTGGTGGCACTTCCCCATCACAGGACACGGCTGAGACACAGTCACGGGTCACCCACACCACGGCTGCCCCAGGCTCCCCCAGAGACACCCCAGGCTTCCGGTGTCACCCGCAGACCCACGGGGCAACCACAGCCCCCCAGCACCCAAAGGACACCCCGGGAACCCCAGGGAACCCCAGCAGCCCCCTGGGATGGGATGGGGACTTCTGAGGGTGGGGATCCCCAGGCATGAGGCACAACTGCCCCAGGTGGGCTGGGGGCCCCTGGGTGGGTTTCTCTGGGGTGAAGAGCCCCAGGCCCAGCTTGTGACCCCGTGGGGTGCTGGGGGCTGTTTTGGGATACCGGGGAGGGCTATCACGAGTTGTCGAGTGTGAAGTTGGGGGAGTGGTGGGGGACTGTTTGGGGGTGCTGGGAAAGTACCGGGGACTGTTTGGGAGTGCCTGGGGGTGCCCATCACCCGCGGCTGGGTGCAAGGGGCCACGGACACAGGGCAGAGGGGACAGCCCGGGGGTGCCGCGGGGGTCTGCACGTACTGCGGGTATCGAGGAAACTGTCCGGGGAGCTTAGAGGGGGAGCTGGGGCGGTGTCGGGAGGGGCCGGGGCATCCCGGGGGGCTCTACCGCAGCTCATCGGGTGCGAAGAGCCCCCGGGCGCGGCGCAGCACCGAGTCCCGGGCCGGGTCGTAGGGGTGGTCCTTGGAGGGGATCTCCAGCACGGCGGGCAGTGCCCGGGCATGGGCTGCCACTGCCGGCCGGATCTGCTCCGCCAGCGCCTGCGAGATCAGGATCATGCCCACGTCCTCCCGCGCCAGGAAACCCCTGCCAACAGGGAAAAAAGGGAGAGTGAGGGGGCACCGAGGGCCCACCATGGGCGCCCCAGTGAGGTGAGACAGTTTCTCCGGACCCCTTGGACCCCCTAACCACTCCTGGCACCCTGACCCGAGACTCCTGCGAGCCCTCCCCCTCCCCTCCAGGAACTCTGTGACCCCCCGGACCCCAAAACCGGCCTGGATCCTCCTCAGAGACCCCACTAGGGACTCACAAGACCCCACAGGGACCCCTCAGACACCCCCCAAGCCTTACTGACCCTTCTGAGGCAGCCCCAGACCCCCCAGACCCCTCCTCAGAGCGCCCCGCGCCCCCCAGGCCGCCTTCCCCCCCACACACACCGGAAGGTCTCCTCGATCTCGGCCAGGCTTGTTTCCTTCTCCACCACCAGGAAGTTGGGCCGCCGGTGCTTGTCGAGCTCCCCGATGCCGCCCAGCAGAAACCCGGTCACCGTGTCCTCGTCGCCCATCACCGCGATCAGCTTCCCGCGGCCCGCCATGCCCGGGGCCCGCTGGGTACGGAATCCCGACCCAGGGATCGGGACCCTGGGAAAGCCGCTGCCGGGACCCGGCGGGATCGAGATGCGCGGCCGGCAGCGGCTGTGGGGATCAGGAGCGACGGGAACCACCGGGCCCCGCCGCCGCTCCGGGTTCCGGGCCCCGCCGCCGCTTCCGGGTCCCCAGATCGCCCCGCCCGCGCTGCCCCGGCAACGCAGCCGAGGCCCCGCCCACCGCCGTGGGAGGAGCCGCGCCACACTCTGGCCACGCCTCTCAGCGTCCAAACCGCACCCCCTCCAGCTGGCCCCGCCCCGTGACTGTGCGCATGCGCAGCGAGCCGTGCCCTTGAGAGGACGCGGGTCGCTCCCCTGCACAGCGCCCCCTACCGGACGGCGTGGGCCCCGCAGGGCGCCCCGGACCGCGCTGTCCGGGACCCCCTTAACCCCCCCGGGCCCCCCAGGCTACCTCTGTTCTGCCACGGAATTCCCCTAGGACCCCTCAAGACTCGGGAATTCTGCCCCAGACCCTCCCATGCTACCTCCAGTGTCCTGTTCCAGACCCCACCATCTAACATCGGTATCTCATAATCCCATCCTGCAGCCCCCAGAATCTCCCCACACGCCCCCCAGGACCAGGATGTCCTGCTCTGGACCGCCTCGGGCCCCTTCATCCTGCCCCGGACCCCCAGGACTGCCCCCAAACCCTTCTGTGCTGTTCCGGACACCGCAGAATTCTGGTGTCCTGCTCAGGACACCCCGAGATCAGGTGTCCTTCCCCAGAGTCACCCAGGACCCTGGCCCCCTCCCAGCCCCACTCCGTGCTGTATCCCATCATCACTCGGACCACTCTTCCTCTCCCAGTGCTTTATTGACAGGCCCGGGACCCTCTGGTTTCCCGGGGGTCTCAGGCGGCAGTGACACGGAAGGGGCTCCCCGGGACGTCGCGGTCGCCCCAGCGCAGCAGCAGCACGTACTCGCCGCGCTCCCGCACGCTGTAGGTCACCGTGTACACGCGGTTCCCCTCGTGCTTCACGTGCACCTCCTCGCACGGGGCCTTGGGGCCGTGCACCCCCACCAGCAGCATGTTTGTGCCTGGGGGGGACACCGAGAGGGTGAACCCCGAGCTTGAGACCCCAGGGTCACCCTGAGCTCCCCCCCTGCATCCCAGACCCTCCACCAGACTCCCCCACTCACCCACCCCATCGCCCCACAGGCCCCCCAGGCCCCCCTTTAACCTACCCCATCCCTTCTCAAGACTCTGGAATTCCCTGAACACCCCACAGACCCACCACCTCTCCTCCAAGCCCTCACAGGACTCCCCTAGAAGCCCCTGGACCGCTCTGCTGAGCCCCCCATCTGCCCTTCCAACCCCACACCCCTCCCAGCCACCCCAAGCCCCCAGGGCCCCCAGTGTCCCTCACCGGCCTTGCTGCAGTCCACGGTGAAGTGGTTCTTGTGGCCCAGGCGGGCGGCTGCCAGCCCTGGCCCCCGGGCCACCACCTGCCCGGCGTCCGAGGGGGCCTTGGTGACCCCCCCAAAGGCAGGGGGGCCCCGCGACCCCGCCCTCACCACCGGCTCCACCAGCACTGTCGAGGTCTCGTGCAGACTGTGCCCACCTGACAACCGTGGGCCTGGGGAGCACAGGGGGGACACCGTCAGCCCCCACCATGGGTACACCCCCCATCACACCATGCTGGGGGGCATGAGGACATCTTTTGGGGGACCCCCCTCCAACCGGACCCCTCACCATGTCATCCTGGGACTCCTACACCGTGTCACCCCCAGGATCCCTTGTCATCACCCTAGGAACACCCCCACTCACGTCACCCATGGGGCTCTCCAGGGTGGCCCTCCTGCAACCCTCCACCATGCCCATCATTGACCCCTTGTCACCCCACGCTGGAGACCCCCATATTCTCCCTCAATCTCCCTTGTCCATGCCCCCTATCCCCATGTCTACCCCCACCCCATCTGTACCAGTGACCTTGGCCTTGAAGGGGCTGCCCATGATGTGGTGGGGGCTCCAGCATCCCCACGGCCCCCTCAGTTCCCATGTCCCTGCTAGTCCCCATGTTCCTCTCTGTCCCCATGTCCCTCCCCATCCCCATGTCCCTCCCCATCCCCATGTCCCCCCCTGTTCATACCAGTGACCTTGGCCTTGAAAGGGCTCCCCACGATGTGGTGGGGGCCCCCATACTTGATGGAGATGAGGTAGTTGCCAGGGGCCATCGGGGTGTAGGTGACGCGGTGGCCCTCAGGGACCTCTGTACAGTCCAGCTCCACTTTGGAGGGGCCATCAATGGTGACAGCCAGTGCTCCTGCCCCTGCATTGGCTGTCTGCACCAGGAACTCTGAGGGCACTCCTGGGACACGGACATGGGGATGGCATCATGAGGGGGACACCAGGACACCGTTGTGGTCACCACCCACGGCCACCTTCCCATCGTGGCAATTCCCATGGCCACATCCCCACTGCCACCACCACGGCCACATCTCCATCGTGGCTCTGTCCCCATCACCATTTCACGGCCATGTCTCTCCTGCCACCACCACAGTTGTGTCTCCATCCCCACCCGCCTCCCACAGCCGTGTCCCTGTCTGTGTCTCCACAGCAGTGTCACCTGTGCGGCCACCCTCGAGGCCAGGCCCAAAGGCAGTGACGAGCCCGGGGTCCCCGGCCTGGCTCTGCTCGCCCACGCGGATGTTGAAGGGGCTCCCGGGCACGTGGCGCCCGTTGAAGCGCAGGTCGATGGAGTGCACTCCGTTCTCACGTGGCAGGAACCCCAGTGCGTACCGGTCTGGGGGACACAGACGTGTCACCAGGTCCTCGTGTCCCCCTGTCCCCACGTCCCCATGTCCCCACACCCCTGCTCTCGTGCAGCAGGAACCCCAGTGCGTATCAGGGAGACACAGCTATGTCCCCATATCGCTGTGTGCTGTGTCCCCATGTCCCCACATCCCTGTGTCCCCACACCCCATGCAGAACCCTCATGTGTACTTGTCTGGGGGATGCCATCATGTCACCGTGGCCTGTGTCCCCATGTCCCTGTGTCACTGTCCCCATACCCCATGTCCCCGTATTCTCAAGCCCCACATCCCCATATCACATGTCCCTGTGCCCTGTGCCCACAACCCCACATCCGCAGAGCCGGTGTCCCCGCAGTGTCCCCACGGTGTCCCCACGGTGTCCCCATGTCCCCTCACCGCTGTCCAGCTCGGACACGTAGCACTCCTCCACCACCCCTGCAGGTGTGTGCACCTTGGCGTCGATGACGCCACGCGCCCCGTTCAGCTGCACCGCGAAGGACGCTGGCTGGTTCACTGCCACCGTCTCCTGTGGGGACACCACGGTGGCATCAGGGACGTGGGGGGACAGGGGGGGCGTCATGAACGATGCCATCCCAGGGAATGGGGGGACATGAGGGGGGTGGAGGACATGGTGGGGAGGCAGTGAGGCAGGGGGAGCACCACGGGCCCAAGGGTGACACAGGGGTGCAAGGTAGGCCAGGATTAATGCAAGGGACACAGGGGTGGCACCAGGGAGGGTGCCAATGGTGACACGTGGGAGAGAGAGGTGGCCCCAGGGAACCTCAAGGGTGACAAAGGGGCGACAGTGGTCCCAAAGGTGACACAGGGGTGCAATGTGACACAAGGGATGTGAGGCTGGCACCAGAGAGGGTCCCAAAGCTGGCATGGAGTGGTCACAGAGTGGTCTAGGGGTGACATGACGGGGAGAGAGGTGGCTCCGAGAATGACATGAAGGAGGGAGAGGTGGTCCCGGAGGGTCCAAGGGTGCCACAGGAGAAACAAAGGTGGTGCACAGTGAGCATCTCAAGAGTGCAGCAGGGGCTCAGAGTGGCCCAGGAGTGACCTGGGGACCCGAGGGGCATCTGTGAGCCCAGGGGTGACCCAGGGTTTCACAGGGCGTGTCCCCAGTACCTGCAGGCTGGTGACAGTGAGGCGTCGGGCGTCATCAGAGTGGGAGGCGACAGGAACAATAAAGGGGCTGTCAGGGATGTGCTCCTCGTTGAACTTGATGGACACTTCATAGTCACCTGGGGACATGGGACAATCAGGCAGGGAGCCCCCACATGGGGACACCTTCCCTGGGGAACACTCTCACATGGGGACACCCGTGCACAGAGACACCACTCATGGAGACACCCTCCCTTGGGGACATCTGTGCAGTGAGACACCTTTATCTGGGGACACCCTCCCTTGGGGACACCCTTCATCGGGGGTACCTTTGCATGTGGGTCCCTCCTCACTTGAGGGCCCTGTGGCCCCATCCCCAGGCCAAACACCCTGGGGGACATTAGGGGTGGCTGGGGGGATTGGGGGTGTTGGAGAACAGCCCCCCACTCACCTGGCTCCTGCACCAGATAGGAGACGCCACAGGAGCCATCCTTGCGGTCCTCAAAGGAGATCTCAGCCTTGCTGGGCCCCTCGACAGCAATGGAGAGTCCCCCCGCGCCCGCCTCACGCGTCCAGATGCTGAACTCAGCTAGGGGGGGGGGTCACCAGGGTCACCCTGGCCCTCAATGGCACCCCAGGATGGTGACACCCAGCACAGACCTGCATCTGCCTCCCCATGGCACCCAGACCTCCCAATAGCTCCCACATCCCACCCACGGCACACAGACCACCCATAACACCCCCCCACTGCCCCACACCCAGCTGTACCCAAATCCCCCATTACAGCACCCAAAGCCCCCGAATTTCATCAACACCCCACACACACAGAGCACCTACCCCCCACACCCCCAGCAGCACCCAGACCCCCACACACATCCCCCCAAGAGCACTCACCCCCCACTGCCCCACATCCCCACCACTCCCACACCCCATATCCCCCCAGCGGCCCCCAGAGCCCCCAGGCCCCCATCATCCCCCACACCCCGCAGAGCCCCCGTACCTGGCGTGCCGGCCACAGCGCGCTGCAGGCCAGTGCCCCCCGCGCGCACCTTGTGGGCGCCGCCCTCGCCCAGGGGCCCCACGGTGAACTGGAAGGGACTCCCGGGCACGTGCTGCCCCCGGAACTTGACGCTGACAGTGTGGGCGCCTGTCTCCTGGGGCACGAAGCGCACGCTGTACACCCCCGCGCCCCCCGGCACCACCTCGGCCTCGCGCCGCTGCCCCGATGGGCTCAGCACCTGCGCCGACAGCTCCTGCACTGACGCCTCACCTGTGGGCACATCCCACGTCACCATGGGCACCCCAACACCCCATCAGCACCCCAGCTGTGCCCCTCATGCACAGGACCCTATTGCTGTGGCATCCCACTCCTGCACTACCCCCCTGCCTGTAGGCACACACTGTGTCACCCTGTAGGCACACACCGTGTCACCCTGCAGGCACACACCGTGTCACCCTGTAGGCACACACCGTGTCACCCTGCAGGCACCTGGGCACCCCAACATCCCCCCCAACATTGTCACCCCACCATGGCACCCCAGCACCCCATCATTATATGGCACACTGTCATCCTGTCACCAGGGCACCTTGTCACCACATCACTCCATCATCTTGCACCCTGGCCCCTCTGCACCCCATTTCCTTATCACCATGTCACTATGGCACCCCAGCACCTGTCACTGGGGCACCCTGTCACCCCATCAAGCCATCACCCTGGCACCACAGCACCTGTGCATCCTGTCACCAGGGCACTGTGTCATCCTGTCATGCTGTCACTCTGATACCAGGGCACTGGGGCACCTCACTGCCCTACCACCTTCTCACCATCGTCCCAAGGGCTCCCTGGCACACCAGCACCCTGCTACCCCACCACCAGGGCACCCTTGTCACTGTCATCCCACCACCCTGCTGCCCGTGTGCCCTGATGCCCCAACACCCACCAGAGCCCACGTGCACCCCCCACTGGGTGCAGCCCACCCCGTGAGTGTGCCCCTCATGCACAGGACACATAGCATGCACACGCATGCACACGCAGACGTTCACACGCGTGCACACACATGCACACACCCTTGTGAGACCGCACACTCATGCCGAGGGCACCCACAGCCCTCTGGGCTGAGCACACACCCCCCTCAGGCAGCTGCAGAGCGCCAGTGTTGCCCCCCACCTCCACACACATCCCCGTGTGAAGGGCACCCCCCATCAGCACAGCAGCCCCCACGCGTGTGCCAGGGAGTCTGTCCCAGGTGTGTCCTGGGCACACGCAGGTGGGCCCTTGTGTGAGCACACACAGCCCGTCAAAGGGCACTCCCGTGGCAGGTGTGCCCAGCCCTCATGCAGGCCCACTTCCCTGCACAGCCGGCCCTTGTGCCAGCACAGTGCCCTGCCCACACACCTCCAGGCCTCGTGCACACCCAGCCCTCTGTGCAAACAGACACTGGGGCTCCAGTGCACCCAGCCCTTGTGCAAACTCACTTCCCTGCACTCACACTCACTTCATGCACACCTGCCCCTCGTGCAAGCACAGTGCCCTGCCCCAGAACACCCACCCCTGGTGCAAACAGCCCCCACGTGCAAGTGCACCCGCCCCTCACGCAAGCACCGTGCCCTGCAGCCCTCCTGCACACCCAGCTCCCGTGCAACCCCGCCTTGCTGCACACCCCCCGTACGGCCCCGGTGCAGGACGCACCCTCGTGTGCGCGCGCGGGGGCTGCGAAGGCGCCGATGCCCTCGCGGGTCCCAAAGGCCCCGAAGGCACCGAAGGGCTCCGGGGGGGCGCGGGGGAAGGCGCCGCCCACGCGGGTCGATTCCTCCACGTGCACCTCGCGCGTGGTCTCCCCGCCGCGCGTCTTGCTGATCTCAGTGCGCTCCGTGCGCGTGTAGGTGTGGCTGCTGCGCGTGAACGTGCGCGTCAGCCGCTCCTGCGCCGACACCATCTGGAACCAGTTCCCTGGGGAGCGCCCCACGGGGACACGGAGGGACGGTGCGGACACATGGGGACACGTGGGGACAACAGGATGTGGGCACAGGTTGGGGAGCAGCAGGATGCACAGAGGGGTGATGGGGACACAGGAGGATATGGACAGACAAGCGGATGAATGGACACAGGGATGGACGTAGTGATGGGAGGAGACGTGGGTGGGTTGCGTCATGGAGGGATGGAGATGAGGATGGACACAGGGATGATGGAATCATGGGTGGTCACAGGGTTGGAAGCAGAGGATGGTGCAGAGCAGGGAGGACACAGGGATGGATGTAGGGATGGATGCAGGGATGGATGGAGCCAAGGGTGGATGAAGCCAGAGATGGACACATGGATAGGTGTGTGAATGGACACACAGACAGACAGACAGAGGTATCAGTGGGTGGTGACACGCACAGAGGGATGCACGGATACAGGCCCAGGCACACAGGACACATACATGGACACAGACAAACGGAAGGGAGAGAAAGAAGAAGGAAGAAGAAATCAGAGCTGGAATGGCTGAGGTGCGTCTCTGTCCCCATGGCCCATAGAGCAGGAGGAGGAAGAGGATTAGGATAGAGAAGGGGGAAGAGGAGGAAGAGAGAAGGATGTAGAGGAGGAAGAGAGGAGGATGAAAGATGGAGGAGAATGAAGAGGAAGAGGAAGAAAAGAGGAAAAGAAGGAGGAGGAGGAGAGAGGGTGGGAGGAGGAGGAGGAGGGGGGAGGAGGAGGAGAAGGAAGAGGAAGGCCAACCCTACCTGGGATCTTAAGGTTGAGGTCGCAGGTGCTGCCAACAGTGGCGATGGAGGGGGCCTGCCGCCGGCGCGTGATGCTCTCCTTCATCCGCCCCTCACCCGTCACCTTCACCGTGAAGGGGCTCCCTGTGGGAAACAGTCACCTCAGGGACCCGTCATCCCCTGGGGGTCCTAGCACCCCTCCCCACCACAACCCTCTGTCCCCTCCGTGTTTCCCCCAGCCCCACCTGGGACATGTTTGTCAGCAAACTTGATGTTGATGATGTAGTTGCCGGGCTCGGTGGGGCAGTAGGTGACTTTGCAGGTGCCATCCTCCATGTCCTCACAGTTAATATCCACCTTGCTGGGACCCTCAATGGACAGGCCCAGCCCGCCGTAACCTGGGTGGCCATGGGGACATGATCAGAGGTGTCCCATGGAGGCTGTCCCTGTCCTGGTCATAGTCACATCAAGGCCACAAGCCCAAACTGTCCATGGTCACCACCCAATCCCAGTCATCACCTCCATCCTGGCCGTAATCATGGCCATCATCCCATTCTGTGTTGGCCACAGCCACAGCATGGCTTTAGCCACCTTTCACCTGGGCATTGGCCATGTCACCACCATGGTCACCATCCCATTCAGATGAAGGTCACACCATATCCACCACCTCATCCTGTGCTGGCCGCAGCTGTAGCATGGCCATGGTCCTCAAATCGTCCTGGCTATGGCCACACCACCACCACAGCCACCATCCAACCCCAGCCACAGGGACCATTCTGCCTTGGCCATGACCATTGCCACCATCCCCTCCTGGCCACATATAGCCTTGGCCACCATCACATGTGGCCACATAGTACACCACAGCAACAACCACGGCCACCACCTCATCCTTGGGTGGCCACAACCAACACATGGTCATGGCCATCACCCCATCCTGCCCTTAGCCATGGCTACCACCTCCCCCATGGTCGTCCCCACCATGGCCTCACCAGCACTGCGTGTGTCCACGATGAACTCAGCCACCTCAAAGGTGTGGCCCTCCAGAAGACCCTGGCCCCACACCTTGACCCGGCCAGCATCACCAATCTCTGACTGTCCCACCAGGATCTTGAAGGGGCTGTTGGTGACGTGCTGCCCACTCTTCCGCACACTCACCACGTGCTCACCCACCTCCTTGGGTGTGAATGAGATGCCTGGGGAGGACACAGTGCTCACACACCACCACCAGACTTGGCCATCACCCATGTACCATCCCCATCCCCTAGCCATCACCAACCCCTGGCCACCTCCCATCAGCCCCTGGTCACCATCCAAGTCCTCTGACCATGGCCACCAACCCCCTACCCACCCAATGGCACAAGGCCACCCATCCCTGTGACCCCATGGTCCCACTGTTCCCTGTCGCAACAAGTCCCCAGGTCCCACATCCTCCTCTCATGTGCCCATGTGCTGGTTCTCCTGTGCCCACATCTGCATGTCCCAGTGTCCCTAAGGTGTCCCCATATCCCTGCACACCGATGTGGCGGTTGGGCAGCCGCTTGAGCAGGCATGGCTCCTCATTGCCCGAGGGTGCACGGATGGTGGCCGCCAACAGGCTCAGGTCTGTCTCTGCGATCTTCAGTGACACATCCGTTGAGGTGCCCACATTGAGCTGGGACGTGCGCATGGAGTCATCCCCTGCAGAGATGCCATCAGCAAGGACATCAGCCCAAGGCGGACAGCAAGAGGGACAGGATCCCAGCAGTGATGGAAGGATGTTCCCAAAGCCCCACAGGGTCCCAATGGACATATGGAGAGGGTGCCCAGAATCAGGGGTCGCTCAAAGATGTGTGAATAGCTTCCTCGAGGCCCACAAGGTCTACATGGCCTTGTAATGGGGTCCTCAAAGTTCCACCTCATCCCCAAGGCCATAGGTTGGGGTCTCCAAGGCTTCACAGTGTCCCCATGGCCATGGGAGGGGGGATCCTGGTGGCCAGGGATGGACAAGAGACACCACAGCTGCCCCAATGGCCATGGGGCAAGTGTGCCCATTACCCCACAGGTGTCCCCATGACCATGCCATGGCCTCCTTGACCCACAGGTGCCCCCATGGTAACACAAGTGCCCCCACAGGTGCCGTCATGGTCATGACTCTGTAGATGTCTCCGTGGCCAACCAGGTGCCCCCAAGGCCATGTGGAGGCCTCAAGAACCCTCAGAACCCCCCAGACCCCACTGTGCCCCCCAGCCTGTCTCACCAGTGATCTTGGCAGTGAAGGGGCTGCCCGGGATGTGTTTGTCATCAAAGCGCACAATGATGCTGTAGTCACCAGGGGCTGTGGGCAGGTAGGACACGGTGCATGTCCCGTCCTTGTTATCCTGGCAGGTGATCTCTGCCTTGGAGGGACCTTCAACCGCTAGCGACAGCCCACCTGGAGGCACAGGGGTTGTCAGAAGGAAACAGACAAGGGGTGTCAGGAAGCACCAGGGGTCTCCAGCCCCTCCTGGTGGCACTGGGGAGTCCCCATGACCTTCCAGCCACTCTTGGCCATCACTCACCCTCGCCAGCATCCTTGGTGACAATGGTGAATGTGCATGGCTTGTTCACCATCCCATGGCTCAGCCCAGGCCCATAGGCACTGACATGGCGTGGGTTGATGGCATCCACGTAGAACTGGAGGGGACTCCCTGGGGACACAAGGGACAATGGTCAGAGACCCATGGGGCCACCCCAACCTAAGGGTGACCAACCATGGACCCCACAGAGACACTCGACAGGGACATTGCACACCATGGTGCCTGCCTGACCCACAGGAGTCCAGACAGGGCATGGTTGTATCAACCCTCCTCAGCCACCTCCCAGTGGCTCCCAGTGCCCCCAGTGGCTCACCAGGGATGTGGTTGCCATCATAGCGAATGTCCATCTCATGCAGCCCCTTCTCGGAGGGAGCATAGTGCACTGTCACTGTCCCATCCTTGTTGTCGGTGATGCTGGGCCGCGCTGTCTTCCCCGAGGGCATCCGCACCTCACCTGGGGGTATTTTTGTCAGTGGGGGCACCAAGAGAGGGGCTGGTGCCTGAAGGGAATGTCCCTGACCCCACAACCCTGCGCTGTACCTGTGATCTCACCCTTCTGCACCGTGAAGGGGATGACGAGGTTAAAGGGCCGGAGGTTCTCAGTGGTGGCTGGGGGCTCCTCTGTGGCCTGATTGTGGGGCAGAGAGGGAGGATGAAAATCCCCATGGTGGGCTCCCAGCCCTGGTCATGATCCTCATCACCTCCAAACCCCATGATGTTCACCATAATCCCAACCCCCAACACCACGACCCTGGCCCCATGGTCATCCAGCCCCACAGTGCCCACCATGGTCTCCCAACTCTCTCAGTTCTGTGGCCACCATTGTCCTGACATTGCCCCACCATCATCGCCCAATTCCATAACTCACACCATGGTAACCCAACCCTGCAGTGTCCATTGTGCTCTTGCAGCTCCACGCTGATGGACATAACTGTCTTTCCCTTGGTGTCCACCACAGTCCTCTCTCTGTTGGTGCCTACCACGATGTTCCAACCCCACCATGGTTTCTCTAATCCATGGTGTCACCCTGGTGTTCAACATCTGTCCCATGGTGTCCATTGTGCCCTCGACTCCTTCCCCCTTGGATCCACCACAATTTCCCAACCCCACGGCCCCACCTCTCTGCCTCAGCACCCACCACGATCATCTGATCCCAGGGTTCCCATCATAGTCCCAACTCTGCCCCACAGCACCCACCATGGTCTCCCAAAGTCTGACCCATGGTGCTCACCACAACCCTCCCAGACTCACAGTGTCCCCCCAGTGCCCCACCCACCATGACATGGAAGGGGCTGTTAGGGACGTGCTCCCCGCCAAAGCGGATGGTGATGACGTATTTTCCGGGCTCAGGTGCGGTGTAGAAGATGTCAAAAGTGCCGTCATGGTTTTCTACCACGTCCACATCCAGCTCAGCACCGTCAGGCGTTGACACCTTGCAGGTGACCTTGCCCTGTCCTGCTGCCTTTGCATCCACCGTGATCACTGTCTCCTCCCCGATCTGGATCGTGGGGCCCAGGCAGGCACCTGCGGGGGAGGCGGGGGTTAGGGCCATGGGGGGACTCCAAACCTATCCCCCAACTGCCTCCTCCCAGCCCCCCATCTGCCCCCCGGCACCACTTACCCAGTCCATGGCCCCCAATGGATACTGCAAGAAAGACCAGGGAGAGCGGTGAGAAGGGGTTGGGGGGCTGGTTGGGGGACCGGGGGTGCCGAGGGGGCCGGGGGGCTCCGGGGGGGCCGGCACATCCTGTCCTGGGGGCACCCGCTCATCCCCACTGCCCTGTGGGGCGGGTCTGGGGGCGGTGGGAGGGGTGCTGAGGGGCAGCAGTGGGGTGCTGGGGTAAGGCAGGGGTGTCTGGGGTGGGTGCTGTGGGACAGCAAAGGGACACTGTGGGTCAGCATATGGATGTTGTGGGGCAGGAGGGATGCCGTGGGGCAGGAGGGATGCTGTGGGGCAGGGAGGGAAGTGGTGGGGCAGGAGGGGATGCCGTGGGGCAGGAGGGGATGCCGTGGGGCAGGAGGGGATGCCATGGGGCAGGAGGGGATGCCGTGGGGCAGGAGGGATGCCATGGGGCAGGAGGGGATGCCGTGGGGCAGGAGGGGATGCCGTGGGGCAGGAGGGGATGCCGTGGGGCAGGAGGGGATGCTGTGGGGCAGGAGGGATGCTGGGGGGCAGCGAGGGGACATCGTGGGGCAGTGAGGGGATGCTGTGGGTCAGCAAGGGGATGCCGTGGGCCAGCAAGGGGATGACATAGGTCAGCACAAGGACACTGGGGGGCAGCCCCACCTGTGACAAGGCACTTGCTGGCATCGCCAGAGGGCACGGCGAGGACACGGAAGGGCGAGGCAGGGATCTCATCGCCCCCGTACTTGACAGTGCTGGTGTAGCGCCCCGGCACATCGGGCACGTAGGACACTGTGTAGGTGCCGTCCCCGTTGTCCCGGATTGATGCCTTCTTGGGCTGCCCCTCAGGGTCCTGCAGACAAACCCCATCAGTGCCCTGTGCTGGGGGCACCCTTTGGGGTTCAGCGCCCCAGGATGTGGGGGAGAGGGCACAGTGTGGGGCTCACCACCCCATGACTCCCCCAGCACTGACCAGGAACTGGACTGTGAGCAGCCCTTCACCCCTCCTCAGTGTGCCCCCCCCCGACCCTCACACTCCCCCACGTCCCCCCCTCACACACTGACCAGAATCTGCACGGTGAGCAGTCCCTCGCCAGCGTCACGGGCGTCAATGGTGAATTCCACGGGGAGGCTGGCAGGGATCCCTCCCGCGCTCAGCCCGGGGCCGCTCGCCCGCACCTTGCTGGCATCGTGGGTGGGCAGCGCCGTCACCTTGAAGGGGCTGGGGGAAGCAGGGAGTCAGGGGTGTGCCAGGAGCTCCAGGTTGTGTGGGGATCCTGTGTCCCCCCTCTGCCCACCCGAGGTGGGGTCTCACCTGCGCGGCACCTCCTGCCCCCCGTACTTGACAGACACGGTGTAGGGCCCGTCAGTGGCTGGGGTATAGGTGACCTTGTGGGTGCCATCACCATTGTCTCGGATCTCCACTGGCTCTGGCAGTCCTGTGGGGCAGTGGGACATGTGGAGTGGGGACAGCACGACATGGAGGGTATAGAGCAGCATTTAAGGGCACAACCTCCCCAGGCAGGGAACTCCATGGAGCAGGACACTCTGTGGATCTGAGCAGCCATGGGAAGGGCACCCCATGGACTTGGACACCCTATGAAGAAGGGCATCCATGGGGCTGGATGTCCTATGGGGTAGGACACCCTATGGAGCAGGACATCCATAGGTAGGACACCCTATATAACAGGAGACACCATGAGGCAGGACACTCTATGGAACAGGGCATTCATGCTGCTGGACAATCCATGAGACAGGACAGCCCAGGGGGCTCTCTATAGACTCTCTACAGACCCTCTATACATCTCTCTATGGGATCCATGGAGCAGGACATCCTATGGAGTAGGACATTTGGAGCCCTGGTTCATGCCTGTGATGTTTTGGTTTTCTGAAACTTTTCCCAGAGAGTTTTCTGTCAACAAGAGACCCGTTTTCCTAACTGTAACCTCTGTTTACATTCCTTTCCCTAGGAGGGACTTCTTCTTGAAGTCCCTCTGACTTGACCAATGTGATTAAAAAAGTTTGTCTTTCTTTCACCCACTGGGTCATCCTCTAGAACAGCATAGAAGAGAAGAAATAACCAGAAATAAACAGTCATTGTCAGCCTTCTGAGTCGGAGTCTGTGTCATTGTGATCTTTGACAGCATCAGACATTTATGAGGCAGGACTCCCCAGAGGTCAGGACACCCCACGAGACACAGCCCCCCTGCCCCCCACGTCCCCACGTACCAGTGGGCCCCAGCAGCGTCACCTCCAGGGCTGCGTGTCCCGCGGCACTGACGTCCACGGTGAAGCTCTGGGGCAGCCGAGCACGGACACTGGGGCCCAGCCCTGGCCCTGAGCACGTCACCTTTGAGGCGTCCACAGCATCCCGCACTCGCACCCGGAACGGGCTCCCTGTGTGGAGAAGGGGGTCAGTGCATGAGGGAGGCAGCATGGGGCAGGGTAGGGTGGGGATGGGGGCAGCGTGGGAATGGGGTCAGCATGAGGACAAGGTCAACACGGCCATGAGATAAACAGGGGCACAGGGTCAGCACGGCCATAGACTTGGGGTGTCCATCATGTGCATGGGCACTTTGTGGGGCCAGGGTACTCATAAGGTCATTGTGGCCATGGGGTCAGCACTGCTGTGGGTTCAAAATGGGCATGGGGACAACATGACCGTGAGGTCAACATGGCCATGGGGTCAGTGTGAGCCATGAGGACAAGATGACTGTCAGATGCATGCGTGGCCAAGGGGTCAGTGTGGGGAAGGGCTCAGTATGGGCATGAGCACAGTGTGGGGTCACCATTGTCATGGGGTCAACATGTCCATACAGCCAGCATGGGAGCAAGGACAGCACGGCCATGGAAATAGTTTGGGCAGAGGCTCCACATGGGGTCAGTGTGGCCATGGGTCAGTGTGACGATGGGGTCAGTGGGGCTGTGGGGGTACCAAAGCCACAGCCACAGGGACAGCACAGGCAGGGGACAGCTTGGCTGTGGGGCCACCATGGGTGGTGGCACCACAGTGAAGCCCTGTGACCAAGAGATGACAATCAGGACACCTCCCCCCACCCCGTCCCCGTGTCCCTCCGCACCGGGTATGGGGTGGCCACCGAAGGTGATGTTGACGTCGTAGTCACCAGGCGTGAAGGGGACATACTCCACTGCGCAGCTCCCGTCCTTGTTGTCCTTGCAGGACATCTTTGCCTCCGAGGGACCCTCGATGGCCAGGCCCAGCCCCCCGGTGCCCGCGCCCCTGGGGACACGCCACCACTCAGAGAGGTGACACAGGCATGGTGGGGGCAGGGGGAACAACAGCCATGGTGGGGAGATGGCGGTGTGACCTCCATGGCAGAGGGAGGGAGGAGCCACCTCCCTGGCAAGGGGACAGAGATGCCACCCTTGTGACATGGGATGGAGATGGCACTTTCAAGGCAGGGGGTGGAGATGCCTGTTTGGTGACGTGGGATGGAGGTAGTACATCCATGGGAAAGGACACAGGTGGCAGAGGATGCAAGAGGTTAGACCTGGGACCTCCGTGGCAGAACATGGAGATGCCAGAGTGGTGGCACAGGATGGAGAGGGTGGGTTGGTGACAGGGGATGGAGGTGGCACATGCACATGAAGGGCACAGGTGCAAGAGCACAGAGGTGGCACTTTGATGACAGGGGATGGAGATGGTGGGTTGGTGGCTTGAGATGAAGGTGACATCTCTGGGGAGGAATCCATGGGTGTGGGAAAGGAGGGACTCAGGGCTGGTGCCCACCTGATCTCCACATTGAAGCAGGGGCCATGCCCACCCCAAACCCCCCAACATGGACAGCATGAGGGGTCAGTGAGTGTGGAATAGGGCAAGGGCAGGGGATTTAGAATGCAGGGGTTGGGGGGGCTTTGGGGAGCAGGGTTGGATTGGGGCTGAGGGTCGGTGCCCACCTGGTCTCCACAGTGAAGTGGTTGGCTGTGCCCACCAGGCCGCCCTCCAGGCCGGGGCCGTGTGCCCGAACACGTGTGGGGTCGCAGCCCTCGGCCACCCCCACACGGAACGGGCTCTTGGGCACCGCCACGTCGTCATATGTCACCTCCACCAGGTGCAGCCCTGCGACAGGGACACCATCACACACTGCCCACGGAGGGGCCACAAGGGGTCTCTGGGGTGGGGATTCTCAGGGGATTTGGGGGGTCCCTGGGTGGGGTTTGGAAGGTCTTGGGGGCTTTGGGGATCCCTGGATGAGGTTTTGGGGGGAGGCTGGGAGTCCACGATTGGGATTTGGGAATGTCTCAGGGGGCTTGGGGGTTCCTGGCTCTGGGGATCCAAGGGGAATTGAAGGGGATGTGGTATGGGAAGGTCTCTCTCTGAGGGTCCCTCATGAGGAATGGAGGGTCCCTGGCCAGGACTTGGGGTCCCAGGGAACGTGCTGGAGTCTGGCGTGGGAGCAGAGTCCCTGGGGGAGCTCACAGTCCCCGGAGGTTCCTGGGGTGTTGGTGTTCCCTGAGGGCTGGGGATCCCTAGGGGTTTGGGAGTCCCCTGGGGATGTCTGTGCTCTCCAAGAGGGCCTGGGGGTTCCCGGGGGTGTTGGGGTTCCCAGGGGGGTTGTGGGGTCCCTCACCCTCCTCGAAGGGTGTGTACTCCACACGGTAGGTGCCATCGCCAAGGTCGGTGACGAAGGTGTCGATGGGGGTCCCTGAGGGGTTCAGCACCCGTGCCCGGACGTGGGGTCCCCCGGTGGGGGCCAGTGCCCGCGCATCCACCGTGAACTCAGTGCCCACCTCCCGCAGCACCCCTGGGGGGTACAGAGGGGTCAAGGGGGCCCAGAGCTCACCTAGGGGTCCCTTACAGCACCCTCTGAGAGCCCATGGCCCCCTCGGCACACACAGGGGCTTCAAGGGGGAACTGGCACATCCTTGGGGTCCCACTCCACAGCACATGAACCCCTAGAACTTCCCCCCAGGAATGAGAGGAAAATCACAGGGATCCCTGAGTAGTGGTGGGGTCAAGTGGGACAAGGGGAGGAGAGATGCCTGTGGGGTGCCCAGGAGAGCCCCCCTTTAGAGGAGAGGAGATGTTGGTGACCATGGGAGTGTCCATGGCCACGGGGTTGTCCATGCAAGGGGGAGGTGCCCGTGGAGGGATGTCCATAGGGTACCCAGAGATGCCCCACATGAGAGGGGCTGTCCAGCTGCCCATGGCCAGGGGATGCCCATGGGGTTGGAATGCCTGTGAGCGGGGATGTCCATGGAGAGGGGGTACCCACAGGGATAGGGTGGCCATGGGATGCTCACAGAGGGGAGATGCCTGCGGTGGTGTCCACAGGGGTACCCAGGAGGAAGGGATGCCCACAGAGACAGGACGCCCCTGGGGAGAAGGAGATCCCCACCCAAGGGAAGGAGGTGCTGCGGTGAGCAGCCCCGGCGTGGCCGCTCGCTCACCTCGCGGCTCCACGCCTTTGCCGTAGACCTTGACGCTGCTGGTGTCGACGGCTGGGTCGACGGTGACGCGCACGGGGCAGTTGGGCACCGGGAGGCCGCCGTAGTTGATGGTGATGGTGTAGGCGCCGGCACAGGCCGGGGTGTAGGTGATGGCGTAGGTGCCGTCGCGGTTGTTCTGCACCAGCACCTCGGCCTTGACGCCGGCCTCGGAGCGGATCTCGATGGTGAGCTCGGCCTCGCCAGCCTGTGAGCAGTCCACGGAGAAGGCAGCGGCCTCGCCCGCGCGGCCGCGCTCCAGCCCCGGCCCCGACGCCGTCACTTTGGCCGGGTCGAAGGGCGCGGTGACCGCGGCCGTGAAGGGGCTGCCCGGGATGTGGCGCCCGGCAAAGAGGATGTTGATGTGGTACTCTCCGGGTGCCGTGGGCAGGTAGGACACGGCGCAGGAGCCGTCCCCGTTGTCCTGGCACTCAATCTTGGCCTCGCAGGGCCCCTCCACTGTCAGCCCCAGCCCCCCACTGCCCGCGCCCTGCGTGGCAATGGAGAAGGGGGCTGGGACCCCAACACGGCCGCCCTTCAGCCCTGGCCCCGAGGCCACCACCTGCAAGTACAAGGACACATGGGGGTCAGGGGGTACACAGGGACAGGTGGAGGTCAAAAGGGACACGGGGACAGGTAGGAGTCAGGGGGATGAGTGGGAGTCAGTGGACCCCCATGTGACTGCCCTGCAGCCCCAGCCCAAAGGCCACCGCCTGCTGGCACAGGAACACATTGGGGTTGGGGGGACACGCAGGGGTTGTGGGGCATAGGCACGTGTGGGTCAGGAGGGCAGAGGGACACCCAGGGGTCAGGACAGGCACATTCCCATTGCACATGCGCGTGTCACGCTCACCTTGGAGGGATCAGGGGGCAGCAGAGCCTCCACAGGGAAGGGGCTGCCTGGAACCGGGTGCCCATCGTAGGTGACCTCGACACGGTGGGGCCCCTCCTCCGCGGGTGTGAAGGTGACAGGGTGGGGGCCCCCGGGGGGCGCAGGCCCCACTGTGCAGGGCACGGGGCGCCGCGAGGGACCCGTCACCTTCACCTCCAGTTGTCCTTGGCCTCCTGCACCCTGTGCCTCCACCTGGAACTCCTGCACCTGCCCCACCTCCGCCTCTGCAGGGGAGTGGGGGGTCAGAGGGGTACCCCACACCCTGGGGTGCCCCCTGACCAATGGAGAGCCCTACACCCAGATGTGTCCCCCAGATCATGGGGGGAGTGTCTGTCCCAGGGTGTCTCACCTCCATCCAAGAGTGTCCCCCATATCCAGGCTATTGTTTCCCCACAGAGTATGTGTCCCGCCATGTCCCCACACATCTGTCCCCCATATCCTGGTTGCTCCCATGTGGGAGCAACCTGGGACAGGTGGTCCCAGACCCTTCCTACTAGGGTGCCCCCCAACCCACTTGGGACCCCCAAGCTGCACTCCATAACCAGGGTGTGTATCTCCCACCCAGGTACCCTCACACGCAGTGCCTGTGCTGAACCCCACACCCAGGAGTGCCCTCCCCCAGGGTGCCCCCACACTCAGAGTGCCCCCCAGGCTGATCCCCTCAGCCAGGTGACCCCTCCAAGGTCTCTTCCCCCAGGATGCTCCCAGTGCTCAAGTGTCCCTGCCAGGGCCCGCCCCCCACTCTACACCACATGCACAGTGCTCCCCTCCCTCGATGTCCCCCCACCACTCCCCCAGTGCTGCCACTCACTGCTGTTGAGCCCCTGCACCTTGACCTTGCCCAGCTGCAGGGGGGGCGCCACAGTGACGGGGAAGGGGCTCTTGGGGATGGAGTCCCCCCCATAGGTGACCACCACAGACAAGGGGCCCTGCAGGAACAACTCCACTTCAGGGTGCTGCCAGGGGACCCCCACAGCACCCAGCCATGGGGCAGAGGGCAGACACCCATGGGACGGTGCTGGGGGATGCCAAGGGGGTACCAGGGGACACACAGCCATAAGGCTGGGGGGGCTGGGGGTCACCCCTGGCTGCTGGGGAGGGTGAAGCCACAGGGATGAGGGGAACCCGTGGATCTGAGGGTGCCCTGGGTTGATAGGTACACCTGTGGGGCTGCAGCTGCCCCAAGAGGGTGCTCACAGAGGTGGGGTGCCCATGGTGAGGGGGGATATTCACAGGGGTGGGTTGCCCAGGAGCCTATGGGGAGGGGGTGCTCATGGGGGTGCCCCTATACACTGGGCTGTATGGGTGGATGTCCTTGGGGGAGCCCAGGGAATCAATGAAGGGGCCCCTCTTGGGTACCTCATGGGCCAGGGAGCCCCTATACATTGGGGATCCCCCCATGGGGTGACCCCATGGGTTGGGGTGCCCGGACTGTTGAGGTGCCCCCATGGGGTGTCCCCATGGGTCAGGGTGCCCCCAGCACGCACCTGCTGCAGCGGGGTGTACTTGACAGTGTAGGAATAGTCGTGATTGTCGATGACCTCGAAGTCGGTGACCGCTGGGCCAGGCCCCGTCCCCACGAACCGCACGTCCAGGGGGGCCTTCCCCGCCCCCCGCGTCTGCACGCGGAAGTGGGTGGGGGTCCCCACCTCCACCCCTGCACCACATCGTCAAGTCACTGCAGGGCCCACCCAGGGGACTCACAGCCCCTGCCCCATGGCACCCAGAAGCGGGTGGGGGTCCCACCTCCACCCCTGCTCCCCCAGTGTCAGCTGCTGCGGGACTCACAGTGCCTGCCCCACAGCACCCATCACCCCCACCCCATGTCCCCCACGCCCACCCCACCGGCCCCTCACCCGTCCGGCTGAGGCCTGGTCCCTCGGCCTTGACCTTGGTGGCGTCGTGGGATGGGTCCACCTTGATGCGGAAGGGGCTGGAGGGGATCTCCTGGGGACCAAGACCAGGGCACAGTGACACGGGGGCACCACGGGGTTGAAGCCCCAGCCCCACCTGGCCCCTGCGGGCTGGGGGCACCCCACAGAGCGGGGGATGGACCCTCGGGGGTGTGGGGCAGTCCCAGAAGCCTGACCTGGTTGGCAAAGAGCACCATGATGGTGTAGAGCCCCGCGCCCGGCGCTGTGTACTTGACCGTGAAGGTGTCATTGTCGTTCTTAATGATGTCAAAGTCGATGTCAGCCTCCAGAGGCCCCACCACTCCTGGGGCACACTTGATGCCAATGCTGACGTCACCTGTGGGGGTGGCCAGGTCAGTGGTCCCCGCTCCCCAGGGGACACTGAGGAGTGGAACCAGGCACATGGGGCAGGGGGCTGGATCAGGACAAGAGACGATGGACAGGATCAGGGTTGATGGACCAGGATCAGAGATAAAGGACCAGGGATGCAGGTGCAGGAATAGGGATGCAGGCCCAGGAATCCTGGACTAGGAGCAGGGATACAGGACCAGGGATGTTGGACCAAGGATGCAGGACCAGGACCAGAACTGATGGGCCCAGAATGAAGGACCCTTGATCCAGGGACAATGGAGCAGGACTGGTGGTAATGGTCCAGGACCAGGGGTGCAGGACCAGGAACACAGGCCTCATGCCCACAGAAGAGTTCCCAGGGTGCCCCCCACCACGGCACCCACCCTGTCCAGCCTCGCTGCAGTCCACAGTGAAGTAGGTGGGCTCGTTGGCCTTCAGCCCGGTCTTCTCCACACCTGGCCCGTGCACCTTCACCCTGCTGGGGTGGCTGCCCTCACCCACGCTCACCTGTGGGCCCACAGTGTCATGTGGGGCAGGGGCACAGACCCCTCTTTCCCTGGCATCCCATGGGACTGGGGACCTTCAACCCTGCCACCAGCACCCCTCCTCTATCCCACCACTCCACAGACTCCCAATCCCAGCACTTCATGGGACCCCCAACCCTACCCCAGCACCCTATAGGTCTGGGACCTCCATCCCCACATCCAGCACCCCAGGGGACCCCCATCCCAATCCACACCACCCCCTGGACCCCCAGCCCCACCCTAGCCCCCCATCCCCACAGGACTCCCACGGCCCACATCTGACACCTTAACACCCTCCATGACTACCACCCCCTCCCCCACACCTCCCGGGACCCCCGCAGCCACCCCAGCACCCCATGGGCACCCCTCTGACACCCACACGGAAGGGGCTGTTGGGGGTGTTGACGCCCCCCCAGGCGACGATGACTGTGTGCTTCATGGCCTTGGTGGGGACGTAGACACAGTGGAAGGTGCCGTCACCATTGTCCTTCACCTTGATGTCAATGGGGAAGCCCTCGGCGTCCTGTGAGCAGCAGGGGCGAGGTGAGAGAGCCCAACAGCACTCAGTGCTGGCCAACGGCACCCAATGGCACCCAATGGCACCCAACAGCACTCAGTGCTGGCCAGTGGCACCCAACGACACCCAACAGCACCCAACAGCACCCAACAGCACTCAGTGCTGGCCAGTGGCACCCAACGACACCCAACGACACCCAACAGCACCCAACGGCACCCAACGGCACCCAACGGCACCCAATGGCACCCAACGACACCCAACAACACCCAACAACACTCAGTGCTGGCCAATGGCGCCCAATGGCACCCAACAGCACTCAGTGCTGGCCAACGGCACCCAATGGCACCCAATGGCACCCAATGGCACTCAGTGCTGGCCAATGGCGCCCAATGGCACCCAATGGCACCCAACGGCACTCAGTGCTGGCCAACGGCACCCAATGGCACCCAATGGCACCCAATGGCACCCAACAGCACTCAGTGCTGGCCAACGGCACCCAATGGCACCCAATGGCACCCAATGGCACCCAACGGCACCCAACGGCACTCAGTGCTGGCCAATGGCACCCAATGGCACCCAATGGCACCCAACAGCACTCAGTGCTGGCCAATGGCACCCAACGGCACCCAACGGCACTCAGTGCTGGCCAATGGCACCCAATGGCACCCAATGGCACCCAACAGCACTCAGTGCTGGCCAATGGCACCCAACGGCACTCAGTGTTGGCCAATGGCATCCAACAGCACCCAATGGCATTCAGTGTTGGCCAATGAGAGCCAGTGGTGCCCAATGGCACCCAACAGTACCCAACAGTGCTCAAGGGCACCCAATGGTGCCCGATAACACTAAAAGGAACCCAGCAGTGTTCAACAGTACTCAACGGCGCTCAACGCCATCCAATGCCACTCAACAGCACCCAGCACCACCCAACAGCCCCCCAGGGTTCCCACCTGTGCATAGAGCTTGAGAGGCCCCTTGCCGGCACCACGGGCGTCAATGGTGAACTCGGCTGGGCGATCCACGATGCAGCCAGTGGGCTCCAGCCCTGGCCCAAAGGCCTTCACCTGTGGAGATGGGGGGTTAGAAGGGATAGAAGGGCACAATGGGGTGCTGGCATCCCCAGCACCCACAGGTGAGGCGCAACGGGGCACAGCAGGGCACTGTGGAGCACAAGGGCACAACAGGATCTGTGGGTTGCTGTGGGTAGCAGCACCTTGTCAGGCCAGGAGTCGGGAGGAGCGGGGCGGATATCAGCCATGAAAGGGCTGTCCCGGATGTCCTCGTCGTCACAGACCACGTGCACAGCGTAGAGCCCAGGCTCCGTGGGCCAGTACCGCACATCGCACGAGCCATCGCCCTTGTCGTCACACTCGATGCGCGCCTGGGATGGGCCCTCGATGGAGAACCCTGGGGGCACCACAGCCACATTACCCTGTGTCTGTGCCAGGACCTCCAAACCTTGTCCTTGTCCCCTCTGTGCCCATGCCTCCAGTAGGGTGGCACCTAACATGTCTTTATATCTCCCCAGGGGGGACCTCCAGATCATTGTCCCCTCTCTGTGACCATGTCCCCAGTGTGGCATCACCCATGTCCCCCAACCCCACTGGGGCTACCCCCAACCTGCCCCATGTCCCCATCTCTGAGTGGCTGTGTCACCACAGCAGTGGTGGGACCCCACCTTGGTGCCCACCCGCCAGCCTGTCCCCATGTCCTCAGTGGGGTTTCACACACTCTGTGCCCTAGTCCCCACCACACTGACACCCCTCACAGTGCCACGTTGCCCCCTGGTGCCCCCCATTCCGTCCCCATGTCCTGATGCCTTAGATTTTAGCTTTCATAGTTTTCAGATTCTGTGCTGCCTAAGGATGTAGTTCTGAGCCTCATATTAAGTTTCAGTCAGCTCTCTTCACAGAACAAGCAGACAAAACAAATCTTTTCCTGCTGAGGACCAAGGACAACTTTCAGCCCAAAAAGCATAAACAATGGTGGACTGAAGGGAAGAACAAGAAGGATGGGACCTCACAACCTGAAGCTGTAATTGGACAATTAAACCCCAATATGCAAATGGACCAAAAGTTATAAAAATGTAAAATCTCATGACTGGGGAGCCATTTTGTGTGGCCACTCCTAACCCACCCTGGGTGCAGCCTTGGTCCTGTAATGCCCAGAGTGGGTCCTGGAAGCCTTTTAATAAATATCTATTTTATTCTCTAGCTCTGTCCAGCCTCTGTTTCAGGTCAGGCTTCCTAAGGCATCAGTCCCCAACAGGGTGTCTCCCACTCGTGCCCTTGTCCCCACCACATAGCTCCCCACCCTGTTCCCACCACACGACCCCCAACCCTGTCCCCATGTCCCCACCACAGTGCCCCGAGCCTGTCCCTATGTCCCCCCGCTTCAGGGCTCACCCAGGATCCCCACCACAGTGCCCCACACCTCCATGTCCCCCCGGCTCACCAAGGGTCCCCACTTCAGTGCCGACGGCCTCAACCACGAAGTCTGCAGGGCGCCCCACGACCCCGCCCTCGAGCCCCGGCCCCCAGGCCCGGACCTTCTGTGCCCCCGGCTGGGGGGACACCTGCACCTCAAACGGGCTGGGGAGGACATGCAGGTGTGAGGGGGGGCTGTAGCACACCTGCACACCCCCGCCCCCTCACACACCTTCACCTCAAATGGGCTGGGGGGAATGGGGGGCAGGGGGATATACCACACCTGCACACACCTGCAACCCCCAGATCCCCCAAAACATCTCCCACCCCTGAGGGAACACCTCAAACCGGCTGGGGGGGATGAGGGAGGGCTTGCACCCCACACACAGCTCCCACATTCCCCAAAACACCCCACCCCCAGGGGCACATCTGCATCTCAGATGGGCTGGGGAGGGTGGAGGGGCAGTGAGGGGCGGGGCTCGCACATCATCCCCCCATCCCCAGCTCCTGCACAAGCCCACCCCCCTCAGTTCCCCCCGCCGGGACCCCTGCGCTTGCCACTGACCTGCGGGGGATGGCGTAGCCGCCCCAGGTGATGGACACCTGGTAGGTGCCGGGCACGCGGGGCACGTACTCGCACTCATAGACGCCGTCCCCGACGTCCCGCACCGTCACCGGCTCCTCCGTGCCCCCTGCGGGAGGGGGTCAGACCGGGCACCCACCCCGGGGCAACCACCCCGGGGCACCCACCCCAGGACATTCACCCCCCGGGCACCCACCCCGGGGCACCCACCCCCGGGCACCCACCCCAGGACACCCACCCCGGGGCAACCACCCCCAGGGCACCCACCCCAGGACACCCACCCCGGGGCAACCACCCCCAGGACACCCACCCCAGGGCACCCCCAGCCACGCACCTCCCACGGTGCCCCCCAACCCATGGTCAACCCCGGGATGTCTCCCAGCCATCCAACCTCCATGGACAATCTCACAGGACCCCCACCTGTGCACACACCTCCCCACGGTCACCCCCATGGTGTCCCCCAACCCCAGACCCTCCATGGGTCCCCTATCTATATCCATTCCTCCAAGGGGAACCCCGACCCTTACACTCACCCCATGGGCCCCCCAGTGGGACCCTACCCACAGACCCCCAATGGCCAACCCCATGGTGCCCCCCAACCTTCCAATCCCGCCATGCTCCCTCACGGTGACACGTACCTGGTCCCCGCAGTGTCACCCGCAGGTCCCCACTGCCCGCGCCCCGCGTCAGGACCTTGAAGTCGGCCACGTCCTGCACTCGGACCCCCCGTGGCTGCAGCCCCCGACCCGTGGCCCGGACCGCCGAGGGCGTGCAGGCTGCAAACTCCCATTAGCACCCACCAGGCACCAGGGGGACCCTGGGGAACCCCCAGGCAGGGAGGGGTGTCCCAGGGCTGGGAGAAGCCCATGGGGATGTCTTGGGGATGCCCTGGGGACAGGGGAGTGCCACGGCATCCTCAGGGGCACAAGGAACTAACCCCGGGGGATAACATGGGGACAGGGGTGCCAGGGGTGCCAGAGGGACACCCTGGGGAGCGTGACGGGACCAGGGATTCATTCGTGGTCACTTACAGGTGTCATGGACCACCACGGTCACCGCTGGGTGCCTGGGGCCACCGTGGTTACAGCCGAGTGACAGGGGGCCACTGATGTCATTAGCTACAGTGGTAACAAATGCTGTGGAGCCACGTGGGGACCCGGGAGGGAGCCTCACCTTCAGCCACATTGACAGTGAAGGGGCTCCTGGGGACCTGGGCACCAGCGTAGGTGACACAGATGGTGTGTGGCCCCTCGAGGACGGGCCGGTAGGTGCAGCGGAACACGTTGTCTCCCTTGTCCTCCAGCATCACCTCCACCGTGTCCCGCCGGCCCTGGGGGTCCGTGATCACCACCCCCACGTCGCCCGAGCCAGCCCCTGTCATCACCAGGACATGGGCTCAGTGCCATGGCCAGGGCCCCATGAGGAGATGTCCCCAGAGCCATGGCCCTGTCACCCTGCTGACGTGGCCCTGCAGCCACCAGACCATCTCATGGCCATGGCACAAGAAGGACACGCTTGGTGCCACTTGCCATGCCATGGCCCTGCCACCATAAGACCACCCCATGGCCATGTCACCATGAAGACGTGGAAGACGTGGCCCCAGAGCCACCAAGTCATGTGACATCAAGGCCACCTTGAGGACACGTCCCCAGAGCCACCTGGCCATGCCTTGGCCCTGCCACTCCAAGGACACGTCCCCAGAGCCACCAGGCCACCCCATGTCATCATGAGGACATGACTTCAGTGCCAGCAGCTCATGTCACAGCCACGCCACCACAAGGGTACGTCCTCAAGGTCTCTGGGTCATGCCGTGGTCATGCCACCACGAAGGCATGTCCCCAGTCACTGGCCATGACATGGCAACACCAGCACAAGGACGTGTCCCCAGAGCCCCCCAGCCCCGCGTGCCCCCACCTGCAGTGTAGATGTCGAAGTAGGTGGCCTTGTTGGCCACGTTGCCCACGGGCTCCAGGCCGGGGCCGCGCGCCGTCACCTTGCTGGCGTCGCCCAGGGCCATGCCCACGTTCACCCCAAAGGGGCTCCCGTCAATGTTCTGCCCCGCGAACAGCACCGTCACCTGCAGGGCACAGGGACACCAAGGGTGTCAGGGGACACCAAGGGTGTCAGGGGACCACGGCCCCCATGGCCACACCACACCTCAGGGACAACCCCCCACAGACCCCCATGGAGACAGCAGCTGAGGCATCCCAGGGACACCCCCTAGGTGACCACCTTAGGAGGATCCCTCCCAGCAATGGCCACCGCCAGAGACTCCCTGTTGTCCCCTCCAGGGATCCTAATGCATAGGACACCCAGGAACCCCAACAGGACACTCCAAGGTCCCCCCATTACAGCTCCGCCCCCTCCAGACTTCAGTGTGGCACCCCAGGGACCCTACATGACATATCAGGGCCACCCAGTGCCATCCCCAGGGACCCCAAGGGGAGCCCCCCAGGGATCCTTAGGGACCCCCTGGGAACCCCCAACCCCCACTGTGCCAGGTGTCCCCCGTTCCCTTTGGGGGGAGGTTCGAGAGGGGCAGCCACCACTCTGAGACACGGGGGGTGCCAGGGGGTGGGGGTGTCACCAGGGACATCACAGGGGGCGTGTTGAGGGGGGTACTGTGGGGGGAGGGGGTGCAGGGAGGGTAGCACGGGGGTGTCACAGAAGGGTTGCCTTGGGGGGTCACCAGGGAGCTCACCTTATGCAGCCCCCCGACCTTGGGGACGTAGGTGACGCTGTACGTTCGCTTCTTGTCGTTGTTGGGGACCACCTTGGCCTGGGGTGGGAGGAGATCCCAAAACCGGGGCAAGAGGGTGAAACAGAGCCGGGGTGCTGGGGGGGTCTCCCAGAGAGGGAGACTGGGGGGGTCCCCCAGAGGGGGGCCAGGGCCTCCTGTACCTCCTCAGTGTGTCCCTCGGGGTCCTCAACATAGACAAGGACCTCGCCCATCCCCGCCTCCAGGGTCTCCACTGTGAACTGGGCAGGGCGCAGCACCACATTCCCCTGGGGCTCAATGCCTGCAGGGTGGGGGCAGTCAGGGGGGGGCCAGCACCCCACAACGCCCCAGCACCCCACACCCCCCCAGGACTTGGGGCCTCCAGGTTGTCCTTGGTGGTACAGGGGGGTCTGGAGTGTCGGTGGTGGCTTCCTGAGTATGGGCAGGTGAGCTTGACAGGACATTGAGGGGTCTCTGTGCACAGCAGGACTCTTGGGGAGCCCTGGGTGAGCCAGGGGAGTGGAGATCCTGGGATTTCCCTCAGGTGTCCCTGGGCACAGGTGACACCCCAGGAGTGGAGAGGAGTCCCTGGGCTTGGGGGGGGCCATGGTTTAGGGTTATCCCCTGACAGCCATAGCCCCCCAGAACTCTCTTGTGCTGGGTTCCAAAGCCCCCCATGTCCCCCCACCCACACCTCTCCCCGTGTGCCCCCTGTGCCAGCCCCCACGTGCCCCTGAGCTCCCCCTGCGTGGGGTCTGTGCCCCTCATGTGTCCCATGTCCCACCTGTGCCAGGTCCCCAGCCCCCTGCTGGCCCCACAAGCCTCCACACCACCTCATGCCCCCCTGTGCAGGGACCCCAGCCACCCCATGGTCCCCCCAGCCCCCTCAGCCCCCCATACCGGGCCCGTAAGCTCGTGCACGGCCGGGCTGGGGGGCACGGGGGCGCACGGGGGCCCCTGGCCGGAGCTTGGCCTTGGGGAACTGGGACAGGTACGTCATCACCGAGTGCTCGTCCACGTTGGGGTCCACGATCTCCTCGGGGGCGATCACCTGGGGGGGAAGCCCAGCACCTGTCAGACCCCCCTGGCACCCCCACCCAGGGAGACCCTGCTGGGGAACTCCCCCACCATGCCTGACCCTCCTGAGACCCCCAACACCCACCAGACCCTCCTCGCCCTACTGGGGAACCCCCCACACCCCCACCACACCCACGGGTGCCCAGGGGCACTCCAAATGCCCAGGGACCCCCGTGGATCCCCAGGGACACCCCCAGACACACCTCTGCACCCCCAGGCTCCTCCCAGTGCCCCCCATGCCCCGTACCTGGGGGACTCCCAGCCAGTCGTCTGCCTGCTGCATGGCCTCCCGAGCGTTCTGCACCGGCTTGTTGGGGTCCCACTTCTCCCAGTCTGGGCACAGACCTGGGGGGGCCAGCAGGGTCAGGGGCGCACCCCCAGCCTGAGCCCCACCCTGAGCCCCACCCTGCACCTCCCCCTTCTGCGCCCCCCAGCATCTCCATCGGTGCCCCCCGAGCCAGCCTGGACCCCGCACCTCCCCGTACCCCCGCCAGCTGCCCCCTGTGCCCCCCCCTGCCCCCAGCACCCCCCCCTCACCCGGAGTTTCCCCTCCGTTTGTCCGTCCCACCCCACCGCGCCCTCTCGGCCTCGGCTCCTCACCCGGGGCGCAGTTGTCCACCAGCGCTCCCAGCGCCTTCCCGTCGCGCCAGTCGCGATTGAAGTTGGTGATGGGCAGCTGCGGCACCTTGTGCTGGATCCAGCCCAGCAGCCGCTGCTTGGGGGTCTGGTGGCGGCCTTCGTCGTCCTCCTCCTCCTCCCACATCGGCATCGAGATGGAATAGTGCAGGATCAGGGTCCAGATCAGCCCCAGGATCAGCTTCAGGTTCCCATCCACGATCGCCTTGCTGTCTGCGAGGGAGAAACGCGGGGGCTGAACCCCGAGACCCCTCGGGACTCCCCCCGGGCACCCCGACATCCTGTGGGACCCGCCGGGGGGATCCCCGCACCCCGACAGCGCCGGGATCAGCTGCGGGGTCCCGTCCTGGCCGTCTGCGGGAAGGGCGGTGACGGGAGGACCCGCCTGGGGTCCCCCGAAACCCCACAGCACCCCCACGGGGAGCCCTGACACCCCCGACAGCCCGCGGCACAACGGGGCGGACCCCAGCGCCCGTCTCGGGGCACCCCGACACCCCACGGCAGTGCCACGGGACCCTGCACCCCAACACCTGCCTGGGGACGGCCCGGGGCACAGAAGCGGCGGGTGAACCCCACGACACCGCCCCTGCCCTCCCCGAGCACCCACACCCTGCAGGGGGACCCCACAGCCCACCAGGGGCCCCCAAGCCACACCCCGACCTTCCCGCGGGATTCCTGGAGTGCCAGAACGGGGAAACTGAGGCAGGGGACGGCTGCGGGGGAGGGGGGCCCGAGGCATCCCGGTCCCTCCCCCACCGCCCTGTGGAGCGGACCCTCCCCCGCTCCCTTCCCCCGCCACTTCCCCCCACGAGCGATCGCGTTTCAGGGAGGAAACGGGGGAGATGTGGGAGCGGGCGGGACAAACCCCCCCCGCCGGGAGCTCCCGGGGGGGCCACACCTGGGAGGTCCCCAAAACTTGGGGTCACATCTGGGGGGGTGGGTGGTCCCGGGAGGGGGCAAAGACACGCGTGGGGACGGGGAGGTGACACGGCGGGAGGGGGTCTCGCACCCCCCGGGTCGGAGCGTGCGAGGGGGGCCGCGCACGAAGGCGTGTGCGGGGGGGGCCGCAAAGCCTCCCCCGGCCGGGGGGGTCACCCTGCAGCTGTCGGGTGGGGGTGGGCGCTGAGGCCCTGCGAGGGGTGGGTGAGTGTGCGAGGGCCGGCGCCCCCCCGCGCGTGAGCTCAGCGCCCCGGCCCCGAGCCAAGCGTGAGCTCAGCCCCCCCGCACGGCCCCTGCCCAGCGCCGGACCCCCCCGCCCCGCACGGCCTGCGCGGGCTCGGGCCCACGGACCGCACAGCCCCTGTTCGCTCAGCCCTTGCACACTCGTCCGCAGCCCCTCCGCTTTCTCCAGCCTTGCACACTCACCCCCGTTCCCATTCCTCCACCGCTCTTGCACACTCATCCCGCTCCTGCCCCTCTGTCACCCCCCCCCGCACATTCATCCCCATTCTCATCTGTCCATCGGCCCCCACTCTTGCACACTCATCCCCCCTTCCCATTCATCCATCATCCTACTCTTGCACACTCACCTACAGCCCAGTCTCATTTGTCCATCGTGCCCCTTGCACACTCATCCTTCACTCCCACTCCTCCATCGCCCCATCCTTGCACTCTCATTCTATTCACACTCATCCATCACCTGCCTTTACACACTCATCCACATCCTCACTTGTCCACCCCTGCCCTCGCACACTCACCCTCAATTTCCCATCCCCCCGTCATGCCCGCCCTTGCACGCTCATTCCTCATTCTCATTTGTCCATTGGCCTTGCCCTTGCACGCTCATCGCCAGCCCCACCCTCACTCCCCTGTGCTCACACTGCACCACCACTGCCCCTGCCCTTGCACACTCACTGCTCCACCCTCCAGCACCCTCGCCCTTTCCCCCCCCAGGCCCTTTGCACACCCACCCACGGACGCTGTTCCCCCCCACGTGCCCCTTGCACACCCACCAATGGACACGAGCTTGATGTGCTCCCGCTCCAGGAACTCGAGGGCCACCGAGACGTTCTCCAGCTTCATCTGGCGGAAGTTGGGGCGCGGGTGGTGCTTGCGCCCCATCTTCTTCTGGCTGAGCACCTCGAGCAGCGCGATCAGGCGCAGCCCGTCGCTCAGGTCGCGCTGCAGGTCCACGATGCGCTTCTGCACACACTTGAGGTGCTCATTGCACCAGCGCGTGAAGGTGTTCTGCTGGATCTTCTTCCAGGGCGCGTCCTCTGCAAGGTCCTTCTCGGTGGCCGGGAGCTCCTCGGGGTCCTCACCCGGTGCTGCCTCGTAAGTAGAGTTCATCCTGGAGGGGCTGGGGGGCTTCTCGATGGGCAGGGGGTCGCTGGGTGGTGTGGAGGGTCCTGAGTGGGTGTGGGGGGAGTCCTGGGTCACTTCTGGTGCTGGGTGGGGGTCCTGGGTCGTTCCCAGGGTCCTGAAGGGATCCTGGTACTGTGGGTGTAGCTCCCAAACCAGTGCCGGGGTCCTGGGAGGGTCCTGGGTCAACGTGGGTGCCCGGGGCGGGGGGTCTGAGTCCCGGTGGCAAAGCTGGTGCGGGGGGACGGAGTCCTGGGTCAGAGCCGGTGTCCCGGGCGGGGGCCCCGGTGGGCGCTGGTGCCCGCTATGGGGTCCCGGCGCTGAGGGATGGCGTCCTGGGTCAGTCCCGGTTCCTGGCTGGGCTCCGGGTGGGTGTCTGTGTCCTGGGTGGGGTCCCAGTTCCCGGCAATGGGGGACGGTGTCCTCGGTCAGTCCCGGTGCTCAGGGAGGGTCCCGGTTCCCGGGGTCACTACCGGTGCCTGGGAACGGGGTCCCGTCCCAGTCCCGATGTCCCGAGAGGGGCTCGCTGCTCGGTACCGGTGTCCTGGGTAGGGGTCCCTATTCCCGGAGCCGGGGGTTGGTGTCCTGGCTCTGTCCCGGTGCGAGTTCCTGCTGGTGGGGCTGGTTCCCGGTGGGCTCCCGGAGCGGAGCGGCGGGTCCCGGAGGGCTGGGCGATCCGGTGGGTTCCCGGCTCGCTTTCCGATTAGTTCCCGGAGCGGCGGTTCGCGGCGGGGTCCTGTGTGTTCGCGAGGCGTCCCAAGAACCTTCCTGGGCCGGGGGCGACGGCGGCAAGTGGCGGGGCCGGGGGACGGCGGCGGCTTTAAGCGCTGCCCCGGCCCGGCCCGGCCCGCCCCGTCCCGGGGTGGGACCGACCAGGAGGGGCGGAAAGACCGCCCGACCGGCCGGGGGGTGGGGGGCGCGGCCGTCGCTATTTACAGCCCCGGCCTCACCCCCGGACCCTCGGACTCCGGCACCCTCAAACCCCGAGCCCGGCACCTCCCGAAACCCCGGATCCCAGCACGCCCCGGACCCCCGGGGTCGGCACCCCCGGACCAAGGCTCCCCCAAACCCCGGCAGTTCCGAAAACGTACAGACACCAGCACCCCTAAATCTCCGACAGCCCTGGAACCTCAGTAACCTCAAACACGGGCACGCCCCAACACCGACACTCACAAATACAAACACCCCGGAGTGCCGCACCCACCAACTCCCAAACGCTGGCACCCCCACACCCCCAAACTCCCCAAATTCCCGAAAGTCCAGGGCCACAAACTCCTAAACTCTGGCGCTTCAGAACCCCCTGCCCCCAGACATTGGCACCCCTGAACCGCTGGCACCCCTAAACTTCGGCACCCTCAAACCTCAGCACCACCAAACCTCGCCCCCCAAGTACCCCGGCCTCCCTACTCTGAAACACTGGTACCCCAAATCCTGGCACCCAGATACCCCCAAAACTCTGGCACCCCAAAATCCAGGCACCCCCAAACACCAGAGTCCACCCCCAATAATCCCAAATACGTGCAACCTCGGCACCCCAAAACCTCAGCACCCTATAGCCCAGGCACCCCACCGCCCTGTTACCCTGATACCCCTGTACCCTGACTCCCCATCACCGCAGGCACCCCAGCAGCGCACCCCAAAACCCCCACAAAGACGCCCCCCAAACTTACTCAGAACCCCCTCACTCATCCCGTCCCACTCGTGAACCCCAAAAAACTCCCCCAGCCCTGAGGGGCACAACTGAGACCCCACAAACCCTCTCAGGATCCCCCTCTGGGGAAACCCAGCGGGACCCCTCCCCAGAACACCCCCGCCGTGGAATCCCCCCTCAGCCCCCCCGGCTGTGCCCCACTCCCCCCGTCACTCCAGCCGAGGGTCCCTTTGGCCGTGCCTCAGTTTCCCCATCTCAGTGGCACATGCCTGGGGAGGGGGTCACTCATATTTGGGGGTGAGCCCTGAACCCCGCTGCCCCCCAAATCTCTCTTGTGTCCCCCCCCCCCACGCCAGACGCCCGAGGCCTCCTCGACACCCTTGGGAGGGGCGGGGGCGGGGGGGACACGTGTGTGACCCACATCTGGGTCCTTCTGGGGGGGTGACTCGGGGAGTGTCGTGTTCCCCCTGTTCCGGTGCCTGCCCTGGAAGCTTCCAACGGGGGGGGCGGTGCGGGTGCACCCCGAGGTGACAACGGGCGACAGGGGTGACGTGGGGGGGTGACGTGGGGGGGGGTGACGTGGGGGGGGGTGACGTGGTGGCGCCTGCGCCAACACCTAAAAATAACCTGCCGAGTCAGAGCCACGCACCGGCACCCAAAATACCCGGGGGGGCACGCGGTGGGGGGGCACCCCCAACACACCATCACCCAAAATACCCCGGGCAGGGGGCCGGGGGGCACGCAACGGGGGTGGGGGCAAACCCGCCAGGGACCCCCACCAGGACCCCCAAACCCACGGCCGGTGTGGGAAGGGGAGTGAGAGGATTGTTTGGGGGGGTCAGGGTGGTCTGGGAGGTGGGGGTCAGGATGTTTGGGGGGGTCGAGGGTGGTCCAGGGCAGTCTGAGCAGTCAGGGCTCTCCGGGGGGGTCAGTGTAGTCCAGGATGGGGGTTCAGGATGCTGCTGGGGCAGGGCAGGGGGAGCCGGGGGTCCGGGTGCTCCACAGGGGGTCCCGGTGCCCTGCGGAGTCTCGGCTCTGCGGCAGCCGGGGCAGAGGAAGAGGATGGTGGAGGCCACGGTGGAGGAACAAAGGACCTGACCCCACCACTGCCTCCTGGGGAGGGGCCATAGGGCAGAGCCACTGCCCCCTGTGGTGACATCCTCAGTCCGGTGTCCCCCACCCTGCCCCTGCCCCTGGGTTTCCTCTGGGGTTGGAAGCACTCGGGGGGGGGTGACACGGGGAGGGGACCATTGGCAGCGTGGGGGCACAGAGAGGGAACTGGGGGATGCTGGGGACGTGGCCATGGGGACATGGAGGGCATAAGGGACAGGGGAACAAGGGGTATGAGGGCAGTGGGACACAGGGAACACGGCCATGGGGACAGCAGGGACACGTGTGGGGCCACAGCCAGGAGGGCACAAGAGCAGCAGCTTGGAGACCCTGGGAGCCCCTGGGGGCCGTGGGGCTGCAGACAGAGCGCTGGGGGGGCCTGGGGGGCCACCAGTGCAGGTGGTGCCACCAGTACCAGTGGGTGCTGGGGGCTTGGCGGTGCCTGTGCTGGTGGTGCTGGGTGTCCTGGCAGGGCTGGGGGTGCTGGGTGTCCTGGCAGGGCTGGGGGTGCTGGGTGTCCTGGCAGGGCTGGCGGTGCCGGTGCTGGCAGTGCTGGGTGTCCTGGCAGGGCTGGTGGTGCCTGTGCTGGGGGTGCTGGGTGTCCTGGCAGGGCTGGCGGTGCCGGTGCTGGGGGTGCTGGGTGTCCTGGCAGGGCTGGCAGTGCTGGGTGTCCTGGCAGGGCTGGCGGTGCTGCAGCCCCGGAGCCCCAGGCTCAGCACCTCCTGCTGCCCACGGCAGGGTGGGAGCAGCCCCCAGAGTCCCGCCCTGCTCCACGGCCACCATCCCAGAATCACGGAACCACAGGACCCCTGAGGCTGGAAAAGCCCTCCCAGCCCATCCAGCCCCAGCTGTGCCCGACACCCACCTGGTCCCAGAGCCCCGAGTGCCACCCCAGGCCTTCCTGGGACACCCCCAGGGATGGGCACTGCAAACCTCGCTGGGCAGCCCCTGCCAAGGCCTGACTGATCCCTGTGGTGCCCCAGCTCTGCCCCAGCTCTGCCCCTGCACGGGCCCCCCCTCCACAGCCCCCGGCCTCAACGCCTGCAGGGACTGCAGCCCCACAGGGGACGTGGGGAGCACACGGGCAGGGACACGGGGACCTCTGTGGGGTCTCTGTCCCCTGGATCACCACCCCTGGCACCCGTCTGGGGGATGCCCAGTGCAGCACCAGCAGAGCTGACCTGACCCAGTACAGCCCAGTGCAGTCCACTGTGGCCCAGTTCAGCCCAGTACACCCTGGTACAGTATGACCAGACCCAGTACAGCCCAACAGGACACAGTACAATCCCATGACACGATACAGAGCAGTACAGCCCAGTGTAGTCCAGTGATCCCAGTACAAACCAGTACAGGCCAGTACAGTCTAGTACAGCCCAGTACTGCCCGGCAAAACATGGGCTGGGGGTTCAGCCCACCCAAACCCCCTTTTCCTCCCCTTAGCCCATCCCTGGCCTGTCCCTGAGACCCCTGGCCCCATCTCTGCCCCAGAGCTGGGCAGAACCCCAGGGGTGCCCCAGGGCACCCCCAGGGTGGGCACCCCACACACCCCACAGCTTCCCCTGGAGGTGCCCCCCGCCGAGCTCCCCCTTCCCTGGGGGTCCCAGGGTGCCACAGCTCGGTCCCTGCCCTGGCCTTTATAGGTGCCCCCAGCCCGGGGGGGGCCCAGCAGCTGTAATCCCCCCCTAAGCAGCTTCTGCACATCCTTCCTGCCCCCCGGGGGTGCCACGGGCTGGGGGAGGGAAAGAGGGGGAGGGAGGGCCGGAAACGCTGGGAGTCTCCTGGGACCTGAGTCCCAGCAGTGCACCCCCAAAGCGACCCCCCCTCAGTGACCCCCCAGCACTGCACCCCCAAAATGAACACCCCCTCTCAGACAGCCCACCTCGAGCAATGCCCCCCAGTCTTTCCCCCCACCCCGTGATACCCCCAGACTCCCCTCACCTCACCTGGGATCTCCCCAGCACAGGGATCCCCCCCAAGCCCAGAACTGGGGACAATTGCTTGAGGGGGGACACACCTGGGGGGGGCACCCTGGGGTGCTGGAGTGGGGGGCAGCAGGTGAGCTCTTGAGGGAAACTCCCCAGTTCTTCCCAAGACATCCAGGTCTGGGCCATCCTGGGGAAGCAGGATCAAGGCTGGAGACCCCTGGGGATCCCTGGGGATCCCTGGGGACACCTGGCTGTACTGGGGGGAGCAGGACCGACCTTGGGGACTCCTGGGGCACACTGAGGACCCTGGTGGGACCTCTGGCTGTCACAGTGGGACCAAGACTGGGCTTGGGAACACCTGGGGACACCTGAACATCCCAGGAGGAGCAGGATCAAGCTTGGGGACCCTTGGGGACCCTCCCCATGCCCAGGTGTTGGGGGGAGCCCTTCTGCCCCCCCCCCCAAAATCCCCCAGAGCACCGGTAATCGGCTCGACCCGGCTCAGGGGGCCGATTAGGCGCTGAGCCCGGTTTAGCCCACCCTAATCCCCAAGTTTGGCCGGGCTGAGCCCTGATCCCCCCTAAGCAGCTTTGGGGGCGCAGGGTATATCAGGGGGGCGGGCGCCCCCCCCCCACCATCGCCACCATGGACGAGGAAGAGTTCTACCTGTTCAAGAACCTGTCGGCGGTGGGGCCCTGGGATGGGCCCCAGTACCACATCGCGCCCATGTGGACCTTCTACCTGCAGACCATCTTCATGGGCCTGGTGTTCGTGGCAGGCACCCCCCTGAACGCCATCGTCCTCATCGTCACCGTCAAGTACAAGAAGCTGCGGCAGCCGCTCAACTACATCCTGGTGAACATCTCCGTCAGCGGCCTCATGATGTGCATCTTCTGCATCTTCACCGTCTTCGTCTCCAGTTCCCAGGGATACTTCGTCTTCGGGAAGCACATGTGTGCCTTTGAGGGCTTTGCAGGGGCCACCGGAGGTACGAGGGGACCGTGGGGGCACTCAGGCTGCTGGGGGTGACCAGAGACGATGGAGTGACCGCTGGGGGCTACTGGGTGCCTGAGCTCCTGGGGCTGTGGGAGCTGTGGTGACCACCAGGGTCTGGTAGGGCTTGAGGTGTTGCTGACTGCCACATTCTGCTGAGGCTTTAGGAGTTGGGGTGACCACCACGGGCTGCTGGGGTGCAGGCACTGGGGTGACCTTCTGGACCTTCAGGAGTTGACCACTGTAGTCTGGTGGGACTGTAGGAGTTGGGGTGACCACTGAGGTCTGGTGGAGCTGGAAGTGGGGGTGACAATCATGTCCTTCTGGGGCTGGGGGTGTTGGGATGATCATTGTGGTCTGGTGAGGCTGAAGGTGGCAAAATGGGTAAGGGCCATGGGCAGGGTTGAGCCCTGTGATCTGCTGTGGCTGGAGGAGCCAGGGTGACCACCGAGGCCTGAAGGTAGCTACGAGTGATGACTACATTGGTCCTAGGACCTGGGGTGACCCAGAGGCCTGAGGGGCTATGGGAATTGGGGTGACCTGTAGCCCTGGTAGCCGTGGGCTGTGTGAGGCCAGTGACCTTGTTGCCCCAGGGATGGTGACAGGGTGGTCCTTGGCCTTCCTGGCCTTCGAGCGCTACATCGTCATCTGCAAACCCTTCGGCAACTTCCGCTTCAACTCCCGCCACGCGCTGCTGGTGGTGGCGGCCACCTGGATCATCGGCATCAGTGTGGCCATCCCCCCCTTCTTCGGCTGGAGCAGGTGGGGACACAGCGGGCGTGGGGGCAGGGGGTGGGCAAGGGGGGGGTCACGGGGGTGCCATGGGGGTGCCAGGGGAGTGCCTGAGGCACCAGGAGCGCGGTGGGGTGCTGTGGGGGCACGGGGGGCTGCCCCACGGTGCAGGGCAGAGGCTGAGTGCAGGTGCTGCAGGTACGTCCCCGAGGGGCTGCAGTGCTCCTGCGGCCCTGACTGGTACACGGTGGGCACCAAGTACAAGAGCGAGTACTACACCTGGTTCCTCTTCGTCTTCTGCTTCATCATCCCCCTCTCCCTCATCATCTTCTCCTACTCCCAGCTGCTCAGCGCCCTGCGGGCCGTGAGTCCCGGGGGCACGGGGGGCACAGGGGACATGGGGGACATTGGGGTCCGGCACACCTGTGGCTGAGAGCGAGGGATGGAGAGTGGAGAGGGGCTGGGGGGCAGGAGGGAGGGAGAACTGTCAGTTCTCCCTGGGAGCAGGGAGGGAGGGAGGGTGGGATGGGGAGCAGGAGGGAGGGAGAGGTGGCTGGAGGGATGAAGGGGTGCAGGGAGGGAGGGGAGGATGCTTGAACAGAGGGTTGCACTGGAGCACAGGCAGGACAGGGCAAGGGCAGGGCAAGGGCAGGGGCCTGGGCAGGGGTCAGGGCCCGGGCAGGGGGTTGGTGGGGTCAGGGCCCGGGCAGGAGGTTGGTGGGGTCAGGGGCCAGCAGCCCGGGCAGGCCCAAGGTGTCCCTGTCCCTGGCGCAGGTGGCAGCACAGCAGCAGGAGTCGGCCACGACGCAGAAGGCGGAGCGGGAGGTGTCCCGCATGGTGGTGGTGATGGTGGGGTCCTTCTGCCTGTGCTACGTGCCCTACGCGGCGCTGGCCATGTACATGGTGAACAACCGCGAGCACGGCATCGACCTGCGCCTCGTCACCGTCCCTGCCTTCTTCTCCAAGAGCTCCTGCGTCTACAACCCCATCATCTACTGCTTCATGAACAAACAGGTGACACCTGTGATGCAGACAGAGGAGGGGCACAGCCAGGACACGTGGGCAAAGGGGACACCCAGGGACAGCTGGTGATGGGGGCCTCCAGGGGTGCCCAAGGGTATCTGAGGACCAGGGACACTCAGGGAGACCCGTGTGAGGGGACACCTCAGGGCACTCGGATGAGGGGAATACATTGGCAAGGGGGACACGGAGAAGATGGGGACACCCCAGGACATCGGGGCAATGGGGACACGCAGGGGTACCCAAGGACATCGAGAGCCCGGGGACACCTGGGGATGGCGCTTGCGGAGTCCAAGGGGCACCCGGGACACTCGCGTGGCTGGGGTACCGCGACCCCAGGGACAGGAGATGGGGCCAGTGTGGCATCTGAGGGTGTGAGGACAGTGCCAGGGCTGGGCCAGGACCAGGGGGACCCCCAGGCTGAGCTGTCCCCTCGCCGTGAGCCCATGTCACCCGTCCGTGTCCCCGCAGTTCCGCGCCTGCATCATGGAGACGGTGTGCGGGCGGCCCATGACAGACGACTCCGACGTGTCCAGCTCGGCCCAGCGCACCGAGGTCTCCTCTGTGTCCTCCAGCCAGGTCGGCCCCAGCTGAGGGGCTCTGGCACCTCCCCAGCCCCCAGGACCCCCGGCTGCCCCCCCGCTATCCCCCGGCTGGGCGCGGGGGCCCCGGCCAGCCTAGGATGTAGTGTTCATTATGGGACAATAAACCATGGCCGCGGTCTGAGCGCAACGGGGACACGCTGAGCACCTGCCACCCACAGGGGCAGCTGTGCCCCACAGCAGGCTGGGAGTGGGGGAGCCTGGAGCTGGCTGTGCCACACGGTGGGACGGGAGGGAGGGCTCGGTGGTGGCAGTGCCCCGTGGTGGGGTGGGATGGGGGTCCCAGGGGTAGCTGTGCCCCACGGCAGGGTGGGACAGGTCCCAGGAGTGGCTGTGCCCCACGGCAGGGTGGGACAGGTCCCATGGGTAGCTGTGCCCCATGGCAGGGTGGGACAGGTCCCAGGGGTAGCTGTGCCCCACGGCAGGGTGGGACAGGTCCCAGGGGTAGCTGTGCCCCACGGCAGGGTGGGACAGGTCCCAGGAGTGGCTGTGTCCCATGGCAGGGAGAGAGGGTGGGTCCCAGGGAAAGCTGTGCCCCCCAGTGGGGCAGGATGGGGTCCTGGAGGTGGCTGTGCTCCACGGTGATGCCACGGTGGGACTCTGCTCCCTTGTCCCCCTTAGGCCTCACACACAGGGAGGGCAGGGGGGGATGCTGCTACCCATCTCCATCTGTGGGGCTGGGCCCCCCATCTGCGGGGTGGGGGTGGGACTGAGCCCCCCATCCATGGGGCTGGATTCCCTCTGTGGGGCTGAGCCCCCCAAGCCCCAGGGGCAGGACTCCCACATGTCCCCCCCCCACACCCCCACCCAGTTCCCCCCAACCCTTCTGGCTCAGTCCAAGGGGGGCCCCCCAGATCCCAGTTCAGGGGGAAACAGGGAATTGGGGTCCGTCCCCCTCGGCCCATCGGGGGGTGAACAGGTTTTATTGAGTTCCAACCGATCCGGATCCCTTCAATCAGCCCGAGGAGAAAACCAAGGAATGAGCCCGGAGCTGTCACAGGGCCCCGGATCCTCAGGGATGGCAGCGGGGGGATGTCAGGAGAGGGGCTGTTGCTGGCCTGCCTGGCTGCACCAGAGGCTTTCCCAGGGTTCCAAAATTCACTTCCGCTGTCCCAAATCATCCCTGGTGTCCCAAACCAACCCCAACATTCCCAGATCATCCCCAGCATTCCCAGATTCCCAAGCCCTGCATGGGGCCATATTCCCGACCCACTTACCACTGGATTTAGGGAGGGGAGGAAAAGGAGGAGTGGAAAGAGGAGGAGGAGGAGGAGATGGGAGGATTCAGTCAGCCCTTGGAAACCTTTGGGAAAGGACTTAAGGGAAACCCTGGGAATCTGGAGGTGCCCGGGCCCGATTCCACGCAGCTCTGGCGGCTGCAGGGGAACAAACCACACAGGAGAGAAAACCTTGGGAATTGTCCCAGAGCGGGGTGGGATGGTGGGATGAGCCCTCCCCCAGAGGTTTGGGGGGTTCAAGGCACTTGGAGCAGGGCTGGGGGGAAGAGTCTTGCCCAGATCCCACGGGGCAGCGACAGGGAAGGAGGGTCCAACCTCCCTGGGGTCCACCTCCAGGTCACCCCCTGGGTCCTGCTGCTGCTCTGATGGTTTTTGGGCTTTTCTTGAGTTTGAATTTTCATTTCAACGTTCACTTTTTATTCCAATTTCACATCAATGTTTCCATTTAATTCAATTTGACTTCTTTGGCTCCAATTCCATTTCAATTTCAATTTTCAATTTTGATTCCAATGTTTAATTCCAATTCCATTTTTTAATTCAAATTTCAATCCAATTCAAACTCCAATTTTAATTTCAGTTTCAACTTTAACTCCAATTCCAATCCTAATTTTTATCCCCACTGCAATTCCAATCCCAATCCCTCCGTGAATTTCCCACTCCCCCCCCAGGCCCCCGGGCCCCGCAGCCCCATCGCTGCCCCTGCGCCAGGGGAGCCGTTTCCACACGTGGTAAAACCAAAACATACAAAAATAACCCAAAAGTCATTAAAATCCGGGGGAAACCCACAACGAGACGAGCCCCAAGTGCCTGGGGAGTGTGGCTTTCCCGAGCCCCGTCCCCGGAGCCGGGATGGGGTTTCTCGGCGGCAGGAGCGGCCCGGGCAGGGACGGAGCCCGCGAGGAGCTGTGGCCTCGAGCCTAGAACTCGTCGTGCCGCACCAGCGCCTCCCCGAAGTCCGTGGCCTGGCTGCCCACGAACAGGTCTGACTTGTCCACGATCTCCTCCCGCGTCAGCTTCCCGTCCTGCAGGGAACGCCACATCCCGCTATTTCCCGTTTCCCCGCTCCTCCCATCCCGCTCCCAGAACCCCCCCGGAGCTGCTGGCCCACCTTGTCCTGGTCGGACTCGTAGACGAGGTGCCGGGCCTCGGCCTCGGCGTGGTCATAGTCCGAGGGCAGGATCCAGTCCTTGGTCTCCTCCTTGTCCATCTTCCCGTCCCGGTTCTTGTCCCGGAATTCCACAAACTGTTCCCGCTCCGTCTTCACCCACTCGGGCTCATCGGCGTCCCCGTCCTGGCTGTACATGTCACCTGGTGGGACAGCGCCATCAGGACCAGCCCTGCCACCCCGTCCCCATCCCCAGGAGTGACCCAAAACCTTGAGCTCCCTAAAGCCATCCCCAAAATCCCAAGGCACCACCTGGGTGATGATTTCACCCGAAAATCCTCGATGGAGGCGTGGGGGCGGGTGGAAGTTTGAGAGAGAAGGCTCTGTGAGGGGGAGGGCTGGGAAGGACACGGTGGCAGTGCTCCCATGGACAGGGACACCGAGGGGAGCAGCAGCACCGGTGCCTCACCGATGTACTCCTCCAGGTCAATGAAACCGTCGCCGTTCTTGTCAATGTCCTCCATGGTCTCCTGCAAGAAGACGCCGGCGTGAGCCGGGCTTGGAGCAATTCCTGCCCCGCAGTGGCCACCCGCCACCAGAGCTTCCCAAAATGCCTCTGCGCTGGCCCCACCTGCACAACGATGTCCTTCATGTAGTCGTACTCCTCGGGGTGCAGGAAGGCCGTGAACTCCTCCTTGGTGGCCGCCAGGTCCCCGTCCTTGTCGGCCATCTTGAAGCGCCGCTCGTCCCGCACCATCATCTGCTTGTAGTTGAAGCCATCGTCAGGGTCTGGATCATCTGGGAGGAGAGCAGGAGCACCCGGGTCACCTCAGGCAGGGCAAGGAGAGCAGGAGCACCCGGGTCAGCTCGGGCAGGGCAAGGAGAGCAGGAGCACCCGGGTCAGCTCGGGCAGGGCAAGGAGAGCAGGAGCACCCGGGTCAGCTCGGGCAGGGCAAGGAGAGCAGGAGCACCTGGGTCAGCTCGGGCAGGGCAAGGACCGTGGCCACCACCAACACAACCTCAACCCAATGTTCTCAATGTTCTCAATCCAACCTCAACTTCCTCTCAACTGCAACCTCAAGCCAGCCTCAACCTCCTCCACTCAACCTTCGCATCCTCAACTTCCTCAGTGCAATCTCAACATCCTCCACACAACCTCAAACTCCTCAACTCAACTTCCTCCCTCTCAGAACAACCTCCCCAGGCTTTGCCAAGGAAAGCTCAACTGCAGCCACCACTCCCCTCCCGCGCTCACTCCTGGGAGGAGCCGCAGAAGCCCCGGGATCATGACATTCCCAGGGAGAGGCCCCAAAAGACAGGGCTCGGGGGCTTTGGCCGGCACGGCCAGAGGCTCAACCTGAACTATTTTGGGAGGGGAATGTGTAAGGGGATCTCGCTGGCTGCCGGGGCGGCGGCGGGGCCAGGAGGCAGCGGCCGGGTGGGACGCAGGGCACGCGTGGCAGCGCGGCCCCGGCACGGGGCAGCCAGCAGCGCCCGGCACAGGACGTGGATCCTGCGGGACACGGCCACGCTCTGCTGACATCAACCCAGAGCCAGGCCTGTTACTGACACGGTACAAAGTGAGGCTTGGTTCCATTGAACGGCACGGTTGTTACACTCTAGCTCGCTCGGTCTATTGCTCACAGAACACTAATGGGGTGGATGGCAAAATGGCGATTTATTGAAACTTGTACAGAGTTTTTATAACTTTTGTTATTAAAACTCCACTTGTCTGCTTGGGTCATCTTTCATATGTGATTGGCTGACTCAGCAGGTTTACTAATGGAAAAGTTTAACTTTATCACCTACTCGTACAGCCCAAAATCTTTCGAGACGCCTGTCCCTAGCTGCTACACTTCCCCCCCTCTATGATTAATTAAATATGTTAAAACTTATAAATGTAAAATTTTTTAATTAGTATTTTAAATGACTAAATCGTTAAATTGTTAGTAAATTGTTAGTAAACTATAAAACTGGTTAACTGCTACACAGGCCCCATCTAATGAGAGGGTCCCAAAGTCCCTGTGTCCCTGCTGCCACCTGGGACAAAAGGCAGGCATTGGGGAGCCCTGCATTAAGGAGGTTGGGATTAAGGAGCTCTGGAGCATCCATTAAATATCCAAAGATTTTGACTTTAAGGCAGCTCTAGGGCAGAATGAACCCCAAATTCCCCATTCTGTTCCCAAGGTTTTGCCTTCAGAAGCAGCATAGTCCCAAACAAGGAAACCTTCGGGACCAGTACCGTTATCAGACAGTTCCTTAATTGCTGTTGGGCTAATTAATGGGTTTGATGGGGGAGTGGTGCAGGGGGCAGGTGGGTAAAAAAGGGTTAAACTCCACCAAAGCCACTTCCTGCCTTGGTCCCTGGACTGGGAGAGGTTTGGGGGAGCACAGGGAGGGGAAGGAGACAGAGCTGGGGTACTGCTCGGAGTATGGCAGCAAAGCCACAAACTCAACCCGACATCTTGTCTCCTGGGACAAGCATTCCTGGCTTTGGATCCCACCATGGGACTGAGGAATTAACAGAAATAGGACTGGTGATGATGAGGATATTCTGCTTTTGAAGGGAGTTTCAAAGGAACTTCACAGTCGCAGATGAAGCTCTTGGACACTCATCACTTGATGTTCCCTGCCTTCCAGGACTCCCCCAGCAGAACCCCACACTGCTCCGTGACACTTCTGGGGGCCACCCGCTGACTCATCCTGGTGTGTAATCAATTAATAAAAGCACTCCCAGCACCTCGCTTTGCTGACAAAACACCACGTTCTGGGCCCTGCAGAGCAGCTGAGGGCGATGCCTGGCCCCATGCATCCCCTGGCCACGGGTCAACACCCAGGAGGCACTTCCAGAGGCGTTCCAGCCCCGCTCCGGCCGGGGAAGGTTTCAGCAGCGAGGAGCTGTGTTAAAGTCATTCCTGCTGAGAGGAGCCGGGGCCAGAGCGTGAGGCAGGATCCTCCCGGCGCTCCGTAAGGATACAAGTATGTGGGAGCAGCACGAGTGGAGGCTCCTTGGGGCCTGCCAAGGGCACTGGGCCTCCAGCGCCGCTCCAGCTCTGGAATCGGCCGTGCCGGGGGCCGGGCACTCCCCACGCGCTGCTCCCACTGCGGGAGCCTCTCCTCCAGCTCATTAAGGGCGTGCCATTAATTCAGCGTTTGCTCGTTAAGGCTTTTCCTCACCAATGTTCATCCTTTCCCCTACCCAACACCTGCAGGTCATAAATGCCACCCCAGACTGCTCAAACAGTGCTCAAACCCTTCCCAGGACCTCTCTGCTCCCTTCCAGGCTGGACTGACACAGGCAGATTAGCCCAGACCCCAGGAATCCACGGCAAAGGGAGGTTTGGGAAGTGCTGCCCCGGCCCAGGGGTGTCACAGGGACTTCCCAGCACAGCAAATGCAGATCGGCCCCGATCCCGAGGGAGATGGATGAGCCTCCTGTGCAGCAGCTCCCCCTCTGCACATCCCGCGGAGCAGTTTGACTATTTTTGGCAATATTTAGGAAATTAGAGTGGATTTGACACTCCAGAGCTGCAGCTCCTCCACCCGGGCCAGTCTACAGTGCTGGAGGCCAGAGCTGGCACAGGGCTCGAGGGTTTATGGCTTTAACCCCAAAGGAGCTGCTGCTCCCCTCACTCCCAGGGACGTCTGAAGCCATGGCACACTGCTGGCCCAGCACATGCCCCAAAACCCCCAAGATCTGGGGTCTAACGCTGCTCCCAGGACAAGGGAAAGCCACTGAAGTCTCTCCTAATGGTTTTTGTGGGTTTAGGAACACAATGGACACAGCACGGTGGTTCCACAGCCACAGGTCACTGTGTTCCACCTGCAGGTCCCAAATTCCCCCAAAAGCCAGGAATTCCAAGGGGCTGGAAAACCCCATTCCCACATGCCATTAATGCCCAAATCATTTGGATTCAGCCCAGAGCTGCATTTGTCACCATTAATAATGCCCAAGTGTGGCTGCAGAGGGGAAAAGGGGGGCGTGGGGGCTGTAAACATTCCCTTGAGGAGATTTCCATGTATTTTGGTTCTTTTTTCTTGGATTTCTCCCTGTTAATGCCACCAGGAGGTCAATTTGGAGAGTTTTGGAGGTTTGGAAGTGTAACAACTTGGGGACATCTGCTCCAGCTGGCCCCACGTGGACCAAGGCCCTGCCCAACATCGCATTCCTGCATTTATCCCAGGGGACAAACCCATCTGGGGCCAGCAGAGCCCCCCACCCTCCACACCAACCAGGGACCTCCTCTGGGCCTCCCCAAAGCAGGCCCCAAACTCCCCCTCCACCACAACCCCCCCTGGATCCGCGTCCACCCCGATCCACGGGCACCCACTGACCACTGACCACTGACCACTGACCACCAGCCCGGCCTGAGCCGCCTCCGCCCCACCGACCCTCGGTGACCCAGCGCAGGACAGAACCTGCTCATCCCAGGAGCCAGGACCTACCCAGGATATATCCATAGGTGGCATTTTTGTACTCCTCCCAGGAAACCAGCCCGTCCTCGTTGAGGTCGTGGCCCTTCCACTGGCGCTCCACATCCTCGTAAATCCAGCGCTTCTGGGCAAACTTGATCCAGGCCTTCAGCTCCTCCACCGTCACGAACCCGTCTCCATCCTCGTCTATTTTCCCCACAATCTTCCTGGGGGAAACGCAGAGAAATCCAGCAAAAGTTACAAAAAATTAGGGGTTAGCAGGGAGGGAATGGGAAGGGGCTGAGAGGGCAAGTCGAGGTCATTACAGAATTTGGGGATCCAACCATTTGGAGAGTTTATCCTTAAAAACAACGCATGGTTCAGCTGCCAAAACTTCAGTTCAGACATGAAAATCACTGGCCTGGCCACTTTTGGACCATTCAGGTTTTGGTTTCTTCAGAAATCATGAGTTTTAGGAGAAAAACTTCCTCCTAAGCACCTGGGAAAGACCCACCCCTGCGCCCTTTGACCAAGACGGCACCAGGGGATGAGCACGAACCTGTATTTATATTAAAAATGGGAATATCGGCTCTGCCTCTCCTGGTGATGCCAGGAGAAAGCTGAGGTGGTTGTGGAATGTGCAAATTCAACCATTTGAAGAGTTTGAAACCAACGTTTGAGTTAGCTGCCGAAAAGCAAGGTCAGCTGCCACAACTCTGTCTGGGACACAGAAACCCCGGCTCAGACATGGAAATCACCAGCTTGGCCACTCTAGAACCACTCAGGTTTTAGATCCTTCAGGAATTACGAATTTTAGGGGGAAATCCTCCCTGTTAAATCTTAGGAGAGCTCCATCTGCGTGTCCTCCCACCTCGACGGCGCCAGGCCAGGAGCACGGACGCTCATTTCTGCTAAACCCGGGAAGCTTGGCTCTGCGGGAGGAATCGGAGCCGCCCAAGCCCAGCGGAGCGGAGCAGCCCTGGAGCAGCCCTGGAGCAGCTCAGCAGCCTTGGAGCAGCCCAGGAGCAGCAGGGCAGCCCTGGAACAGCCCTGGGGCAGCCCTGGAGCAGCCCAGGAGTGGCCCTGGGGTGACCTTGGGGCAGCAGAGCAACCCTGGAGCAGCCCTGGAGGAGCCCTGGAGCAGCCCAGCCCTGCAGGGGCAGAGCAGCCCTGGGGCAGCCCTGGAGCCCAGCAGCCCTGGAGCAGCCCTGGAGCAGCCCAGGAGCAGCCCTGGAACAGCCCTGGAGCAGCCCTGGAGCAGCCCTGGAACAGCCCTGGAGCAGCCCTGCAGGAGCCCTGGAGCAGCCCTGGAGCAGCAGAGCAGACCTGGAGCAGCCCAGGAGCAGCCCTGGAGCAGCAGAGCAGACCTGGAGCAGCCCAGGAGCAGCCCTGGAGCAGCCCCGGAGCAGCCCAGGAGCAGCCCTGGAGCAGCCCTGGAGCAGCCCTGGAGGAGCAGCCCTGCAGCAGCTCTGGAGCCCTGGAGCAGCCCTGGAGCAGCCCTGGAGCAGCCCTGGAGCCCCGGAGCAGCCCTGCAGCAGCTCTGGAGCCCTGGAGCAGCCCTGGAGCAGCCCTGGAGCAGCCCTGGAGCCCTGGAGCAGCCCAGGAGCAGCCCTGGAGCCCTGGAGCAGCCCTGGAGCAGCCCTGGAGCAGCCCAGGAGCAGCCCAGGAGCAGCCCAGGAGCCCTGGAGCAGCCCAGGAGCAGCCCTGGAGCAGCCCTGCAGCAGCCCAGGAGCCCTGGAACAGCCCAGGAGCAGCCCTGCAGCAGACCTGGAGGGGCAGAGCAGCCCTGGAGGGGCAGCCCTGGAGCAGCCCTGGAGCCCTGGAGCAGCCCAGGAGCAGCCCAGGAGCCCTGGAGCAGCCCTGGAGCAGCCCTGGAGCAGCCCTGCAGCAGCCCTGGAGCAGCCCTGGAGGGGCAGAGCAGCCCTGGAGCAGCCCTGGAGCAGCCCTGGAGCGGCGGTGCCGGTCCCGCCCGCCCGCTGCCCTGCCCGGGGGAGCAACCGGAGCCGCGGCCCCAGCTCCGCTCCGCGTGCCTCCGTTATTTTTAGCAGCAGCTGTAGGAAAGGCCGGCAGGAATGCAGGATCCAGGGGCAGATGGAGCCGGGGGGTGGGGGCTGTTTGATCCGCACCGCTCCCCGCAGCACACCCGGCTCCCTGCCTGCGAGGGAACGGCTTGGGCTCCTCGGATGAAAATCGGGCAAAACGGTCCCAAAGTCCTCTGCCTGGTGAAGGAGGATCCTGGTTCTTTCCTTTAACGTGAAGGTTTAGAAAACAGTTCAGGAATCCTGAGCTTCAGCCCAGGTATTTGAGGAATTTCAGAAGACAGGTGGAAAGCACAGGACTTTTAAATTTTAGATCACCACTAGGACTATTAATTCCAAAAATATTGACACAAAGGGAAGCCCGGACACCGGAGCCACCCGTGCTCACACCCAGGTCTCTGTATTTCAGAACTGCACTGGTCTAGGAAAATCAGGAATTCCTCTGTGGCACAAAGCATGTTCCTGGCAACGAGAAGCTAGGGAGAGACTGGAAGAAAAAGAGGAAAAATGTGGAATTCAGTTCTGACAGTGAGGTGCCAGAGTGGGGGCAGTGGGCAGGGCTTGGAGACCTGAGTGATTTTATAGAGTAATATATAAAATATTATAGAAAATAATACATATAAAATAAATATGTGAATATTTTTAAAGCTCATCCATAGTGCCCAAAGCTATGCAAAAATATGTAAAATATCATAGGAATATTTCAGGATTTTATATATCCATGTGCAAAGTGCCCCTTCCAATGTTCCTGATCAAACACAGAAATATGCAAAATGTCACATAAATACCCAGAATTTTCCACATAAATATATAACAAGTCAATCAATACTATAAATTCTGCATAGAATTATGTAAAGTATCATGTATTAAACATTTGTCCATGCAAATACATAAACCACAAATAAATCTGCCAAATCCTTCCTATTTCAGGGAGAAAACTCCATGTTTCCCTCTCCCAAGAAGGTACACCACCGGCAAAGGGATTTACAAGGGAAAATCCCTGGAATGGAGAACCAGAGCTGGTGGGGGTTGATGGCCAAGGCAGTTTTTCCAGGGCAGTGTCTAAGGGGTTAATGAGGGAACAGCTTCCCAGGGAAGCCAAACCCTCTCCAGCCCGGAGCCCAGCCGGGCACTCAGGAAGCTCCCAAACCTCCTCCCCAGCCCGGGGCGGCACCAGCTGCTCCCGGCTGCTTTCCCAGGGCAGGAGCCACCAAACCCTCGCATTTTCCCAAAGCCCCCGTCCTGCCCCCCTGCAAGGGAGGGCAGCAGATGTTGGCAAGGGCTGGCAGCTGCTCGCTGTGCTGTTCCTGCTCGCTGCTCCAAGGGGCTCGGCGTGCCCAGCACTGCTGCCAGGGAAGGGCTCTGCCGCTGGGCAGAGCAGGGTCCGGCTGGGCAGCGCTCCCGATGACCCCGAGGGCAGAGCAAGGTCCGGCTGGGCAGTGCTCCCAATGACCCCGGGGGCAGAGCAGGGTCCGGCCGGGCAGAGCTCCCGATGCCAGGGGGCAGAGCAGGGTCCGGCCGGGCAGAGCTCCCGATGCCAGGGGGCAGAGCAGGGTCCGGCCGGGCAGAGCTCCTGATGCCCAGGGGGCAGAGCAGGGTCCGGCCGGGCAGCGCTCCTGATGCCCACAGCCCAGGGGGCAGAGCAGGGTCCGGCCGGGCAGAGCTCCTGGTGACCCTGATGACCCCAGGGGGCAGAGCAGGGTCCGGCCGGGCAGCGCTCCTGATGCCCAGGGGGCAGAGCAGGGTCCGGCCGGGCAGAGCTCCTGATGGCCTCAAGGGCAGAGCAGGGTCCGGCCAGGCAGAGCTCCTGATGACCCAGGGGGCAGAGCAGGGTCTGGCCGGGCAGAGCTCCTGATGCCCAGGGGGCAGAGCAGGGTCCGGCTGGGCAGAGCTCCTGATGCCCAGGGGGCAGAGCAGGGTCCGGCCGGGCAGAGCTCCTGATGCCCAGGGGCAGAGCAGGGTCCGGCCGGGCAGCGCTCCTGATGCCCAGGGGGCAGAGCAGGGTCCGGCCGGGCAGAGCTCCCAATGACCCTGGGGGCAGAGCAGGGTCCGGCTGGGCAGTGCTCCTGATGACCCCGGGGGCAGAGCAGGGTCCGGCCGGGCAGAGCTCCTGATGCCCAGAGAACAGAGCAGGGTCCGGCCGGGCAGAGCTCCTGACGCCCAGGGGGCAGAGCAGGGTCCGGCCGGGCAGAGCTCCTGATGCCCAGGGGGCAGAGCAGGGTCCGGCCGGGCAGAGCTCCTGATGACCCCGGGGGCAGAGCAGGGTCCGGCCGGGCAGAGCTCCTGATGACCCCGGGGCAGAGCAGGGTCCGGCCGGGCAGAGCTCCCAATGACCCCGGGGGGAGAGCAGGGTCCGGCCGGGCAGAGCTCCTGATGGCCCCGAGGGCCCTGAGGGCAGGAGGTGAGCAGGGGAACCGGAGCTCCCGCAGAAAAAGGGACCCCTCCTGCAGCACAGCCCTGTTAAAGCCCGGAGTTCACAGGGGTTTGTCACAGCAATCCCAGCTGGGGATGGCAGGAGTTGGCCCCTGCGGACAGCCCGGGGCCGCTCTGTGCCGAGGGCGGGATGGAAAGGCGCTGCCCGCGTTCCGGCGATAACTCGGCAGAACAATGGGATTGAGCCGTGACCGAGCTCTGGGATCCGAGCCCTGGGATCGGGACAGGGCCGGGGCCCAGCTTCCCTCGGAACCTGACGCTGCTCCAGGGGGACTGAGGCACTCGATCTGATTTTGCCAGGGGGCAAAAAGCCTCCTGGATCCCGTATTTTGGAGCTCACAAAGCGACCAGAGCCTGGCTCCAAGGGACCAGGGGTTTTCCAGTTTAAATTGTCCCTGGAGGGAGGAAATTCCCTCCGGCCCACGAAGTGCTGGGGGAGAGGCCAGCACCTCCTTCCCACTGGGGGCCTGGATGATCCATAGGGAGGGATGGAACCTGGCATCATCCCCTGCCCTGCACATCCTGCTGTATCTGGGGGAATTGGCTCACTCTGGAAGTTTCCCCAGCACCCACATATGGTTGAGCTTTTCTTTCCCATCAGGGAGTCCCGTTCCCAAAAAACGGCCCAAAATTCACCGTGGGCTGTGGTAGGTGCTGCTCCAGCAGCAGCAGCAAGGTTGGGACGCTTGGCTGAAAAAATCGAGTCTGACTAAGAAAGGAGAGATTCAGGTGGGATATTGGGAAGGAATTCCTGGCTGAGAGGGTGGGCAGGGCTGGCACAGGGTGCCCAGAGCAGCTGTGGCTGCCCCTGGATCCCTGGCAGTGCCCAAGGCCAGGCTGGGCACTGGGGCTGGGAGCACCTGGGGCACGGGGAGGTGTCCCTGCAAGGGCAGGGGTGGCACTGGGGGGGCTCTGGGGTCCCTTCCAAACCACTCCATGACAACCCAGCCAAAGGCACCCATTTATTTCCAAGGTGACTGGAGCCCAGCATCCCGAGCTCCCCAGGGAGCCTCCAGCCCCCCGCCCCTGGCTGCAGTTCCCAGGCTGGAGCCACCCGGAGCCCCGGAACAACTGCGGCAGGGACAGCTGCTGCTGCGGGGCACCCGGCCGGGAGCCAGCCCGGGGACACACCGGGGACACACCGGGGACATGGACACAGCCCAGGGACACACCGGGGACATGGACACAGCCCAGGGACACACCGGGGACATGGACACAGCCCAGGGACATGGACACAGCCCAGGGACACACCGGGGACATGGACACAGCCCGGGGACATGGACACAGCCCGGGGACACACCGGGGACATGGACACAGCCCAGGGACACACCGGGGACACTGCCACAGCCCGGGGACATGGACACAGCCCGGGGACACACCAGGGACATGGACACAGCCCAGGGACACAGCCACAGCCCAGGGACACACCGGGGACACACCGGGGACACACCGGGGACATGGACACAGCCCAGGGACACAGCCACAGCCCAGGGACACACTGGGGACATGGACACAGCCCAGGGACACAGCCACAGCCCGGGGACACACTGGGGACATGGACACAGCCCAGGGACACAGCCACAGCCCGGGGACACACTGGGGACACACCGGGGACACTGCCACAGCCCGGGGACACAGCCACAGCCCAGGGACACTGCCACAGCCCAGGGACACACCGGGGACACTGCCACAGCCCAGGGACACACCGGGGACACTGCCACAGCCCGGGGACACACTGGGGACATGGACACAGCCCAGGGACACAGCCACAGCCCAGGGACACACTGGGGACACAGCCACAGCCCGGGGACACACTGGGGACACTGCCACAGCCTGGGGACACTGCCACAGCCTGGGGACACACCGAGGACACTGCCACAGCCTGGGGACACAGCCACAGCCCAGGGACACACTGGGGACACTGCCACAGCCCAGGGACACAGCCACAGCCCAGGGACACACCGGGGACACACCGGGGACACACCGGGGACACTGCCACAGCCCGGGGACACACCGGGGACATGGACACAGCCCAGGGACACAGCCACAGCCCAGGGACACACTGGGGACATGGACACAGCCCAGGGACACAGCCACAGCCCGGGGACACACTGGGGACACACCGGGGACACTGCCACAGCCCAGGGACACACTGGGGACACAGCCACAGCCCAGGGACACACTGGGGACACTGCCACAGCCCAGGGACACTGCCACAGCCCGGGGACACACCGAGGACACTGCCACAGCCCAGGGACACAGCCACAGCCCAGGGACACACCGGGGACATGGACACAGCCCAGGGACACACCGGGGACACAGCCACAGCCCGGGGACACAGCCACAGCCTGGGGACACACCAGGGACACTGCCACAGCCCGGGGACACTGCCACAGCCCGGGGACACACCGGGGACATGGACACAGCCCAGGGACACACCGGGGACATGGACACAGCCCGGGGACACTGCCACAGCCCGGGGACACACTGGGGACACTGCCACAGCCCAGGGACACACTGGGGACACACCGGGGACACTGCCACAGCCCAGGGACACACTGGGGACACTGCCACAGCCCGGGGACACACTGGGGACACTGCCACAGCCTGGGGACACAGCCACAGCCCGGGGCATGCACAGCCACAGCCCGGGGCATGCACAGCCACAGCCCGGGGCAGGCACAGCCACAGCCCGGGGCAGGCACAGCCACCCTGGATCTGAGGGGAGGCACAGCACACCCTGGGGTCCCAGCGCAGATGCTCCAGGGGGACTCTCCATACCAGCTCTGTTTTCCCAACTCCCAAACAACTCCTTCCGACTGAGAAGTACCAGGGATGCCCGGGGCTCCAGTGGCACCCAAAGGACACAGAGCGAGCACGGCACTGTGCAGACCCCCACTGTCTGCTCTGGAGTTCTGGGGAACGGGGGGCACTGGAATCGGCCCCGGGTGACGTTTTGGGGAACTCCCGGGCTGGGAAGGGCACAGGCGCCCCGGGGGCGGTGACTGCACACACCGCACACACCCGCTGCCCTTACCCCAGGCGCTCCTTGCTCTCCTCCGGGGTGAGCTGGTCGAAGCTCTTGGCCTCGTCGGCGCCCAGGAAGGCGTCGTGGTCGTAGTCGAAGCTCTGGGCGTCGTCGTGCTCGCGGGCGCTGAGCGGCGCCTCCCGCACCACGCGCTCCTTGCGCTCCGTGGGCTTGGCCCAGCCGCAGAGCGCCCACACGCCCAGGCACAGCAGGAGCCACGGGAACCGCATCGTGCCGGCCTGCGGGGACAGGGACAGGGACACTGCTGGGGGACAGGGACACTGCTGGGGGACAGGGGGACAGGGACACTGCTGGGGGACAGGGACACTGCTGGGGGACAGGGGGACAGGGACAGGGACACTGCTGGGGGACAGGGACACTGGGACAGGCCCAGCCGCAGAGCGCCCACACGCCCAGGCACAGCAGGAGCCACGGGAACCGCATCGTGCTGGCCTGCGGGGACAGGGACAGAGCTGTGGGACAGGGACAGAGCTGGGGGACAGGGACAGAGCTGGGGGACAGGGACACTGCTGGGGGACAGGGACAGCACCGTGGGATAGGGACACCGGGACAGGGACACTGCTGGGGGACAGGGACAGCACCGTGGGATAGGGACACCAGGACAGGGACACTGGGACAGCCTCTGGGCAGCACCAGGGCTGGAACAGGAAGGGACAGGACCAGGGAATGTTGTCCAGGGAAAATGGGGATTAGGGCAGGTTGCTTGGGAAGGATAAGGGTTTAGGGGCAGTTACCTAGGAAAATTTGGGGGTTAGAGCAAATTATCTGGGAAAAATGGGGATTAGGACATATTATTGGGAAAAAACAGATTAATAATAATACAGATTATGGGAGCAAAAATGATGAATTAACCCAGATGACCTGGATAAAATGATAAATATGAATTGTCTGGGTAAAGATGATGAATTAATGCAGATTGTCTGGGGAAAACAGGGAATTACTGCACATTAACTGGGAAAATGGAGATTTAGTGCAGATTAAGTGGGTACAAAATACTAATAAGTGCAATTTATCTGGGAAAATTATTAATTCCTGCATATTCTCAGGGTAAATTGATTCATTGATCCCTGTTATCAGGGCACTGTAATGAACTGATATGGGTTATCTGGGCAAAAGTGATTCACTGGCATGGATTATCGAGGCACAGGGATTAATTAACACAGATGATCAGGGCACGGTGGCTAGTTAACACAGATTATCAAAACATAGGGATTAATTAGCACAGATTATCAAGGGATTAATTAACACAGATTAGCAGGGCACAGGGAATGTGAAGCCCATTCACGGGAAAGGGAAAGGAGAAAGGAAAGGAGAAAGGGGAAAGGAAAGGGGAAAGGGGAAAGGGGAAAGGGGAAAGGGGAAAGGGGAAAGGGGAAAGGAAAGGGGAAAGGAAAGGGGAAAGGAAAGGGGAAAGGAAAGGGGAAAGGAAAGGGGAAAGGAAAGGGGAAAGGAAAGGGGAAAGGGGAAAGGGGAAAGGAAAGGGGAAAGGGGAAAGGAAAGGGGAAAGGAGAGGGGAAAGGAGAGGGGAAAGGAAAGGGGAAAGGAAAGGGGAAAGGAGAGGGGAAAGGAAAGGGGAAAGGAAAGGGGAAAGGAAAGGGGAAAGGAAAGGGGAAAGGGGAAAGGAAAGGGGAAAGGAGAGGGGAAAGGAAAGGGGAAAGGAAAGAGGAAAGGGGAAAGGGGAAAGGGGAAAGGAGAAAGGGGAAAGGAAAGGGGAAAGGAGAGGGGAAAGGAAAGGGGAAAGAGGAAAGGGGAAAGGGGAAAGGGGAAAGGAGAAAGGGGAAAGGAAAGGGGAAAGGAGAGGGGAAAGGAAAGGGGAAAGGAAAGGGGAAAGGAAAGGGGAAAGGAAAGGGGAAAGGAGAGGGGAAAGGAGAGGAGAAAGGAAGGATCCAGATGGGAGGAAGGCGAAGGACGGGAGGTGCGGCACATGCCCCCTCTGCTCTCCCTTCCCTCCTCCCCCAGCCCTGCCCCACCGACCCCATCCCCTCCCCGCTGGGACCCAAATGTGCCTGGGATCGACGGAAGGATTCCAGGCGCTGATCCCTTTAAATCCCAACAGAAACTCGGGTGCTTGTCACTCTGAGATCCCAACCTAGATCCCGTCACAGATCCAGGTGTTCCCCCATCCTGATCTCCTTAAATTTCAGTCCAGGCACTCGTCATCCTGATGGATTTAGCCTCAAATTTTAATCAAGATTTTTAACTCTTTTACTCTAAATTTAATCCAGATATTCACTATCCAGAGCTCCTCGATGCAAATTTAGTTCAATATATTCCCCATCCTTATTGCTTTAATCTAAATTTAAACCCAAGATATTCCCCATCCTCACCCCTTTAAATTTGCATCCAGGTCTTCCCCATCCAGAGCTCTTAAACAAAAATGTAAGCCCAGGCATTCCCATTCCTTAGCTGTTTAAATCTGTGGTTTAAAATCCAGGTACTCCCCCTTAACCTGAACTCACCCCAAGGAATTCTGCCCTGGGAGTGACCCAGGAACGACCAGGAGTGACCTGGGGCTGCTCCCACCTCAAACCAAGTCAGGGCATGAGGGAAATGACATGGAAAAGCCCTTTCCTTCCTTTTTTTTTTTTTTTTTATGAGGATTTATCAGACCATTCCAGAAAATCCACAAATTTCAATTCCTTGGGAGTGGGGCAGGAGGGGGCATGGTGAGGGGATTTGGGTTACACAGAACAAAAGTCGCTTTTTTAGTGTTCCTGGGGAGGGAAAGCCAGTCCCAGGTGTAAGTGGAGCTGTGGAAATCCCTGTCCTGAGGAGCTGACTCCTGGGCACAGCCCAGATCAGCCCAGCCTGGAGCACAGAGTGACCTGGAACGGGTCAAACACCCTGATTTTATCTCCCAGTGTCCACACAGCGCCCTGGGAGCGATTAAAGAGGGACAGCCCGAGCTCCAGCCGGGCTGATCCTGGGAAAGGTGCTGAGAGAGCAACACCCCCAGAGCCTTATCCCCAACCCCTGCCCATGGAAACCACAGCAGCAGCAGCAAAGGTGCTGAGAGAGCAACACCCCCAGAGCCTTATCCCAACCCCTGCCCATGGAAACCACAGCAGCACCAAAGGTGCACAGAGAGCAACACCCCCAGAGCCTTATCCCAACCCCTGCCCATGGAAACCACAGCAGCACCAAAGGTGCACAGAGAGCAACACCCCCAGAGCCTTATCCCCAACCCCTGCCCATGGAAACCACAGCAGCAGCAGCAAAGGTGCTGAGAGAGCAACACCCCCAGAGCCTTATCCCCAACCCCTGCCCATGGAAACCACAGCAGCACCAGCAGCTCCTGCTGCCCCCGGGCTCTCTGTGGAGATCCCAGCCCAAGGGAGGAACAAAGCCCCTCTCCTCCCAGCAGCAGATCCCTTCTCTCCCCAGTGAAGGGGTCTCGTGGGGGGACTGCAGGGGAATCCCAGCTGAGGGAGGAGCAGAGCCCCTCTCCTCCCAGCCCAAGGGAGAGGCAGAGCCCCTCTCCTCTCAGCAGCAGATCCCTTCTCTCCCCAGTGAAGGGGTCCCATGGGGGAACTGCAGGGGAATCCCAGCTGAGGGAGGAGCAGAGCCCCTCTCCTCTCAGCAGCAGATCCCTTTTCTCCCCAATGACGGGGTTGCAGATCCCTTCTCTCCCCAGTGAAGGGGTTGCAGATCCCTTCTCTCCCCAATGAAGGGGTTGCAGATCCCTTCTCTCCCCAGTGAAGGGGGCTCGTGGGGGAACTGCAGGGGAGGGGGAACAGCACCCAGTGGTGGGAAGATGGGGAGGGTCCAGACCCCCAGCTGGGGAGGAACTCAGGATTGCAGCAGGGCCAGGTGGGATACGATCCCTGAGATTCCAACAGGGAATTTCAGGAGGAACTGGGGATTTCAGGTGGGTTTGATGGGCTGTTGATGGAGGAACTTGGGATTCCTCCTTACTTGGTGGCCGTGCTGGAATATTGATGGAGAAAGCCAGAATTGCCATTGGGTTTGCTGGGATAGCGACAGAGGAACTCGGAATCCTGCACTGGGCTTGGAACTGCGGTGACATTTAGAGGAAATTGATGGGAAGGAGCCCCTCTGGACACACATTTCCCATGTGGGAGCCAACGGGACCCCATAAAACCCCCCACAGGCAACCCAGTTTGTTCAGGTTTGGGAATCAGCCTGTTCTGGCTTTTTACGGATTGACCCCCTTGGAGCAGCCAGGGGACAATTAACTGGGACCCCGTGGTGCCACCGCGGGGCACAGCCAGGACAGGGGAACTCCGGCCCTGAGAATGATGTGTGGATGTGGGGGAGCCCCCGGGAGCCGGAACCGACCCCGGGCCCTGCCCCGAGCCAGCCCCAGCGCCCGGGGGTCACTGATCGCTGCGGGGGAGGAACCCGGCTTGGGGGGCACCTCCCCGGCCCAGAGCCCCCGCACCGGGGGTCTCACAGCCCGTTATCCCGGTGTCCCGGGGGTCTCACAGCCCCTTATCCCGGTGTCCCGGGGGTCTCACAGCCCCTCACCCTGCTGTCCCGGGGGTCTCACAGCCCCTTACCCTGCTGTCCCGGGGGTCCCACAGCCCCTTACCCTGCTGTCCCGGGGGTCTCACATGCCCTTGTACCAGGGTCCCACAGCCCGTTATCGCGGCGGGCGCCCCCGGCAGTCGATGGATTCCCGCGGGCCGGTCCCGCCCGCCTCGCGGACGGGGCTCCATCCCCGGCACCGGCGGTCGCCGCCGGCCCAGCCCACCCGCCCTGGGCCCGGTGCACGGGGGGCCTGGGACTCAGCACCGCACGAGCCGCGCGGCGGGACGGGCCGCAGGGCTCTCGGACGCGGCGGCGCCGCCGCTCCCGCCCGTTCCCATGGAGACCGGGCCCGGCGCTGCCGCCGCCGCGCTACCGCCACACCGCAGCGGTCCCGCAGAGCCGCCCCCACCGCTTCTCTGGGCCCCAAGCCCCGGCCCTGACCCCGGAGCCCGTCCCGGTCCTTCCCGTCCCTCACCGTCCCCACCGCCGCTGCCGCTGCTGCCGCCGCTCCGCGCACCGGAAGTCGGCGCCGCGCCACGCCGCACGGCCCCCCGCGCGCCCTCCCTGCCCACCAATCACGGGCAGGCCACGCCTCCATCTCGGCGCCTTTCCCCGTTTCGATTGGTCTCTTCTGCCGCCACTCCGCCCCTCTACCCGCCCCTGCCCCGCGCCCCGCCCCCCGCGACCTACCCCGTCCCCGCTTCCTCCGGACCCGCCCACCCCGCCGAGGCCGCGGGCGCTGATTGGCTGGAAAGCGCCACGTCCTCAGGCGCGCGCCGGCCGCCGGCCCCGCCCACCAGGGCGCCCCGCGCCGCACTGCGCACGCGCCTGCGGGCCGGGCAGAGTCACGTGCGTGGAAAAGGCGGGAAAGCCGAGGCGGGGCTGGGGCCGTGGGGTGGGGGTGGGATGGGGTGAGATGGGTGTCCCCCCCCGGTCAGTCCCTGGTCACTCCTGGTCACTCCTGGTCACTCCCAGGCGGTTGGTGTGCTCCAGCTGAGAAGCCGGGCTGCCATGGAGCCGTAGCCTCAGGTACTGACAGACTGCCCGAAGCGGACCCGCAGGGATCACAGGGCCAGCTGCTGGCCCTACACAGACCCCATAATGCATGGAAACCCCACCGTGAAAAGCAGTGTCCATATAGGAGACCCGCAGGGATCACAGGGCCAGCTGCTGGCCCTACACAGACCCCACAATGCATGGAAACCCCACCGTGAAAAGCAGTGTCCACAAAGGAGACTCACAGTGATCACGGGTCCAGCTGCTGGCCCTACACAGACCCTACAATGCATGGAAACCCCACCGTGAAAAGCAGTGTCCATAAAGGAGACCTACAGGGATCACAGGGCCAGCTGCTGGCCCTACACAGACCCCACAATGCATGGAAACCCCACCGTGAAAAGCAGTGTCCACAAAGGAGACCCACAGGGATCACAGGGCCAGCTGCTGGCCCTATACAGACCCCACAATGCACAGAAACCCCACTGTGAAAAGCAGTGTCCACAAAGGAGACCGAGGAGTCCTGCAGCTCTGCTCAAAGGAGCAGCACCCACTGCAGCACACACGCCCATAGCATTTCCTCTCGGAGGGCACAGCCCCTTTTATCCCAAACTCGCTCCTTTCCCCGTTGGCTGAGGTGCCGGGAAGGTGGAGCCCTCCCCACCCCACACCCCTGGAAGGTGGCTCCTTACCCCAGAGCTGGGCTGCTGTGGGGTCTGCTCAGGGCTCAGAGCTGTCCCGGCCCGGTGACAAACCTCAAACCTGCTGCCTGCAGGCGGTGTGGGCACCGGGGCCATTTCAGGGATGTTCACACCCACACCCCAAACCCTGGAGCTGTCTGTGGAGACATCAGCACCTGTGCTGTGGGACACACTGAGGAGACCAGAATCGTGAATTCAGGAGGCTGCTGGACTCCTGAGGAGGAGCCACAGGTTTATTTTCCAAACCTCTTTTATACCTTTTACAAATGTGCCCACCTTAGAGGTGGGACCCCTGGAACCATTGGTCACTCACAGAGACACTCAGGCGAAGTCCCTCCTCTGGGAAAGCCTGTGGAAAACAAGACAGTTTACAGAGAGTGACCTTGTTCATCAGCTTAGGTCCCTGGGAACAGAATTTCCTAAAACCAAACCATGGCAGGCACCAACCGTGGCAACAAGCACCCACCCTCCTACCACCAACAATCCCACCCTGGGCAGCCCTGGGAGCGTTTTCCAGCACCCACCCTCCTACCACCAACAATCCCACCCTGGGCAGCCCTGGGAGCGTTTTCCAAAGGCTCCTGGAGCTCTGGCAGCCTCAGGGCCGTGCCCGTTCCCTGGGGAGCCTGGGCAGCGCCTCTGGGGGAAGAACCTTTCCCAGATCTACAGCCTGAGCCTGCCCTGGCCCAGCTCCAGCCATTCCCATTGTCCTGAGGTGTTTATCCGACTGAGCCGGGCACTTTGTCCAGAAAGATCTGGAGAGAGACAGAATTGAAATATCTCAGACTTCAAGAAAGATGTTAAGGGACTGGAGCCCCAGGAGGGGCTGAGGGAGCTGGGAAGGGGCTGGAGCCCCAGGAGGGGCTGAGGGAGCTGGGAAGGGGCTCAGCCTGGAGCAGAGGAGGCTCAGGGGGGCCCTGGTGGCTCTGCACAGCTCCTGCCAGGAGGGGACAGCCGGGGGGGTCGGGCTCTGCTCCCAGGGCACAGGGACAGGAGGAGAGGGAACGGCCCCAGGCTGGGCCAGGGGAGGCTCAGGGTGGGCAGCAGCAGGAATTTCCCCATGGAAAGGGGGCTCAGGGACTGGCAGTGCCCAGTTCCCATCCCTGGAGGTGTCCAAGGAAGGCCTGGACGTGGCACTCAGGGCTCTGGGCTGGGGACAGGGTGGGGATCAATCACAGCTTGAACTCAGGGGGTCTCGGGGGGGTCTCAGGGGTCTTTTCCAAGTTCAATGATTCTGAGATTCTGGAAAAGCTTTACTGAGGTTCAAGATGATTTTTCCTGGCTTCCCTGGATCAGCTCAGGGGCACCTGTGGTACCAGGTAAAGGGGTTTGGCAGCCAGGATGTCTCTGGTGCCCCTGTGGCTGCAGCCTGCTCAGTAACTCCCAGAGGAATCTGTTCCAGGATTGTGCAGGGCACCAAAGGGATACCAGCAGGTCTGGAAGCTTGCAGGTTGTGCCTCTGCCCCGTCTTGAAAACTGGGATAACTTTTGCCAGCTTCCAGTTGATTTTGGTTGGAAAAGCCTCCACAACCATCAAGTTTCCCCAGCACTGCCAAGGCCACCGCTGCCCCTGTCCCCAGGTGTCACCTCCACAGGGTTTGAAATCCCTGCAGGGATGGGGACCCCACCCCTGTGCCCGGGCTGCACAGCCCCTTCCAGGAGGGAATTCCCCCCAAAACCCACCCTGAGCCTCCCCTGGCCCAGCCTGGGGCCGTTCCCTCTCCTCCTGTCCCTGTGCCCTGCGAGCAGAGCCCGACCCCCCCGGCTGTCCCCTCCTGGCAGGAGCTGTGCAGAGCCACAGGGGCCCCCTGAGCCTCCTTTGCTCCAGGCTGAGCCCCTTCCCAGCTCCCTCAGCCCCTCCTGGGGCTCCTTCCCCAGCTCCCTCAGCCCCTCCTGGGGCTCCAGCCCATTCCCAGCTCCCTCAGCCCTTCCTGGGGCTCCAGCCCCTTCCCAGCTCCCTCAGCCCTTCCTGGGGCTCCAGCCCCTTCCCAGCTCCCTCAGCCCCTCCTGGGGCTCCAGAGCCTTCCCAGCTCCCTCAGCCCCTCCTGGGGCTCCTTCCCCAGCTCCCTCAGCCCCTCCTGGGGCTCCAGCCCCTCCCCAGCTCCCTCAGCCCCTCCTGGATCTCCAGCCCCTCCCCAGCTCCCCCAGCCCCTCCTGGATCTCCAGCCCATTCCCAGCTCCCTTCCCTGGACTCGCTCCAGCCCCTCTCTCCCTGCAGGTCCCAGCCACGCTCCAGACGTGCCCCGAGCCGTGACCGCATCCATCCCAAAATAGCCGCAGGGCTGCGTGTCCGCAGTGACGGCCCCGGCTATAAATACCCCCGGCGCTGCTGCCCCCGGCTCCCCGGCCCAAGGTGTGATGCCATCGGCAGGGAATGCCTGCCGGGACCCAAATCCCGCTTTACGGGCTCCCGGCAGCGTCAGCTTCTATTTCCCCGGCGCTGCGGTGCCCGTGACACAGCGGCTGAGCTCAGCCCGGCCCGGGGCTGCCGGCACCGCTCCCGCAGCGTCACCGCTTCCAGCGCCGTGATTCATCCATCCCACCCCACCCCATCCCATCCCATCCCATCCCATCCCACCCCGCAGAAATGCCTAAATTAGGGCAGCGGGAGCATCCCGGGGCTGCGGCTCTCCCGCTGCCGGGGCGCCGTGCCGGGGCACAGCCTCCCTCCCTCCCTCCCGTCCCGGCTGGCAGATATTTACAGTCAATGAGATAATTAATTCCCCCCCTCGGGCCGGCCGGGAGCGCCGCCAGCGCTGACACTCGGACACAGCCCCGCACTGAAGTCACAGGCTGAAAAAGCTCGGCCCAGAATTCCTTGGAAAACCTCCCACTGTGTTTTTTCCCCTTGTTAAATCTCCCTCGGTGCTGGAGTCACGGTCGGGAGGGGAAAATGATCTCAGATATGGGGAACAGGCACTGAGAGCAGGAGGCTTTTGTCTGATTAATAAAATACGTCTCGGGGGTTGAGATGGTTTTTTGAACAAGAGGTGGCTCAGGAAGGCTGAAAGGTTTAACTTTTTGTTAAAATGTAAGTTAGGGGGGTTTAGGTGGGTTTTTAAAAATAAAATAAAATAAAATAAAATAAAATAAAATAAAATAAAATAAAATAAATAAAAAAGATTCCAGGGTCCTTTTGATTTTTTTTTCTAATAAAAGTGCCCTAGGAGGTTGAAATGTGAGGTGGGTTTTTTTAAATAAAATATGGTTTGGAGCACTGGGAGGCTCTGGGAGCAGCTCCTGGCCCCGAGTCCTGGCCATGGTCCAACAGTGCCCACCAGAACCAGAGGGCTGCGGGGCATTGGGGCCCTTTCCGTGCTCTCCATCAGCTTTCCCCAGGCAGGGATGAGTCACCTCTTCCCCCACAGCCTGCTCTGACCATTCCTAGGAACCAAATCCCGTTGGATCCACCCCCTCTCTGCTCCGGGGCTGCCTTTTCTCACGTTAGCTGAGCCCTGCTCCCCGCTGCCCTGGGAGTGATTGATTGCATTTCCTTACGGAAGTGCTCCTGGAAATCCCTTTTCCTCCCCTTTCCGAGGGGCTGAACGGCCTCCGAGCTCCAGCTCCCCCACAAATCCCCTTTTTTCCGTACCTCAGACCACTCCCATTGTTTCTTTTTTCAGTTCTCCCAGTTTCCCAGTCTTTTAAAGCCATTGGCCTGTTGCAGCTGGATCTTCTTCTCTCTCAGTATTTGGCGTAAGGCAGAACCCACTCCCAGCCCCTGTTTTCCTCTCTTGACCTCCCCAGTCCCTCAATCCTGCTGGTTTTGCCCAAACTGTGAACATTTAGGGCTTTCTCTGCTCAGACAGCACTGACTGACAACATTTCCCTTCCCCAGTGGTCTTGTCCCACTCCCAGCAGTGAGAGCAGCTCCCAAATTGGGTAAAAATTCTGATTTTCACACACTTCCCAGCTGGATGGTTATTAATGGGACCTTCAGACATTTCCAAACCCCAGAATTTAGGCAAGCATGTTATTTATTAACCAGCTCTTTGGCTGCAGCCAGGTTTGCCTCGTTGTCACACACCCCAGCCAGCAAAGCTCCAGGGAGGATGGCCCCGGATTTGGGCAAAGGAGAGGGAATTTTCCTGCTCTGTGGGCACTGCAAACCCCCTGCCACGCAGCACAGCCACCACGGGACACAGAGTGCAGGCTGGCTTCCCCTGGGAACCCCTGAGGAGCCCCTGCAGGCTCTGGGAGGAGGCAAAACACGACAGGAGAGCAGCCCCCAGAGGGCCTGGGATGTGTTCGTGAGGAGAGGATGGGGAGCCTGCCCTTGAAATGTGGGAAAAGACGATTTTCCCGTTTGGGGAATGTTTCAGCAGCCCGGGAGCAAGGCAGAGCCACCTGGGCACGTCTGGGGGGAGGATGAGGTGTGGACAGTCCATGGACCTGGGGTGGGAGGATTTGGGTGGAAGAGACAGAGAAGGAGGGGTGGAGAAGGCAGAGCCCCCGTCAGGAGGTGCACCCCGATGGGAGAGGCTGACTCCTGCTCTGCTGCACTTTCCCTCAGCCCTGGGAAGGGAGCTGGTGTCAGGAAAGCAAAGCACTGAGCTGCTCCCAGCTCCTTCCAGCAGCACTTCCCCATTATCCCAAAGCTCCTGTGCCTTGGTGAGACCCCCTGGGACCCGCTGGGGGCTCAGGCAGGGATCCCCGGGCAGCCTCAGTCCCACAGAGCAGAGCCCACAGCTGGGCTGGTCCAATCCCACAGAACCAGAGCTGGGTCTGGGCCCAATCCCACAGAACCAGAGCTGGGTCTGGGTCCAATCCCACAGAACCAGAGCTGGGTCTGGGTCCAGTCCCACAGAACCCAGAGCTGGGTCTGGGCCCAGTCCCACAGAACCAGAGCTGGGTCTGGGCCCAATCCCACAGAACCAGAGCTGGGTCTGGGCTCAATCCCACAGAACCAGAGCTGGGTCTGGGTCCAGTCCCACAGAACCAGAGCTGGGTCTGGGCTCAATCCCACAGAACCAGAGCTGGGTCTGGGTCCAGTCCCACAGAACCAGAGCTGGGTCTGGGCCCAATCCCACAGAACCAGAGCTGGGTCTGGGCTCAATCCCACAGAACCAGAGCTGGGTCTGGGTCCAGTCCCACAGAACCAGAGCTGGGTCTGGGCCCAATCCCACAGAACCAGAGCTGGGTCTGGGCCCAATCCCACAGAACCAGAGCTGGGTCTGGGCCCAGTCCCACAGAACCAGAGCTGGGTCTGGGCCCAGTCCCACAGAACCAGAGCTGGGTCTGAGTCCAATCCCACAGAACCGGAGCTGGGTCTGGGCCCAGTCCCACAGAACCAGAGCTGGGTCTGGGCTCAATCCCACAGAACCCGGAGCTGGGTCTGAGTCCAATCCCACAGAACCGGAGCTGGGTCTGGGCCCAGTCCCACAGAACCAGAGCTGGGTCTGGGCTCAATCCCACAGAACCCGGAGCTGGGTCTGGGTCCAGTCCCACAGAACCAGAGCTGGGTCTGGGCCCAATCCCACAGAACCCGGAGCTGGGTCTGGGCTCAATCCCACAGAACCCGGAGCTGGGTCTGGGCTCAATCCCACAGAACCAGAGCTGGGTCTGGGCCCAGTCCCACAGAACCCAGAGCTGGGTCTGAGTCCAATCCCACAGAACCGGAGCTGGGTCTGGGCCCAGTCCCACAGAACCAGAGCTGGGTCTGGGCCCAATCCCACAGAACCAGAGCTGGGTCTGGGCCGCACATGGCGCTGGCAGTGCCCTGTCCCTGCACCGGCGGTTCCCTGTCCCTACACCGGCAGTTCTCTGTCCCTGCACCGGCGGTTCCCTGTCCCTGCACCGGCGGTTCTCTGTCCCCGGCCCGGCCCGGCCGTGCCCCTCGGGCCGGGCAGGGGCTGTGAGCGGCCCCGGGCTCCGGGCGGGGCCGCGGGGTCCCCGGGAAAAGCCCGAGCGCCGCTGCCAAGCGCAGGCGGAACAAACCCAGCGCGGCCGGGGCGGCTGCGGGGCCCCGCGGGGCTTTGGAAGGGCGGCCGGAGCGGGGGGAGGAGGAATCCCGGGGCCGGGGAGCTGAGGAGCGAGGCGGCTGTGGGAGGATGGATGGATGGACGGGCCGAGGAATGCCCCGGCTAATCCTCCTGCCCGCCGCCGGCTATTTAGGGAAGAACCAAGGCGGCCGCGCTCAGCTCCTGGCTCCCCTCCCGGCCCCGCTGGCTGAGCCCCGGCCCCGCTGCCTGAATCCCGGCCCCGCTGGCTGAACCCCGGCCCCACGTCCCCTCCTCCCCGCGCTCCGGGCCAGCCCTCGGCCGAGCGGCCCCGGGGCGGGCTGGGCACCGCGGTGCCCCGGCCCCGCTGCAGCGGCCCCGGGCCCGGAGAGGCGAACCGGCGCTGCCCGGGCCGGCCCGGAGCGCTGAGCCGGCCCGGAGCGCTGAGCCGGGCCCGTGAGCTCAGGGAGCAGCAATGCGGGGCCGCTGCCAGCCCGGCTGCCCAAAGGCAGCAGCGGCCCGGAGATGTCCTTGTCCCGGCACGGCGCTGTCCCGGCGCTGCCAGCGCACGGCTCACCCCCATTGTCCGGCCAGCGCCGCTGAGCCCCGGCACCCACCGGCCCCGGGCGGGGCTCCCCGGGCGGCGGCGGCGGGCGGAGCGGCTCCGGGCACGCTCGGCTGTGTTTTGAGGAAGAAAAGAGGTTTTTGTTCCGGCCCAGACCTGCCGCTCCCCTCTTTGCACCCAAACCCCCTGAATGCCGTGGGTTTCCCTGGGCCACAGGCTCTCGTTGGATCTACAAGCCGCACTCCAAGCGGCCGTTCCGCCGCGTTGGGAACTCCCGGGATCCCGCGGCGGGATGGGGCTGCGGGGGAGGCGGCAGCTCCCGGCCCGGGGGCTTTCCCGGCTCTCTCCATCCACTGGGCCTTTGATTGGGAGAGCTGGAGCCAGAAAGGAGAAACTGCACCGGGGAATTCCTGGTTCCGGAGCAGCCGAATTTAATTAAAACCACTTCAATCATTACAGTGATTCGCCAACTAAATCGACACAATGAGAGACCTCCCATCGATTCTGCCCCTCCCTGCTCGGGTTTGTTTCCTCAGGGAAAGGTCACGGGAGCAGTGGCCAGGCCGGGCCTGCACCGCAGCAGGGGTGGCCAGGGACAGTCAGCCGTGTGTCCCCCGTGTCCTGCGGACCCTGCTGTGGCTGTCCTGGCTCGGTGCCTTGGCTGGTGCAGGATGTCCTGGATTCCATCCCTGTGCCCGGGTTCTGTTTGTGCCCACGTGCGGCTCTGTCCCAGAGGCCAGGCTGCTCCCCGCTGCCCGGCTACTCCCAGGGCTCATTCCCACGCCGCCCTTGGTCACCCGAGCCCGGAGAACTCCCCTGTGCCGGCTGCCGGTGCCCGAGGGAACATCCCGTCACGGCCCCGTGAACTCAGCACCCCCCAAATAGCCCGGGCAGCCTGGCCCCCAGCAGGAGCGCTCCGGGCCCAGCGCTGCCCTGCGGATGATCTTACAGCCTGGGAAGCTCCAAACATGCTGCTCCTGCCCATAAAAAGCAAAGGGCTTTGGGCATGGAATCATCGGGAAGACAGGGATTGCGCCAGCCGGGGGAGACGCTCCCGGGAGGCAGCGCTGTTGGGAGGGAGAAAGGGCAGAGGGGGCTGAGGCTGGGGGCAGGAGGAGCCCCAAAACCCAGCCCAGCCCTGGCCCTGACCCCCCCAAGGGTTTGTAAAACACGCCCAGGGCTTTGCTGCCGCCATTTGGCTCCTTGGCCACCTCGTCCCAGTGGGAATACGTGACCCGAATCACGCACCAGAACCACTTGTCAGGAACACAGAGGTGGTCACTCTCTAATGCTGTGGTCCCTGTTTTTCAGCTGCCCCCAAAGCCCAGCCTATCCCACCCCACCGGCTCTGGAGACCATTCCAGGTGCTGGGGAGCCGGCAGAAGCCGTGCCCCCCGGCACAGGCCCTGGGCGCCACCCCAGCAGTGGAGCCCACATGGCTGCACAGGGAAGCCCTTCCCAGCGAGAAGCCGAGTTTTCCAGGCAGGAAGAGGAAAAACACCTCACTGGAGCAACGGTCCAATAGATAAAATTGGAATTTAATTCAGTTAAGGAGATATTGGCAAAACCAGAAGATGCAACCCCCGCTCCCAGCACACCAGGCGCTGCTCCCTGCCCCGCTGGACACACTGCAGACAGCGGCTCCTCCGGCGCCCCCTGGGCCGCAGCAATTCCCAGGAATTCCCCTTCCTGGTCTCACCTGGCCGCCCGCAGCCTGTCCTCGTCGCGCAGGTCGGGGCGCAGGCGGATCTCCACCAGGCGCACGGCGCGGAGCAGCACGGCCAGCTGCGAGCACAGCCGGGCCAGCACCTCCAGCAGCGGCTCGGCCAGCTCCCGCAGCCCGCCCAGCACCTTCAGCAGGAAGAGCAGCAGCGGCTGCAGCAGGCTGTGGAACACGGCCGCCAGCAGCGGCTGCAGCACGTGGTCACCCACGGCTGTCAGGACACCGACCACCAGCGCCTGGATTGGGGAGGAGACCTGCGTTTGAGGGGTGTCTGCCGGCAGGAGCCACCAAAAACGGGCACCAATTCTACTGCCGGGGAGGAAACGTGCAAAGGTGGGGAACGGAAGTTCCCTCTCCCGGTCCTGAAGGGCTCTGACACCCCCGGCCGCGGCGCCCTGGGAACAGCTCACCTGGACCACGGCCTCGCCCACGAAGCGGATCAGCTCCACCAGGAACAGGCTGAGGACGCTGACCAGGCACCGCGGGATGGCAAAGAATTCCCGCAGCTTCCGCTGGATCGTCCACTCGGAGCTGCCAGGGAGAACAGGGGATGTCAGAGCCAGAGCCGAGCCGAGCCGCCGAGGGGATGGATCTCCCTCCCTCCCGGAGCGGATCCGGCACCCCAGGCAGTGCCTTGGCAGCACCTCCCAGCCCCAGAGCCACCAAAACAGGGGTGAGAAGGCGCTGGAGCCGTGTGTCCACAGGCTCTCCCTGCACGGCCCGAACCCGCCTGAAGTAGCCCCAAAGCCCCGTCCATCGGGACAGGAGCAGAGCAGCGGCCCGGCCCCGGGAATCCCGTCCAACAGCAGCCGGGAGCAGCTCCGGGGTGGGCAGTGCTGAGGCTCCCTCTCATGGCCACCGCCACGAGGTGAGCCGGGAGATCCGTTCCGGTTTCTCTTTCCAGAAAAATACGAAGTGAAGAGGGTGGATTGTGCCAGGCTGGGAGGAAACCCCAACCCACCGGGGCACCAGCGTGCCCGGCAGCAGCACCGGGAAGGAGCGACTGCAGGATGACCCAAACCCTGAGGTTTTCACCCATTTTGTCCCCAAATCTCCCATTTCCCAGAATCCCAGCCACGATGCCTGATGCTGGTGCTCACCCAGCCAGGATCCCACTCTGGAGAAAGCCCCAGTGCGGCCTGAGCAGGCACCAGGGTGGGATGCTGGGGGAAATCTCCCTTCAGCATCTGGTGGTGAACTGCTGCCTTTGGTGCCTTTCCCCAGGCGGGGGCAGGCCCTGGCCTGCGGCCAGACTCACCCCGGCTGCAGCTGTCCCCTGGGGTCAGCGGGGATCCTGCGCAGAGCACGGACAGGGCCAGAGCCGGCGGAGGGCTGGGATAAGCTGCAGAGCCGCCAGGGATCCAGCCGGGAATCCACCTGCCCCTCTCCCCCGGGATCCACCGGTGGGGGCTCTGCTCCCACCCCCCTATCCACAGGGATCTGAGCCTCTGGGAATCCCGGGGGTCTGCTCCGCCCGTCTCCCAGGAACCGGCTGGGCTCCTCCCGCGCCACCTGAACACGGCGGGATCCGCTCCCGGGAGAAATCCCCGGGATCTGCGGGAAAGCCCCGGGGCCGCTCCCGGCGGCCGCGCCGGGATGGGGGCGAAAAATAACATCAAACCCCCGAAATCTGAACGTTAAAAGGGGCGAGACCGGCCCAAACCCGTCGGGACCCGCGAGACCCCTCCGCCCCCCAGGGACACCCCGACACCGGCGACGCCGGGGACACACCCGCACCCCCGCCCCGCGGGGCAGCACTGCAGGGTCCCAGGGCACGGGGGGCCCGATACCTCTTTCGCTTCTTCCTCCCGGGGCGGGGCGGGGGCACCGGGGGCGCCGAGGGGGCGCGGGGGGCACCGGGGGGTCCCGGCGTGCGGCGGGGGGCGCCCGGCGCCATGGGAGCAGCCCCGCCCCCGCCAGGCCCCGCCCCCGCCAGGCCCCGCCCGCGTCAGGCCCCGCCCGCGTCAGGCCCCGCCCCCGCGTCAGGCCCCGCCCCCGCGTCAGGCCCCGCCCCCGCGTCAGGCCCCGCCCCTTCACTCACCTCGAAACTCGCCTCGACCACGCCCACACCGGCCACGCCCCTCGTTAACGGACAGCGGGGGCGGGGCGGGGCCCGGGGGCGGGAGCTCATAGATGAATGACAGGGAGTGCGACCAATCAAAGCCCGCAAAGGCGCCCAGGTGTCCCCGCCCACCGCGGAGATCCCCGCGCGTCACGTGGAGAGGGAAATGGGAACGGTGCATGCAAATATATGCAAAGCGTATGTTAATGAAGGGCCTGCCAGCAGTGCGGGGTGACAGCCGGGGAGGGGGACACGAGGGTGGGGACACGGGGGGGACACAGGGGAACGGGGGGGCCTGGGCGACACACGTGGGGCCACGGGGGCCACAGGGGGAGGGAGGACACGGGAGGGTGACACCAGGGGGGTTCTCTGGGGACACGGGGGGGCCCGGCCCACGCCCCGGGCGCGGCGGTCCCGGGGCGGTCCCGGCCGGTCTCGCCCCACGCCCACGCCCGGCCCCGCGTGCGGAAGCTCCGGGCGGCGGCCCCGGGACCGGCCCCGAGCGCAGGTGAGACCCGGGGCCGCTCCCGACGGGCGTGGGGAGTCCACGGGTGGGTCCCCGTGGGGTGGGACCCCGTGGGGAGGGGGCCGCAGGAGTGCGGGGCGATGCTGAGCTGGCCGGGAAGAGCCTCGGGGACAGGCGGGGACAGTGCCCCGTCCGTGAGTGGGGGCGGCATCCCGGGGCACCCGCGGCAGCCCCGGACACGCCGTGCCCAGGCGCGGTGGCCGCGGCCGCGGACGGGCCCGTCCGTGCCACACGCGTGGGGGGACGGGCGGGGACCCCCGGCTCGGGGGGAGCGGGGGTGGTCTCCCCTCGTGCGGCTGCTGTGGCCGCACAGGGACCGCGGTCAGGACTTCACGTGTCCCCGTGTCCTCCATGTCCCCTCAACCCTCGTGTGCTCTGCCCTGTCCCCCCTCATCCTATGACTGTGTTCTCCCCATCCCGTGTCCCCGTCTCCTCTTGTCACCCCTGTGTCCCTCTCCCTTCTCCATGTCCCGTCTCCCATGTTTCCCGTGTCCCTCCAGGGCCTCCTGTCCTCACTGTGTCCCCCCATGTCGGTACATGTGTCCCCCATCCTTGGTATGTCCCCTGTCCCCTGTGCACTCCCCTTGTCCACTCCGTGTCGCCGTGTCTCCCATCCTGTGTCCTCCCCTTGTCCCTCATGTCCCTTGTCCCATGTCCCTGGTCCCTTGTCCCTTGTCCCTCATGTCCCCCCGATCCCGCTCACGCCCCTGGTTCCGTGTCCCGCTCTCCCCGGTCCCTCGTGTCCCCCCTGTCCCCTCCTGTCCCCTCCCCTTCTCAGCTGCCCTTTTCTTTCCCTGAAGCCACCGCAGCTTCTGCTTTCGGGCCGTGGGTGACGCCCCGCAGCCCCCGCGGGCAGCCGGAGCTCGGGGGGGCCTCAGCCGCCGGCCCCGAAAGCGGAACCGGGTCCCGCTCGCCCCCTCGGGGGCGGTCCCGTTCCCCTTTCCGGGCCGGGGTGACGCGGTGGCCGCGCTGTCCCCAGGCCATGGAGCCCCCGCGGCGGGTGCGCCTCAAGCCCTGGCTGGTGGCCCAGGTGAGCAGCCGCCGCTTCCCGGGGCTCCGCTGGCTCGACGCCGAGCGCCGCCGCTTCGTCATCCCCTGGGGACACGCCACCAGGAACCCCCCGGGACCCCAGGAGCACGACACCATCTTCAAGGTGACACCGGGGGACGCGGGGCGGGAGGGACCATGGGATGGGGACAGTGCGGGCGTGGAGGACATGGGATGGGGGTGACAAGGGGGACACGGCGTGGGGACAGCAGGGATGTGGGGGACAAGGGACAGGGGTGACAGGGTGGTGGGGGACGAGGGACACAGGACGGGGGTGACAGGGATGATGGGGGGACACGGGATGGGTGGTGTCAGTGGGGTGGGGCGGCAAGGGAGACCCGGGCCGTGGGGACGATGGGGCGGCGGGACAGGCGGGCGGGGGGTGCCGGGCGCTGACCGCCCCGCAGGCGTGGGCGCAGGAGACGGGCCGGTTCCGGGCCGGGGACCCCCCGGACCCGCCGCGCTGGAAGGCGACCCTGCGCTGCGCCCTCAACAAGAGCCGCGAGTTCCGGCTGCTGCTGGACGGGCCCCGCGGGTCCCCGGCCCGGCCCTTCCGCGTCTACGAGCTCTGCGAGGAGCCCCCCGGGGGCGCAGGTACGGGGGGCTTGGGAAGGGCGTCCAGCAGCCCCCAAGTTCCAGCACCCCACAGGGACCTGACGTCCCACACCCACAAAACCCCAGCACCCCAGGAGGTCCCAGCCCCCCAGCAGCCCTCTGCACCCCGCAAGGACCCAGCGCCCCCAGAGACCTGGACCCCACGAGGGACCCACCCCCCTGTGAAGCCTCCGTGCCCCATGGGTCCCCAGTACCCCCCGATATCCACCCCAGCGCCCCCCAGTTCCCTCTGCATTTCCCAGCCCCCCTCTCCCTTGCAGACGGGGGGGACGAGGATGACTACGGCTGCAGCGGGGAGGAAGATGTCAGCCAGGTATCTGGGGGGGCTCAGGGTGGGGGGACCCCAAAACGGGGGCACCTCAGGGGGGTCCCTGTAACGCCCACTCTGCCCTGCAGCTCCATAAGATGACGTCCCTGAGCATCGATGGTGAGTGGGGGGCCTTGGGGCGGTCAGGGGGGTTGGGTTGCACCCTCTGACCCCCCCTCTGTGCTCCAGACACGCAGCACGGGGGGGACCTGCTGCCCCCCTACCCCTGGCCCAAGGAGGAGCCCCCCGCCTTTGCCAGCTGCTGCCCCCCGGGGGGGCCCTTTGGGCCTCCCCCCCTGGCACTGCTCCCGGGGGAGGCAGGGGGCACCCACGGGGGCCCTGAGCTGCTCCCTGGAGCCCTCGCCGAGACGGGGCCCCCCCTGGACCCCCCGGGGCCCTCGTCCACCTGCCCGGTGGCACCGACAGAGCACCTGATCCCTGACCTGCTGGTCAGCCCCCACATGCTGCCACGTGAGCAGGGGGCTGCGGCTGCAGGGGGCGCTGCCTGGGGGGGTCGTGGGTGTGGCGGGGCCAGGTGGTGGCTGGGAGGGTTGGGGTGGCCAGGGGTGGTGGGACAGAGGTGGCCACGGGTGTGGGGTGGCCACGGGACAGACGGGAGTGGCCGCAGGGTGGCTGGGTGAGGGTGGCAGTGGGACGGCCATGGGGTGGCCGGATTGGGGTGGCTGGGTTGGGGTGGCTGGGTTGGGGTGGCCGGGTTGGGGTGGCCGGATTGGGGTGGCTGTATTGGGGTGGCTGTATTGGGGTGGCCGGGTTGGGGTGGCCGGATTGGGGTGGCTGGGTTGGGGTGGCTGGGTTGGGGTGGCTGTATTGGGGTGGCTGGGTTGGGGTGGCCGGGTTGGGGTGGCCGGATTGGGGTGGCCGGATTGGGGTGGCCGGGTTGGGGTGGCCGGGTTGGGGTGGCTGTGTTGGGGTGGCTGGGTTGGGGTGGCCGGGTTGGGGTGGCCGGATTGGGGTGGCCGGGTTGGGGTGGCCGGGTTGGGGTGGCTGGATTGAGGTGGCCGGATTGGGGTGGCTGGGTTGGGGTGGCCGGGTTGGGGTGGCCGGATTGGGGTGGCTGTATTGGGGTGGCCGGGTTGGGGTGGCTGGATTGAGGTGGCTGGGTTGGGGTGGCCGGATTGGGGTGGCTGGATTGAGGTGGCTGGGTTGGGGTGGCTGGATTGGGGTGGCCGGATTGGGGTGGCCGGGTTGGGGTGGCCGGGTTGGGGTGGCTGGATTGGGGTGGCCGGATTGGGGTGGCTGGGTTGGGGTGGCCGGGTTGGGGTGGCTGGATTGGGGTGGCCGGGTTGGGGTGGCCGGGTTGGGGTGGCTGGGTTGGGGTGGCTGGGTTGGGGTGGCTGGATTGGGGTGGCTGGATTGGGGTGGCCGGGTTAGGGTGGCTGGGTTGGGGTGGCCGGATTGGGGTGGCTGGATTGGGGTGGCCGGGTTAGGGTGGCTGGGTTGGGGTGGCCGGATTGGGGTGGCTGGGTTGGGGTGGCCGGGTTGGGGTGGCCGGGTTGGGGTGGCTGGATTGGGGTGGCCGGGTTAGGGTGGCTGGGTTGGGGTGGCCGGATTGGGGTGGCTGGGTTGGGGTGGCCGGGTTGGGGTGGCTGGGTTGGGGTGGCCGGATTGGGGTGGCTGGGTTGGGGTGGCCGGGTTGGGGTGGCTGGATTGGGGTGGCTGGGTTGGGGTGGCCGGATTGGGGTGGCCGTGGGCACAGAGCGGCTGTGGGGTGGGTGAGGGTGGCCAGCTGGAGCGGCCCTGGGGCGCTCCCTGGCCCCGCTGACCCCGTGGCCCTCCGGCAGTGACTGACCTGGAGCTGAAGTTCCAGTACCGGGGCCGCCAGGTCTGTGCCCTGACCGTCAGCAACCCGCACGGCTGCCGGCTGTTCCACAGCAGCCTGGAGCCCACGCGGGAGCAGGAGGAGCTCTTCGGGCCCCTGACGCTGGAGCAGGTGCCCTTCCCCGCTCCCGACGCCATTCCCAACGAGAAGCAGCGCTTCTACACCCACCAGCTGCTGGACGTGCTGGACCGAGGGCTCATCCTGGAGCTCCAGGGCCAGGATCTCTTCGCCCTGCGGCTCTGCCAGTGCAAGGTCTTCTGGACAGGGCCCTGCGCCGCTCCCCGGCCCGGCCCCAACCCCATCCAGAGGGAGAGAAGGACCAAGCTCTTCAGCCTCGAGGGCTTCCTCAACGGTCAGAGGGGCAGGGGGTGGCCCTGTGTCCCTTGAGGGCAATGGATTGGGATGGAGGGGTCAGCTGGGGCAGGGGGGCACCAGGCACGGGGGCACCTGGTGGCGTGAGGGGGACAAAGGTGTGATGGGGACACAGCTGGAATGGTGGGGACACCAGGGAGGATGGGGAACGTGGTGGCACATGGGAACCTGGTGGAACGGGGGCACGGAGTTGGGGTGGGGGTCACCAGCTGGCTCTCGGGGTCCCCTCAGCTGTCGTGGCTGGGCTGCTGGTGGCCCCGTCCTGTCCCTCACCTGGGCATCGGGCCCCGCAGGCCTCATCCAGTTCCAGAAGGGGCAGACCCCCACCCCGCCCCCCTTCGAGATCTTCCTGTGCTTCGGCGAGGAGTGGCCAGACCAGAAGCCCAAGGAGAAGAAGCTGATCACGGTGCAGGTGAGGGGCCGGCACGGGCAGCTGTCCCTGTCCCGGGGGCACAGGCGGCTGTCACAGGGGCATGGGCGGCTGTCCCTGTCCCAGGGGCACAGGTGGTGGTCCCGGGGGCACAGGCGGCTGTCCCGGGGGCACGGGCTGCTGTCCCTGTCCCGGGGCACAGGCGGCTGTCACAGGGGGCACGGGCTGCTGTCCCTGTCCCGGGAACACGGGTGGCTGTCCCGGGGGCACGGGCGGCTGTCCCTGTCCCGGGAACACGGGTGGCTGTCACAGGGGCACGGGCCGCTGTCCCTGCCCGCGGTGACGCCCCGGGGCCCCTGCAGGTGGTGCCGGTGGCGGCGCGGCTGCTGCTGGAGATGTTCTCCGGGGAGCTGTCCTGGTCGGCCGACAGCATCCCGCTGCAGATCTCGCACCCCGACCTCAAGGACAGGATGGTGGAGCAGTTCAAGGAGCTGCACCAGCTCTGGCAGAGCCACCAGCGGCTGCCGCCGGCGCAGCCCCTGCCCGGCCCCCCCGCAGGGCCCTGGGCGCTGCCCCCCGGCCCCCTGCCCCACTGACCGGGGCACGGGAGCGGCACCGCCAGCCGGGGTGAGTCACCCCGGGGCCGCCGCGGCTGCCGGGGCCACCCAGCACCATCCTCACCCCTGTCCCTCCCCCTGTCCCCGTGTCCCCAGAGCTGCCGGTGACCAGCACCCAGGGGTGCTCTGCAGGGGAAGGGTCTGTGACCACCCAGCCGGGGCAGAGCGGCCGAGCCCCCTCCTGCCTTCCCCAAGGATAATCCCCCTGGGGCTTTGGGGGAAAGAGAAGAAAACCAACAGGGGCTGGGGCCACCTTGGACCTGGAGCCCCCAGGGATGGGGGGCACAAAGCAGCCCCGGCCCTGAGAGTGGAACCGGAGGGACCTCGGGAAGTTCTAATTTATTTTTTCAGTTTTTTGATGTTTTTTATTGTCTCGAGATGGCTACACACCCCCGGAGGGAACCGCATGCGCCCGCCCGCCCTGCCCGCACTCGAGCCACCGCCTCCTACCCCAAAACCAAACCAAAGAAAACCCCAAAAAAGGGAAAAAAAAAAAAAAAAAAGAAGAGAAAACCAAACAAGAAAACAAACTAAAAAAGCAGAACAAAATAAAATATAAATCTCTATTTGCAGAGTCCGTCCCGCCTGTGTCGTCTCTGGGAGTCAGCACCAGGCAGGCCACGGTGGGCTCAGGGGGGCAGTGCCCCAGGACCCCCAGCCTGACCCCCCATCTTCCTAAGCAATTTGTATCGTTTGGTTTTTGTTTGTTTCTTTTCCTTCTTTTTTTTTTGTCTCCGTTTCGCAGGAAGTTTTTCTGCTGCTTTTGCTGCCGGGCGCACCCGCGAGGATCGGCGGCGCCCGGAGGGGTGGCAGGAGGGGCGGGGGCTGCTCCCGGTGGGCTGCTCCCGGTGGGCGGGCGGGCGGTGCCGAGCTCCGGGATCGCCGAGCTCCGGGATCCCCGAGCCTCCTCCCGCGGCTCCGGACTCCGGGACGCGCTGCAGCGGGCGAGAGCCCTCGGCTGATTGTGGGACACATTCTTGGGTTGCTGTTTCCTGTCTTCTCCTTAAAGACATTCCTGGCAGGAGCAGGGAGGGGCGGTCACGCCGGGCCCGCTGGGCCGCGGGGCGGGGCCCGGGGCCGCCCTTACCTGGGAGACAGGTGCCACTGGAGCCGGAGCTATCGGAACAGGCGGGTGAAGTCCCTCAGAGCCCAGCAGACTTGTTTACATTCCTCAGCACTGCGAGACAAGGGGGGACATCAGGGCGTGACCCCGAGGGGCCGTTCGGGGCCCAGGGAAGGCGTCCTGCCGAGGGAGGGGAGCCGGGAGCGTGGCAGCTCGGCTCCAAGGGGCTGGGACAATGCTCAGGGCAGGACGGGGCCGGCAGCCCCCGGGAGTGGCCCGGAGGGGACCCCTGTGCCACCAGGGCGGGAGGGGGCAGCTGGCCCCGGGCACTCGGCCGCTGGATCTGTGCAGGGACGAGCTGGGCCAGGCAGAGGGAGGCAGAGGGAGGCAGCGCTCCCAGAGCCCTGCAGGGACAGGCCCGGGCAGGGCACAGTGACTCACGGGAGGAGGAGGTGGCTCCACAGGGATCGGGCCAGGCAGAAAAACCCGCTGGGTGACGGCAAAGGCCCCAGGGCCCCCTCGGTGTGCCCGTGCAGAGGGCACAGCCCAGCAGGGTGGGCAGCACAGGCCGGGCTGGGGCTGGGGGCTGCTGCAGGCCGGCCCGAGGTGCCACTCACCTGGTGACCTGCTTGTGGAAGTCGGTGAGCTGTTTGTGTGTCACCTGGATGGCCCCGCCCGTGGTTTCCTTTGGCAGCCCCTTCAGGGAGTTCTCCAGCCAGCGGCAGAACGTCTGTGCCCAGGGACAGGGGCAGCTCGGAACCAGAACGCGCGGCCTGGCTCCCAGGCGGGGCACAGCTTCGGGGGCCCCAGCCCACCCGGGGGCCCCAGCCCAGCCCACCCGGGGGGTCCCCAGCCCACCCGGGGGTCCCCCAGCCCAGCCCACCCCGGGTCCCCCAGCCCACCCAGGGGGTCCCCAGCCCACCCCAGGGGTCCCAGCCCACCCGGGGGTCCCCAGCCCACCCGGGGGTCCCCCAGCCCACCCCGGGTCCCCCAGCCCACCCGGGGGTCCCCCAGCCCACCCCGGGTCCCCCAGCCCACCCGGGGGTCCCCAGCCCACCCGGGGGTCCCCCAGCCCACCCCGGGGGTCCCAGCCCACCCGGGGGTCCCCCAGCCCACCCCGGGGGTCCCTCCCCTCACCGGGCGGTCGATCTGCATGATCTCCCAGAGCACCTCGGCCACGTCGGGCAGGGTGTAGGGCGGCAGGCAGAAGCAGCACGTCTGCAGGAGCTGGTTCACCAGCTGCTGCCCCAGCTGCGTCATCACCTGGTTGATGAGCTCCTTCCGCACCTCGAAGTCCTCCTCGTGCTGTGGGAGCAAGGAGGAGGGGGTGGGCAGGGCCTGGGGACAGGGACACTGCTGCTGGGGACAGGGACACTGCTCCTGGGGACAGGGACACTCTGCTCCTGGGGACAGGGACACTCTGCTCCTGGGGACAGGGACACTCTGGTGCTGGGGACAGGGACACTGCTCTTGGGGACAGGGACACTCTGCTCCTGGGGACAGGGACACTGCTGCTGGGAACAGGGACACTCTGCTCCTGGGGACAGGGACACTCTGCTCCTGGGGACAGGGACACTGCTCCTGGGGACAGGGACACTCTGCTCCTGGGGACAGGGACACTCTGGTGCTGGGGACAGGGACACTGCTGCTGGGGACAGGGACACTCTGCTCCTGGGGACAGGGACACTGGTGCTGGGGACAGGGACACTCTGGTGCTGGGGACAGGGACACTGCTCCTGGGGACAGGGACACTGGTGCTGGGGACAGGGACACTCTGCTCCTGGGGACAGGGACACTGCTGCTGGGGACAGGGACACTCTGGTGCTGGGGACAGGGACACTGCTCCTGGGGACAGGGACACTGCTCCTGGGGACAGGGACACTCTGGTGCTGGGGACAGGGACACTGGTGCTGGGGACAGGGACACTCTGCTCCTGGGGACAGGGACACTGGTGCTGGGGACAGGGACACTGCTCCTGGGGACAGGGACACTCTGGTGCTGGGGACAGGGACACTCTGCTCCTGGGGACAGGGACACTGGTGCTGGGGACAGGGACACTCTGCTCCTGGGGACAGGGACACTGGTGCTGGGGACAGGGACAAGCTCCTCACTCTGCAGGCAGCTCCCAGAGCTTCTCTGCCAGCAGTGCAGGGGAAACCAGGGTGGCTTGTGGGGACAACAGGACAGGGCTGATGGGGTTTGGAGCACCCTGGGGCAGTGGGAGGTGTCCCTTCCCAGGGCAGGGGGTGGCACTGGATGGGCTCTGAGGTCCCTGCCCCCCAAGCTCCCCACGGTGACAGCCCCGGGGGGAGGACGGTCCCTGCCCCCCAAAGCACCCCACGGTGACAGCCCCGGGGGGCTCTGAGGTCCCTGCCCCCCAAGCACCCCACGGTGACAGCCCTGGGGGGAGGAGGGTCCCTGCCCCCCAAGCACCCCACGGTGACAGCCCTGGGGGAGGACGGTCCCTGCCCCCCAAGCACCCCACGGTGACAGCCCCGGGGGAGCAGGGTCCCGGTGTCACTGACGTCGTTGGCCACGCCGGTGTGGATCAGGTCCCGCAGGAATTTCATGACGCTGCAGTTGGCGTCGCGGTGGTCCAGGGTGGTGGCAGCGATGGCCCACTGCAGGATGGGGATCATCACCTGGCTGCGCAGCAGCGTCACCGGGCTGCGCTGGATGAACCTGCCCGGGGCACAGACAGACAGACGGACGGGCCTCAGGGCCGGCTCCTGCCTCCTCCCCCGGGGCAGGGCAGGGCAGGGCAGGGCAGGGCAGGGCAGGGCGAGGGGCCGGGTGCCCGGAGGTGGCAGCAGCGTGGTGGCACCTGGCTGCCAGGCGGAAGAGGTCGTCCACGGTGTCCGGGTGGTTCTGGAGGCCGTTGGGCTGCTCCAGGAGCTGGAAGGTGGGGATGCAGAGAGCCTGGGGAGAACAGGGATCCATCAGCACCTGGCATCGCTCCTCAAACTGCCCTTCCCTGCACCGAACAGGCTGGGGCTGCCCCATCCCTGGGGACAGGGACAAACCCCTCACTCTGCAGGCAGCTCCCAGAGCTTCTCTGCCAGCAGTGCAGGGGAAACCAGGGTGGCTTGTGGGGACAACAGGACAGGGCTGATGGGGCTGACGGCGTTTGGAGCACCCTGGGGCGGTGGGAGGTGTCCCTCCCCAGGGCAGGGGGTGGAAGTGTCCAAGGACAGGCTGGAGGGGGTTTGGGACAACCCGGGACAGCGGAAGGTGTCCCTGCCCATGGACGGGCTCCAAGGTCCCTTCTCCCCCCAACCAGCCTGAGGTTCTATAGAGATTGGATAGAAGGGGAAACTCCTCCTGGAAAGGGCTGTCCAGCCCTGGCCCAGCTGCCCAGGACAGGGCTGGAGGGACGTGAAAGCCGTGTGCAGGTGGCACTTGGGGCCAGGCTCAGCGGTGGCCCGGGCAGTGCTGGGCCCCACCTGCAGCATGTCGAGCAGGCCCTGCCTGCAGCCCTCCTCCATGCCGTACTCATCCACCAGGATGCTGCCCAGGTAGAGGAAACAGGAGTGCTGGTGTTCCCGGTACACATTCACCATCTGGGGAGACAGGAGGTGTCCCCCCAGTGAGCCCCCCCGAGCCGGCTGTGCCCCCCTGGGTGCCCCCCGAGCTGGCTGTGCCCCCCTGGTGAGCCCCCCCGAGCTGTGTCCCCCCAGTGAGCCCCCCGAGCCGGCTGTGCCCCCCTGGTGAGCCCCCCGAGCTGGCTGTGTCCCCCTGGGTGCCCCCCCGAGCCGGCTGTGCCCCCCTGGTGAGCCCCCCAAGCCGGCTGTACCCCCCTGGGTGCCCCCCGAGCTGGCTGTGCCCCCCTGGGTGCCCCCCCGAGCCGGCTGTACCCCCCTGGGTGCCCCCCGAGCTGGCTGTGCCCCCCTGGGTGCCCCCCCGAGCCGGCTGTGCCCCCCAGTGAGCCCCCCAAGCCGGCTGTGTCCCCCAGCCAGCAGTGTCCCACTGGGTCCCCCCGGCCAGCAGTGTCCCCTGGCTGTCCCACCCCAGGCAGTGTCCCCTGGGTGCCTCCTGGCCAGCAGTGTCCCCGGGGTGCTCCCAGCCATCTGTGTCCCCTGGGTCCCCCCAGCCATCCGTGTCCCTGGGGTGCCCCCAGCAGTGCCCCCGGGGTGCCCCCCAGCCATCCATGTCCCCGGGGTGCCCCCAGCAGTGTCCCTGGGGTGTCCCACCCCCAGCAGTGTCCCCGGGGTGCCCCCACCCGTGTCCCCGGGGTGCCCCCAGCAGTGTCCCCAGGGTGCCCCACCCCCAGCAGTGTCCCCTGGGTGCCCCCCATCCGTGTCCCTGGGGTGCCCCACCCCCAGCAGTGTCCCCGGGGTGCCCCCAGCAGTGTCCCCGGGGTGCCCCCAGCAGTGTCCCCTGGGTGTCCCACCCCCGGCAGTGTCCCCGGGGTGCCCCCAGCTGTGTCCCCAGGGTGTCCCACCCCCAGCAGTGTCCCCGGGTGCCCCCAGCCCCACCTGGGTGACGAGGGGCTGCAGCAGGGCGGCCGAGCCCTTGCCCACGCAGCGCACGGCGAAGCGCAGGCAGCGGCAGCAGCGCTCCACGATCCGGTTATCGGCGCTGTGCTTGTTCAGGGTCTCCGACAGCACCGGCCAGATCTGGGCACCCACGGGGGAAGGGTCACCCTGGGCCTGGGACAGCCCCCAGCCCCTCCCCAGAACACCCAGCCCCAGCGTGGGGTGGCAGGTGAGGGAGAAAAGCTGCCTGGAGGAGTTTATCCCCCCCAGTGCAGCACAGGGGACACGGGCAGGGAAATCAAACACTGGGACACTCCAGAGGGTCAAACCCTCACATTTCCCCCTCCACACCCCAGCCCCAGCTGCCAGGAGGGACAGGAGGGTCCCCTCCCATGCAGACACGTGGACTGGGACCCTGTACAACACCCCAGGTACCCCCACAGCTGGAAACCCCCCCAAACCCCAGCCCTCCCCCACGCACCTCCTGAATGACTTTTTGGCACGGGTGGACCTGGCCGTTCTCCACAATGGGGTTGGTGTGTCTGTGGGAACAGCCAAGGGTTAAGGGAGGGCTTGGGATTGAAGCCAAGGAAAAGGGATGGAGCTGTGGGAAGTGGAGCAGGAACTGGCCTGGGGGGCACCTCAGGAGCTGAGCCTGGGGCAGCAGAGCCTTCCAGCCCGTTCCCCAAGCCAGGCCCTGGGGGAGCAGCAGTGCCCCAGCTCCTCCCTCACCTGAAGATGACGGCGAGTCGATCCAGGGGCACTGTGGGGTCTGAGGAGAGGCCATTGCTTGGCTCCTGGGAGAGCAGCTGGAATAGCAGGGAAAAGGAACAGGATTTCAGGAGCACGGGCAGCACTGTGCCCAGGGACACCGGCCCCAGCAGCAGCACCTCTGCACCTCCTCAGGTGGGACTGAGGGAAGGGCTCGCTCCTGGACGTGTCCTGGCTCTGCCCCCACGGCACGAGTGATGAGAGGGAGCGGCCCCAGGCTGTGCCAGGAGAGCCTCAGGGTGGATGTGGCCCTGGCATGGCTGGGCAGGGCTGGAGCCCCCATCCCTGAAGGGATCTAAAAGCCATGTGGCACTTGGGGACATGGTGGCCTTGGCAGTGCTGGGGAACAGCTGGACTCAAGGGGCTCCGGGGCTTCTCCAACCCAAACAATTCCACTGCTCTGGGAGACACCTCTGGCTCTGAGGACACAGCTGCTGTAGCAGGGCTGGGGCCTGGCCACTGTCCCCACTGTCCCTGCTGTCCCCACTGTCCCTGCTGTCCCCCCCCAGCTGCTGTCCCCCCCAGCTGCTGTCCCCACTGTCCCCTCCCAGCCTCACCTTCTTGAGCGCCAGCACCTGCACGGCGCAGAGCTCACTCAGGCACTCTGAGATCTTCTCCAGGGGCAGCCGGGCCAGCACCAGCGCCGTCCCTGCAGGGACACAGGGGGCTCAGGGGGCAGCTGGGGGGGTCCCCAGTGCCGTCCCTGCAGGGACACAGGGGGCTCAGGGGTGGGAGGGCCCGGGGGCCATGGCATTCCCGGATGGAATGGGACAAGGCCTGGAGAGCCTCCCCGCAGCCGAACCCGGCTCTGCTTGGACCAGACCCCCAAATGCCTCGGTCCCAGCAGGGAGCAATGCTGGCACCAGGGACAGGGACAGGCCAACGGGTGCCACAAGCAGATCTGGGCCCCCCGTGTGCCCCCAGGGTCCCTGTCCCATCCAGCAGCACCATGAGATGCCGGGAAGGCATGAGAGGCGTTTCAGGGCTCCCAGCCCTGGAACACGAGGAGCACTGAGCTGCTCCCACTCCACAGCCCAGCTCTGGGCCAGCTCCAGCTCCAGCTCCAGCTCCAGCTCCAGCTCCAGCTCAGCTCGGCCCTGGCTGTGCTGCCAACCACCCCAGGAGAAAACCTCCCTGGCTCGGGAATTCCTGGCTTGTTCCAAGGGAGGGGAGAAAACCCTTTGGCAGGGAGAGGAGCAGCTCAGCTGGGGCATCCCGTGGAACAAGGGGAGTTGTGTCTCCCACGGCAGCACACGGCTCCAAGGAAGGCTCCCCTGGCTCTGGGGTAAAGGCTCCAGCAGCACTGGAGCTCACTGGAAATCCTCAGGCACAGCCCCAAAACCAGCCTTGGCTGAAAAGGCTCAGTGCCCAAGTGAGGCACCAACACTCCGAGTGTAAACTGGAGTTAAAGATCTCCATTCTTGAGCCCAAACTCTCCAAAATGACCAACACTCCCAAATTTCCACCCTCTGTGTCCAGCAGGCAATTCCCAGCTTGGATGGAGCAGTGACCCTCTGCCAGCCTGGCTCTCAGCCTTTCCCACACACCCAGCCCAGGACAGTCCCTGAGCTGTCCCAGGGATGGGGACAGTCACCAGTCCAGGATTTATTTCTGCCTCCAGCCCCAAGGGCACTCCTCAGGACACTCTGCATGTGGAATGGGACTTGTGGCACACCAGGACAAACCCCCTGAGGATGGGGCTCAGCACCCTGGGGAGCAACTCCCATGGGCACCTCTGCAGTTCCCACAGATACCCCAGAGGGTTCCAGGGATATCCCCGCAGATCCCATAGACACCGCTGCAGATCCCAGGGATACCCTCCCACAGATCCCATGGATACCTCTGCAGATCCCATGGATGCCCTCCCACAGGTCCCAGGGATACCCCTGCAGATCCCAGGGATACCTCTGCAGATCCCACGGAAACCCCTGCAGATCCCAGGGATAACTCCACAGATCCCATGGAAACCCCTGCAGATCCCATGGATATCCTCCCACAGATCCCACAGAAACCCCTGCAGATGTCAGGGATAACTAACTCTGCAAATCCCATGGACAGCCCTGCAGATCCCCTGCAGATCCCATGGGTACCCCTGCAGATTCCACAGATAAACCCTGCATCCCAGGGATAACTAACTCCACGGATGCCATAGATACCCCTGCAGATCCCATGGATATCCCTGCAGATTCCAGGGATAACTAACTCTGCAGATCCCAGGGATACCCTCCCACAGATCCCAGGGATAACTAACTCCACAGATCCCATAGACACCCCTGCAGATCCCATGGGTACCCCGCTGCAGATCCCACAGATAAACCCTGGATCCCAGGGATAACTGACTCCACAGATCCAAGGGATACCCCTGCAGATCCCAGGGATAACTGACTCTGCAGATCCCATAGATACCCCTGCAGATCCCAGGGATACCCCTGCAGATCCCAGGAATAACTAACTCTGCAGATCCTAGGGATACCCCTGCAGATCCCATGGATACCCTCCCACAGATAAACCCTGGATCCCAGGGATAACTAACTCCACAGATCCCATAGATACCCCTGTAGATCCCATGGATACCCCTGCAGATCCCAGGGATAACTGACTCCACAGATCCCATGGACCCCCCAGGAGACCCCACAGATCCCAGGGATAACTGACTCCACAGATCCAAGGGATACCTCTGCAGATCCCAGGGATAACTGACTCCACAGATCCAAGGGATACCTCTGCAGATCCCAGGGATAACTGACTCCGTGGATCCCATGGACCCCCCAGCAGCTCCCCCAGCCCCCAGGGACACCCACCCTTGTTGGGACACCCACCCTTGTGGGGACACCCACCCTTGTTGGGACACCCACCCTTGCTGGGACACCCACCCTTGAGCAGCCCCACGGCGGCCTCGGGCGACAGCGCGAAGGAGTCGAGGGCGCGGGCGATCTCCAGCAGCCCCGAGAAGTGCTGGGCCATGTGGTCGCGGCAGACGGAGCAGATGTTGTGGATGGCCTTGGCCGCGGCCGACGCCAGGCGGTAGCCCAGCACGGGGTCTGCGGGCACACAGGGGGTCAGGGGGCGCGGGGGGCACGGTGGGGGGCGCGGCGGGGCCCCGGGGGGCACTCACCCAGGAACTGCGGGTTCCTGTCCACCACCTCGCTCATCTCGCCCACCAGCTCGATGCTGGTGTAGCGCACGGCCGTGTGCACCGACTCGGGCAGCCGCACCACGCCCTCCAGCACCTCCACCAGCGTCGGGTTGTTCTCCCTGCGGGCCGGGGACAGCCTGGGCTCGGCGCCCGCGGGGGGATGGCAGCGCTGGGGGGCTGCCAGGGGCTGGCAGGGGCTGGGGGCTGGCAGGGGCTGGCAGGGGGCTGGGGGATGGCAGGGGCTGGGGGCTGGCAGGGGCTGGGGGATGGCAGGGCTGGCAGGGCTGGGGGATGGCAGGGGGCTGGGGGATGGCAGGGGGCTGGGGGATGGCAGGGGGCTGGGGGATGGCAGGGGGCTGGGGGATGGCAGGGGGCTGGGGGATGGCAGGGGCTGGCAGGGCTGGGGGATGGCAGGGGCTGGGGGATGGCAGGGGCTGGCAGGGGCTGGGGGATGGCAGGGGGCTGGGGGATGGCAGGGGGCTGGGGGATGCCAGGGGTGGCAGGGGTGGGGGGCTGGCAGTGGGCTGGGGGATGGCAGGGGCTGGGGGCTGGCAGGGGTAGGGGGCTGGCAGGGGTGGGGGGCTGGCAGGGGCTGGGGGGCTGGCAGGGGCTGGGGGCTGGCAGGGGGCTGGGGGATGGCAGGGGCTGGCAGGGGCTGGCAGGACTCACTGGTCAACACTCTTGGCGATGGAGGCCATGATGAAGAGCACGGCCTCTGTCACCTCCCAGGGCGGGTTCCCGTCCTTGAGCGTGGCGTAGAGCTGCAGGAGGGGAGGGGACACTCACCGAGGGGCCACAGCCCCGACCCCAAGGGTCTGCCCCTGACCCCTCCCATCCCCAAACTCCCGCCCCAGCTGTGGGCCTGCAGGACATTCCACATCCCACAGGCCACCCTGAGACTGTGGGGCCACAGCAGCTTTCCCCAGAAAGAAACCTCCTGCTGCTCCCACACCTCCTGCTGCTCCCACACCTCCTGCTGCTCCCACACCTCCTCCTGCTGCTCCCACATCTCCTGCTGCTCCCACACCTCCTGCTGCTCCCACATCTCCTCCTCCTGCTGCTCCCACATCTCCTGCTGCTCCCACACCTCCTGCTGCTGCTGCTGCTCCCACACCTCCTGCTGCTGCTCCCACACCTCCTGCTGCTGCTCCCACACCTCCTGCTGCTGCTCCCACATCTCCTGCTGCTGCTGCTGCTGCTCCCACATCTGCTGCTGCTGCTCCCACATCTGCTGCTGCTGCTCCCACACCTCCTGCTGCTGCTGCTCCCACATCTCCTGCTGCTCCCACATCTCCTGCTCCTGCTCCCACACCTCCTGCTGCTGCTGCTCCCACACCTCCTGCTGCTCCCACACCTCCTGCTGCTGCTGCTCCCACAGCAGTTCCCACCACACACCTCATGCAGGAGATGTGTGTGACCTTCCCCAATCCCAAAGGCCACCAGGGCTGGGTGACCTCCCCTGGCACTTGCCTGCACCTCGCTGCTCTCCTGCAAACCCACCTGAGCAAAGCACTCCACGGAGCCCACCAGGAAGATCAGATCCTTCACCAGGTCCGAGACGCGCATCCGGAACTCCCCAAAGTCATCGGTCTCCTCCGGGACACCCTCCTGAGGGGGAGGAGGAGAGCTCGGGGACAGCTCAGGGACAGCTCGGGGACAGCGCGGGGGACAGCTCGGGGACAGCTCGGGGACAGTGCGGGGACAGCTCGGGGGACAGCTCAGGGGACAGCTCGGGGACAGCTCGGGGACAGCTCAGGGGACAGCTCGGGGACAGCTCGGGGACAGCTCAGGGGACAGCTCGGGGGACAGCTCGGGGGACAGCTCGGGGACAGCGCGGGGGACAGCTCGGGGGACAGCTCGGGGGACAGCTCGGGGGACAGCTCGGGGACAGCTCAGGGGACAGCTCGGGGGACAGCTCGGGGACAGCTCGGGGACAGCTCAGGGACAGCTCGGGGACAGCTCGGGGACAGCTCGGGGACAGCTCAGGGGACAGCTCGGGGACAGCTCGGGGACAGCTCGGGGACAGCGCGGGGACAGCTCGGGGGACAGCTCGGGGACAGCGCGGGGACAGCTCGGGGGACAGCTCGGGGGACAGCTCGGGGACAGCTCGGGGACAGCTCAGGGGACAGCTCGGGGACAGCTCGGGGACAGCTCGGGGGACAGCTCGGGGGACAGCTCGGGGGACAGCCCGGGGACAGCTCAGGGGACGGCTCGGGGACAGCGCGGGGGACAGCTCAGGGACAGCTCGGGGACAGCTCGGGGACAGCTCGGGGACAGCTCGGGGGACAGCTCGGGGGACAGCTCGGGGGACAGCGCGGGGGACAGCTCAGGGACAGCTCGGGGACAGCTCGGGGACAGCTCGGGGACAGCTCAGGGACAGCTCAGGGGACAGCTCGGGGGACAGCTCAGGGGACAGCTCAGGGACAGCTCGGGGACAGCTCGGGGACAGCTCGGGGACAGCTCGGGGACAGCTCGGGGGACAGCTCGGGGACAGCGCGGGGGGACAGCTCAGGGACAGCTCAGGGGACAGCTCGGGGGACAGCTCAGGGGACAGCTCAGGGGACAGCTCGGGGGACAGCGCGGGGGACAGCTCAGGGGACAGCGCGGGGGACAGCTCGGGGGAATTGTGGCTCCACTCAGGCCCAGGCAGGGCAGCAGCAGGGCCTCAGTGCTGAGCAGCTCCTGCCCCCTGCCCCTGCCCCAGAGCAGGCTGCTGAGGGGCTGCAGGGCTGTGCCCACGGAAAACACCAGCCAGACACACACTGGGAGCCCTGCCCCAGCAAGAGCAGGGAGGGATGGCGAGCAGGGGCATGAGGAGGGGAGGAGAATAAACCAGCCCAGACTGCAGGGAAGGAGCAGCAGAACTGCCCCAAGCAGGGACAGCACAGCCCCCATGGGGACACACACACACCCTGCTCCCCATGGGGACACACACACACCCTGCCCCCCATGGGGACACACACACCCTGCCCCCCATGGGGACACACACGGGGACACACACACATCCTGCCCCCCATGGGGACACACATGGGGACACACACACACCCTGCTGCCCATGGGGACACACACACACCCTGCTCCCCATGGGGACACACGCACCCTGCCCCCCATGGGGACACACACACACCCTGCTCCCCATGGGGACACACACACACCCTGCTCCCCATGGGGACACACACACACCCTGCTCCCCATGGGGACACACACACACCCTGCCCCCCATGGGGACACACACACCCTGCCCCCCATGGGGACACACACGGGGACACACACACATCCTGCCCCCCATGGGGACACACATGGGGACACACACACACCCTGCTGCCCATGGGGACACACACACACCCTGCTCCCCATGGGGACACACGCACCCTGCCCCCCATGGGGACACACACGGGGACACACACACACCCTGCCCCCCATGGGGACACACACACCCTGCTGCCCTGGCAGTTCCACAGGGACACACAGAGACCCCAGTGCCCCCCAGGGACACACACACACACCCCAGTGCCCCCCAGGGACACACACACACACCCCAGTGCCCCCCAGGGACACACACACACAGACCCCAGTGCCCCACAGGGACACACACACAGACCCCAGTACCCCACAGGGATACACAGAGACCCCAGTGCCCCACAGGCACACACACAGACCCCCCCTGCCCCCAGAGGCACCCACAGCCCCTCCCCAGGGCCCCACAGGGACACACACACAGACCCCAGTGCCCCACAGGGACACACACACAGACCCCCCCCTGCCCCCAGAGGCACCCAGAGCCCCTCCCCAGGCCCCTCACGTGGTCAGAGTCCAGCTGGCAGTGCCGGGCCAGCGCGTGCAGCAGGCGCTGGATGTAGGCTTTGAAGATGCTGTGGATCACAGCATCGTCCGTCTTGTACAGGTGCTCCCCCAGTCTGTACCAGAAGTTAAAGGAGATTTCTACCACCTGTTTGCAAAGACAAACCCAGCATTGTGTTACCAGCAGACCGTTTTTTCCCCACCCTGTCAGCGGTCCCGGTGGGGAAGCAGAAGCGGCCCCTGGGTGCAGCAGCACAGCTCTGTCAGAGCTGCTGTGTCACACACTGCTGTCACACACAGAACCATTTCTCTGCCTGTCACTGAACAAAGGGCTTGGGACCCCTTTGCAGTGCCCCTGCAGACCTGCCCCAGCCCTTGGCAGCCAAAGTGTCTCTGGCCCAGGGCCACCCCAGGGCAGACCTGGGGCTGTGGGAGCAGCTGGGGCTGGGGTGGGTGCAGCCCCTCTGTGGGTTCTTTTATTTATTGTGTGGTCACTGCACAAAAACCACCAGTGTGGGTTTGGTCAGAGCAGCTGCAGAGCCCCGTGTCCCCCGCAGCACTGGTGGCACAGGACCAGGCTGTGGCCAAGGAAAACTGAGCTGGACAGACCTGGGAAGGGAGGGAAAGGGTCCCGGGGCCCCAGGGAAAGGGTCCCGGGGCCCCAGGGAGCACGTGGGGCCTGCTGGAGCACACAGCTCATGGCAAACCAGCCAGGCAGCACTTCCATCCCCTGAACACAGCAGGGATCAGCTGCCGGCACTTAATTACCGGCTTGGGAAGAACAAAAGGATAAGGAATGAAATAAAGGATAAAAAGAGACCAAACCATGACAGGTTTTGCTCCTGAGGCAGGTGGGCAGGAGCTTTGATGTGAACCAGCCTCTCAGTCACTCACAGGACGAAATTCCCAGGAATCACACATCCCCACTGGGATTTAACACGTGGGGAGTGTTGTACTGCACTGGGCAGTTCTGTTACGTTTGTACTGAGTGCTTGGGTGATGTATAAATCCACACAAATGTTGTACAGCACTGCCTCTCCCAGGAACCCCTGCACAGCTTCACCTGACACCCCAGGTGTGTCACCCCACCCTGGGTCAGCCCCCATTGACCCCTCACCTGACACCCCCTGTGCCTCACCTGCCCTGGGTCAGCCCCCACTGACCCCTCACCCTGCCCTGGGTCAGCCCCCACTGACCCCTCACCTGCCCTGGGTCAGCCCCCACTGACCCCTCACCTCCCCCTCTCCTTCCCAAGGAGCACAAAACCTCTCTGAGCCACCTGCTCGGGCTCTTACTCTCCTCAGGACCCCAAGGTGCAGGTTCTGCACTAAACTGTGGGGCTGTTCCTGGGACTGAGAGCTCCTTTTGTCTTTTGTCCTGGTCCTGGCCTCAGTTTCCCCTCTGAGGATTCAGTGCCAGCCTGGCAGGGCACCCAGGGGTGCAGGAAGCGTGCAGGGCGGTGCCCACACCTCGGCCTCCCCATGAGGTTTGAGACCCACGTGGGAAAGCACCAGCAGGGGTTCTGGAGCTGTGCTGGCAATCCCAGAGCCCCAGCACACCCGCAGGGAGCACACGAGCACAGAGCAGGAGCTGCAGAGGCAGCAGCTGGCAGGGCCCCAGGCCAGGCCTGCCTGGGGAGGGCAGGGGAAGCTGCTGCTCTGCCCGGGCCCAGCAGGGCTCTCTCTGCCCGGGGCTCAGCCTGGGGCTCTCCCTGGCGCTCAGCCTGGGGCTCTCCCCAGGCCCAGCAGGGCTCTCTCTGCCCGGGGCTCTGCCTGGGGCCAGCAGGGCTCTCCCCGGGGCTCTCCCTGGGCCCAGCAGGGCTCTCTCTCCCCAGGGCTCTCTCTCTCTCTCTCTCTCCCCAGGGCTCTCTCTCTCTCTCTCTCTCCCCGGGGCTCTCTCTCTCTCCCCCCAGGGCTCTCTCTCTCTCCCCCCAGGGCTCTCTCTCTCTCTCCCCCCAGGGCTCTCTCTCTCTCTCCCCAGGGCTCTCTCTCTCTCTCTCCCCAGGGCTCTCTCTCTCTCTCTCTCCCCAGGGCTCTCTCTCTCTCCCCAGGGCTCTCTCTTTCTCCCCAGGGCTCTCTCTCTTTCTCCCCAGGGCTCTCTCTCTCTCTCCCCGGGGCTCTCTCTCTCTCTCTCTCTCTCCCCAGGGCTCTCTCTCTCTCTCCCCGGGGCTCTCTCTCTCTCCCCCCAGGGCTCTCTCTCTCTCTCCCCAGGGCTCTCTCTCTCTCTCTCTCCCCCCAGGGCTCTCTCTCTCTCTCTCCCCAGGGCTCTCTCTCTCTCTCTCCCCCCAGGGCTCTCTCTCCCCAGGGCTCTCTCTCTCTCTCTCTCCCCAGGGCTCTCTCTCTCTCTCCCCCCAGGGCTCTCTCTCTCTCTCCCCCCAGGGCTCTCTCTCTCTCTCCCCCCAGGGCTCTCTCTCTCTCTCCCCAGGGCTCTCTCTCTCTCTCTCTCCCCAGGGCTCTCTCTCTCTCTCCCCCCAGGGCTCTCTCTCTCTCTCTCCCCCCAGGGCTCTCTCTCTCTCTCCCCCCAGGGCTCTCTCTCTCTCTCCCCCCAGGGCTCTCTCTCTCTCTCCCCCCAGGGCTCTCTCTCTCTCTCTCCCCAGGGCTCTCTCTCTCTCTCTCCCCAGGGCTCTCTCTCTCTCTCTCTCCCCAGGGCTCTCTCTCTCTCCCCAGGGCTCTCTCTTTCTCCCCAGGGCTCTCTCTCTTTCTCCCCAGGGCTCTCTCTCTCTCTCCCCGGGGCTCTCTCTCTCTCTCTCTCTCCCCAGGGCTCTCTCTCTCTCTCCCCGGGGCTCTCTCTCTCTCCCCCCAGGGCTCTCTCTCTCTCTCCCCAGGGCTCTCTCTCTCTCTCTCTCCCCCAGGGCTCTCTCTCTCTCTCCCCCCAGGGCTCTCTCTCTCTCTCTCCCCAGGGCTCTCTCTCTCTCTCTCCCCAGGGCTCTCTCTCTCTCTCTCTCCCCCCAGGGCTCTCTCTCTCTCTCTCCCCAGGGCTCTCTCTCTCTCTCTCCCCCCAGGGCTCTCTCTCCCCAGGGCTCTCTCTCTCTCTCTCTCCCCAGGGCTCTCTCTCTCTCTCCCCCCAGGGCTCTCTCTCTCTCTCCCCCCAGGGCTCTCTCTCTCTCTCCCCCCAGGGCTCTCTCTCTCTCTCCCCAGGGCTCTCTCTCTCTCTCTCTCCCCAGGGCTCTCTCTCTCTCTCCCCCCAGGGCTCTCTCTCTCTCTCTCCCCCCAGGGCTCTCTCTCTCTCTCCCCCCAGGGCTCTCTCTCTCTCTCCCCCCAGGGCTCTCTCTCTCTCTCCCCCCAGGGCTCTCTCTCTCTCTCTCCCAGGGCTCTCTCTCTCTCTCTCCCCAGGGCTCTCTCTCTCTCTCTCCCCAGGGCTCTCTCTCTCTCTCTCCCCAGGGCTCTCTCTCTCTCCCCAGGGCTCTCTCTCTCTCTCCCCAGGGCTCTCTCTCTCTCTCTCTCTCCCCAGGGCTCTCTCTCTCTCTCCCCAGGGCTCTCTCTCTCTCTCCCCAGGGCTCTCTCTCTCTCTCTCTCCCCCCAGGGCTCTCTCTCTCTCTCTCTCTCCCCAGGGCTCTCTCTCTCTCTCTCCCCCCAGGGCTCTCTCTCTCTCTCTCCCCAGGGCTCTCTCTCTCTCCCCGGGCTCACCTCGTACTGCGGGTGCCCAGCACAGATCAGCAGCAGCTCCAGCGTGCGCAGGTCGCCCAGGCCCTGGCCCGGCGTGCACACGATCTTGTCCAGGAAGGTCTCACACAGCTCGGTGAACACGCGGCAGTAGTTGAGCACCCTGGGGAGGGACAGGGCTGGCTCAGCCTCAGGTGGCAGGGATAGATCAGCCTCAGGGAGCTGGGCTGGATCAGCCTCAGGGGCTGCACCCAGAGCTGGGCAGGGCTGGGTCAGCCTCAGGGAGCTGGGCTGGGTCAGCCTCAGGGGCTGCACCCCAGAGCAGAACAGGGCTGGGATCAGCCTCAGGGGGCAGGGATAGATCAGCCTCAGGGGGCAGGGCTGGATCAGCCTCAGGGGCTGCACCCAGAGCAGAACAGGGCTGGGATCAGGCAGGGCTGGATCAGCCTCAGGGGTTTTACCCCAGAATGGGACAGGGCTGGGATCAGGCAGGGCTGGGATCAGGCAGGGCTGGGATCAGGCAGGGCCGGGATCAGGCAGGGCCGGGATCAGGCAGGGCTGGATCAGCCTCAGGGGCTGTACTCCAGAGCAGAACAGGGCTGGGATCAGGCAGGGCCGGGATCAGGCAGGGCCGGGATCAGGCAGGGCCGGGATCAGGCAGGGCCGGGATCAGCCTCAGGGGCTGTACTCCAGAGCAGAACAGGGCTGGGATCAGGCAGGGCCGGGATCAGGCAGGGCCGGGATCAGGCAGGGCCGGGATCAGGCAGGGCCGGGATCAGGCAGGGCTGGGATCAGGCAGGGCCGGGATCAGCCTCAGGGGCTGCACCCAGAGCTGGGCAGGGCTGGATCAGCCTCAGGGGCTGCACTCCAGAGCTGGGCAGGGCCGGGATCAGGCAGGGCCGGGATCAGGCAGGGCTGGATCAGCCTCAGGGGCTGCACTCCAGAGCAGAACAGGGCTGGGATCAGGCAGGGCTGGGATCAGGCAGGGCCGGGATCACACAGGGCTGGATCAGCCTCAGGGGCTGCACTCCAGAGCAGAACGTGCCCAGAGCCTCGGCCAGAGCGAGGAGCCCCAACTTCTGCTTTGCCAGCAGCGGGGAGACGCCTCAGCAGGGGAAGTGGGTGCAAACACTGGGTTCCAATAAGCAAATCTGCTGAGGTGCTGATCTCAGACTTCTCCAAAAGCCCAGTGCCAGCTGTGAGGGCCCAGCTGCAGCCCAGCCCCAGCCCCTCCATGTCTCTCTCACAGTGAGGGGCCCAGACCTGCCCCCAGGATTTGTGTGACCCCACGAGTGCCCAGCACAGCCCCAGTGCCCCCAGCAGCGCAGATGCTCCTGGCACTGGTGTCTCCATCTGGAGGCTGCCACGGTGCCAGCTGGGTCAGCACTGCCCTGCCCGTCCCCCCGGCGCGGCCCAGGCCCCTGTCCCTCACTTGTCCAGGTCCTCCCGTGCCACAGCCATGTGGTAGGCACTCTCGAGGGTCAGCACGCCCTGGAAGAGCTGCAGGGCCAGGGGCAGGTTGGTCTCCACGTTCTCGATGGCGTAGAGGGCCGAGCACACGCAGTCCGACGCAGCCTCGTGCAGGTTGGAGGAGGTCTTGTCCTGTTGCTGCGAGGCACAAAAGCCCAGCAATCACCAAAGAATCAGGGAATCAATCACCTGAGCTGGGAGGGCCCCAAAGCCCAGCAATTCCTAAAGAATCAGGGAATCTCCTGAGCTGGGAGGGCCCCAAAAGCCCAGCAATTCCCAAAGAATCAGGGAATCAATCACCTGAGCTGGGAGGGCCCCAAAAGCCCAGCAATCACCAAAGAATCAGGGAATCTCCTGAGCTGGGAGGGCCCCAAAGCCCAGCAATCACCAAAGAATCAGGGAATCACCTGAGCAGGGAGGGCCCCAAAAGCCCAGCAACCACCAAAGAATCAGGGAATCAATCACCTGAGCTGCAAGGGCTCCAAAAGCCCAGCAATCACCAAAGAACCAGGGAACCTCCTGAGCTGGGAGGGCCCCCCAGGGATGGTGGCTCCAGCTGCTGGCCCTGCACAGACACCCCACCAACCCCATCCCTGTCCATCCCTGGCAGCCTCAGGGCTGTGCCCGTTCCCTGGGGAGCCTGGGCAGTGCCCAGCACCCTCTGGGGAAGAACCTTCCCTGCTGTCCATCCTGTCCCTGCCCTGGCACAGCTCTGGCCGTTCCCTGGCTCTGTCTGGGTCACCAGAGCAGGGATGGGAGCTGCCCCAACCACATCCTGCAACCAGGCAGTGATGAAACCACCAGGATTCTGTTTTGTTCCCACAAGATTGGATTTGATTTCGGTTGGATTTGATCTTGGAGATCTAGTCCGACCCAGGGAACTCTGTGGAAATGCTTTGCAGAGGTCCTGCAGAGCCACAGCCCCACATCACCCCACCAGCCCCACAGCTGCCCCCCTGGACACTCCAGGCCAAACTGACCCTTCCCCAAGGGACCCTGGCAACCTCCCTGGAAAACACAGGAGGGAAAAGAGCAGCTGGGATCCAGGGAGGCCTGGAAGGAGGGAAAGCACCATGCTGCCCAGCACCTGGCTGGAGAGAGGCATCGCTGCCACTGGGAGGAGAGGGGGGAACTGGGGACTCCTGGGTGGGGACGGGGACGAGGTTTCACAGGCAGGTGGGGAACACTGGCCAGGGGTGGTCTGGGGGTCAGTGGGGAACACTGGCCAGGGGTGGTCTGGGGGTCAGTGGGGAACACTGGCCAGGGGTGGTCAGGGGGGGTCAGTGGGGAACACTGGCCAGGGGTGGTCTGGGGGGGTCAGTGGGAGACACTGGCCAGGGGTGGTCTGGGGGGGTCAGTGGGGAACACTGGCCAGGGGTGGTCAGGGGGTCAGTGGGAGACACTGGCCAGGGGTGGTCAGGGGGTCAGTGGGAGACACTGGCCAGGGGTGGTCAGGGGGTCAGTGGGAGACACTGGCCAGGGGTGGTCAGGGGGTCAGTGGGAGACACTGGCCAGGGGTGGGGGTGGTCAGGGGGTCAGTGGGAGACACTGGCCAGGGGTGGTCAGGGTGGGGGTCAGTGGGAGACACTGGCCAGGGGTGGGGGTGGTCAGGGGGTCAGTGGGAGACACTGGCCAGGGGTGGTCAGGGTGGGGGTCAGTGGGAGACACTGGCCAGGGGTGGTCAGGGGGTCAGTGGGAGACACTGGCCAGGGGTGGTCAGGGGGTCAGTGGGAGACACTGGCCAGGGGTGGTCAGGGTGGGGGTCAGTGGATTCCCTGGGTGGTGACTGAGGGAGGGGCACTGACAGGGAAGGACACAGGACCTGCAGAGAAGCAGGAGGCTCTGGCAGGGAGGAAACAAAGGAGCAGAGACTCTGTGAGTCCTACTGACAGAGAGCTCAATGGATTTGGGAAACAGCTCCTGGTGCCACTGGAGGGAGAAAGGGAGGGAGGGAGGAAAACTGCCCCATTTCCATGCCATGGACACTGAGCAGGCTGGTGAGCCCCACAGCCTGTCCTGGGAGCAGCTCCACGTGAGGCAGGATCACCTGGCACCCCCAGGGGTGACAAACCTCACCTGGCACCCCCAGGGGTGACAAACCTCACCTGGCACCCCCAGCTGTGACAAACCTCACCTGGCACCCCCAGGTGTGACAAACCTCACCAGACACCTCCTGGCTGTGACAAACCTCACCTGGCACCCCCAGCTGTGACAAACCTCACCTGGCACCCCCAGGTGTGACAAACCTCACCAGACACCCCCAGCGGTGACAAACCTCACCTGGCACCCCCAGCTGTGACAAACCTCACCTGGCACCCCCAGGTGTGACAAACCTCACCAGACACCTCCTGGCTGTGACAAACCTCACCAGACACCCCCAGCGGTGACAAACCTCACCTGGCACCCCCAGCTGTGACAAACCTCACCTGGCACCCCCAGGTGTGACAAACCTCACCAGACACCTCCTGGCTGTGACAAACCTCACCAGACACCCCCAGCGGTGACAAACCTCACCTGGCACCCCCAGGTGTGACAAACCTCACCAGACACCCCCAGCGGTGACAAACCTCACCTGGCACCCCCAGCTGTGACAAACCTCACCTGGCACCCCCAGGTGTGACAAACCTCACCAGACACCTCCTGGCTGTGACAAACCTCACCAGACACCCCCAGCGGTGACAAACCTCACCTGGCACCCCCAGCTGTGACAAACCTCACCTGGCACCCCCAGCTGTGACAAACCTCACCAGACACCTCCTGGCTGTGACAAACCTCACCTGGCACCCCCAGCTGTGACAAACCTCACCTGGCACCCCCAGCTGTGACAAACCTCACCTGGCACCTCGGGCAGCAGCATTTCCCCACCTGCACTTCCCAGCAGAGGGGGCTGCCCGCTGTGTGGAGCTGATCCCAGAGGGAACCAGGGGGTCCCTGCCTGGGACAGGAGGGGTGAAGCCCCTGCCCCAGCCTCCCAGCCCTGCTGGGACTCCCCAGGAACTGCCCCAGGCCCTGGGGGACACTCACCAGCACCTCGAAGAGCAGGGACAGCAGCTTGCTGTTGGCCATGAAGGTGCTGTCCAGCACCCCCAGGTTGAACCAGCTGCCCAGGCACCGGAAGATTTTGATGAGCATCTTCTCCTCGTTGCCCGCCTTCTCCACACACGTCACCTGCGGGGAGGGACACGGGAGAGCTGGGCAGGATCCCAGGGAAACAACCAACAACAGAGCACCTGAGAACATTCCAGAAGCAGGCTGCTGCCAGCAGGCTCGGCGAGGGGCAGGGCAGAGCGCAGACCCTCCCTGGCAGCTCCAGCTGCTGCCACAGGAGCAGGGGGAGCAGCTGCTGCTCCCACCCCTGCAGGACCCCGGGCAGGGCCAGCAGAGCCATCAGGGGTGTGCACACCTGACAAATCCCTCCTCAATCCTTCCCCACAAACCACCTCTGGTGCTGAGAGCCAGACCTGTCCCCAGGGACATTCCCAATGGATGTCCCATTCCCAGTGTCCAAGCCAGGACGTGGGACAGCAGCAGCAGCTCACTCCCAAGGCCCCAGCTGTGCCCCAGCACCCACAGAGCCCTGCCCAGAGCCCCAGCCTCAACTGCCACAGGGAAAGGGGGAGGAGGTGGGCAGCCAGGACATGCAGGAAGACCCCAGAGGCCCTGGACTGGCCCAGGAATCCTCGCACGAGAGCTTCCAGAGATCCTCTCTCCTCACTTGGCCCTTCAGTCCTACAGGCAGAGGGTTGGACCTCATCCCAGCCCCTGGAACGCTGCTTTAACCCCTCATTTTGTAACTGAAAATGGGAATTTGGCATTTAAATCCCAGACAGAAAATATGAATCTGGCTCTACAGGGAGGTGGTGGAAATGCCCATGCTGGCACCAGCAGGGAAAGCTCTGGAGAGCTCCAGGCAGGTGCAGAGGGAGCAGGAATGTGCAGGGACAGGGCCTTGCTGATCCTGTGCCAGCTCTGAGCACCAGAGCGAGGTGACACCGCCTGTGTCCCCAGCTGGGATCCCCAGGGATCCTGGGAAAAGCTGGGGCTGGACACACCTGAGGGGACAGCCCAGTGCAGGGACTGCCTGATGTGGCAGCTGGGACAGCCCAGGTGTCCCTGGACAAGCTGGGGGCTGGGCAGGGTGGCACTGGACCCTCGAGGAAGGGGAAGGAATTTCAGAGTGAGCAAGGACCTGCTCAGACAGCTGACCCCAGGAGCAGGTGGGGCTGGGCACTGGCAGGGAACCCAGCTGGGATGAACACGGGCTGGGGGCCGAGGCTGCCCCAGCAACACCTCAGCTGCTGAGCACAGCCCAGCTCCCAGCACAGGGTAAGGGGAAGCAGCCTCCAGCTGGGCCAGGGGAGGCTCAGGCTGGACACCGGAAAAACCCCTCCCTGTTCAGGGCTGTCCACGCCTGGCACAGCTGCCCAGGGCACGCTGGGGTCCCCACCCCGGGGGGATCTCAGAGCCCTGCGAGGTGGCACTTGGGGACATGGGCAGCGGTGGCCCTGGGGGGATCTCAGAGCCCTGCGAGGTGGCACATGGGGACGTGGGCAGCGGTGGCCCTGGGGGGATCTCAGAGCCCTGTGGAGGTGGCACATGGGGACGTGGGCAGCGGTGGCCCTGGGGGATCTCAGAGCCCTGTGGAGGTGGCACATGGGGACGTGGGCAGCGGTGGCCCTGGGGGATCTCAGAGCCCTGCAGAGGTGGCACGTGGGGACGTGGGCAGCGGTGGCCCTGGGGGATCTCAGAGCCCTGGGAGGTGGCACATGGGGACGTGGGCAGCGGTGGCCCTGGGGGGATCTCAAAGCCCTGTGGAGGTGGCACATGGGGACGTGGGCAGCGGTGGCCCTGGGGGATCTCAGAGCCCTGTGGAGGTGGCACGTGGGGACGTGGTCAGCGGTGGCCCTGGGGGGATCTCAGAGCCCTGCAGAGGTGGCACGTGGGGACGTGGGCAGCGGTGGCCCTGGCAGTGCCGGGGTGGTCCTGAGGGCTCTCCCCAGGCACAGCAGGCCCTGCTCACCAGCAGGGACACCACGGTGCTGGAGTAGTAGGCCAGGTCCTCGATGATCTCGGTGCGGCGGTTGGCGCCGATGCGCAGCGAGCGGCTGTGCACCTCCTCGGGCAGCACCGTCAGGATCTCCAGCAGGAAGGGCAGCGAGCTCACGTCCGTGCTGTACCTGCAGGGACAGGGACGGGGACACAGCTCAGCACCACAGGGACAGGGACAGGGACAGACCTCAGCACCACAGGGACACCTCAGCAGGACAGGGACAGGGACACCTCAGCAGGACAGGGACACCTCAGCACCACAGGGACAGGGACACACCTCAGTGGCACAGGGACAGGGACACCTCAGCACATCAGGGACAGGAACACACCTCAACAGCACAGGGGGACACCTCAGCACGACAGGGACACCACAGCACGACAGGGACACCTCAGCACGACAGGGACACCACAGCACGACAGGGACACCTCAGCACGACAGGGACACCTCAGCACGACAGGGACACACCTCAGCACGACAGGGACACCTCAGCAGCACAGGGACACCTCAGTGGCACAGGGACACCTCAGTGGCACAGGGACAGGGACACCTCAGCACCACAGGGACACCTCAGCAGCACAGGGACAGGGACACCTCAGCAGCACAGGGACAGGGACACACCTCAGCACCACAGGGACACCTCAGCAGCACAGGGACAGGGACACACCTCAGCACCACAGGGACACCTCAGCGGCACAGGGACACCTCAGCAGCACAGGGACACCTCAGCACACCAGGGACAGCTGCAGGGGCACCCCGGACCACGGCACAGCCTGGGGCTGCTGGGCTTTCAGGGCCCCTCCCAGCCCATGGTTCAGGCAACAACGGACAGAATGAGAGGCACAGCCTCAGCTGCACCAAGGGAAGTACAGGCTGGACACCAGGGAAAGGTTTTTCACAGAAAGAGCGATAAAGTACTGGCATGGCCTGCCCGGGGAGGTGGCAGTCACCACCCCTGGAGGTGTTTAAAACAAGACTGGATGTGGCACTGGGTGCCATGAGCTAGTTGAGGTGCTAGAGCTGGGTTGGACTGGATGATCTTGCAGGTCTCTGCCAACCTGGAAATCCTGTGATTCTGTGATTCCAGATTCCAGCCCTGCCCCAAGGACAGCCCTGCCCAGCCCCAGCCCTGCCAGGAGCAGCCTCCAGGATGGCTCAGCTCAGGATTTCCAACAGAGCAGTGGCAGAACCTTCCCAGCCCAGGAGCTCAGGGAGCCCAGGAGCCCAGGGAGCCCAGGAGCTCAGGGAGCCCAGGGAGCCCACGGAGCTCAGGGAGCCCAGGGAGCCCAGGGAGCCCAGGGAGCCCAGGGAGCCCAGGGAGCCCAGGAGCCCAGGGAGCCCAGGGAGCCCAGGGAGCCCAGGAGCCCAGGAGCTCAGGGAGCCCAGGGAGCCCAGGAGCCCAGGGAGCCCAGGAGCTCAGGGAGCCCAGGAGCTCAGGGAGCCCGGGGAGCCCAGGAGCCACTGCCCAGACAAACCCCGTCCCCTCCCGCTGCCCACGGACCCCTCAGCGTGGTGGCAGCCCCGGGGCTGCTGCTGTCACTGTGCAGAGCCTGGGGCACCCCCTGGGGACATCTGGGGACAGCGAGGGGCTCCAGCCTCGCTGCTCCACTCCACAGCACAGCTCTGGCTGAGGGGAGAGGGCTCACACCAGACAAAACAGGGATGAGGGAACGTGCTGAGTGCTGGGCTGTGAGCAGGGAAGCCTGCAGGGCCCCTCCTGCCACCAGCCCGGGCACCTGAACTCAGCAAAGAGGAGAAAAACTTCCCCTTCCTGCACCACCCCACCAACACAGCCCAGCCCAGAGACAGGAAGAGCCACTCACTTCTCCACCAGGGTCTGCACACAGCCCTTCCACGAAGCCATCTGCAGGGCGAGGTCAGCGATGGCCAGGGCCAGCTGGAAGGGAAGGGAAGGGAAGGGGGAACACCAGGATCAGAGCGGGGAGCGCTGGCATGGGCCCGGGAGAGCAGGCTGGCAGGCAGCCCTGGAACCCACCCCTGGAACCCACCCCCGACACCCCTGGAACCCACCCCTGGAACCCACCCCTGACACCCTGGAACCCACCCCTGAAACCCACCCTGACACCCCCGGAACCCACCCCTGAAACCCACCCCTGGAACCCACCCCTGAAACCCACCCCTGAAACCCACCCCTGACACCCCTGGAACCCACCCCTGAAACCCACCCCTGAAACCCACCCCCGACACCCCTGGAACCCACCCCCGACACCCCCGGAACCCACCCCTGGAACCCCTGGAATCCACCCCGGCCAGCCCCGGAACCCACCCCGACACCCCCGGAACCCACCCCTGGAACCCACCCTGACACCCCTGGAACCCACCCCTGGAACCCACCCCGACACCCCTGGAACCCACCCCTGGAACCCACCCCGACACCCCTGGAACCCACCCCTGACACCCCCGGAACCCACCCCTGGAACCCACCCCTGGAACCCACCCCTGACACCCTGGAACCCACCCCCGCCAGCCCCGGAACCCACCCCTGGAACCCACCCTGACACCCCTGCCAGCAGGGAACTCAGGAATCGTTCCCAACATTGCCCACAGGCAGGGAACTCTGGGATCCACGTCCACCAGCCCTGGGGTGAACTGTGGAGCACCAGCTGCCCCATTCCCTGCCAGAACGTTCAGGGGCTGCAGCAGCACCCTGGGGGTGTCAGCCCCCCCAGTGCCACAGGAATATAGGGATAATGGGAATGAAGGGTGCAGAGAAATCCCCCAAACACCCAGGGCACTGCTAGGCTTGCTCTCCACGGCAGAGCACAGAGAACCCCTGCTCCTCCTCCTCTCCAAGCAGCAGAGGAGGATGAAGCCATGGATGGAACTAAAGGAACCAGGTGATGAAGGAGGGAAAACCATCCTGTGCCAGGCCGGGAGCAGGGATCAGCAGGGATCAGCCTCAGCCACCAGGGTGGAGCACTAAAAATCCACCAAAAAAATCCCCAAAAAACCAGCTAATTACTGCAGGTAACAACTTGAGCCTGAAGGATTCAGTGGCTCTCCTTCTGTTTGAAAATCAGATTTTTCCCCTCGTTTCTGTTTTGCCATTAAAGTGGAAAAAAAGGCAGAGAAAGGAATTCCTTGCTGTCCCATGAGGACAAACCTCAGCCACCAGGGTGAAACACTAAAAATCCACTTAAAAACCCAGAGAAAAAACCCCACAAACCCCGCAAACGCCCCCAAACCCAGCTAATTACTGCAGGTAACAACTTGAGCCTGAAGGATTCAGTGGTTCTTGTTCTGTTTGAAAATCACATTTTTCTCCTCGATTCTGCTTTGCCATTAAAGTGGAAAAAAAGGCAGGGAAAGGAATTCCCTGTCATCCCATGAGGACAAACCTCAGCTACCTGAGCATCTCACCAGGATAAAACATTAAAAACACATAAAAAATACCCCCCAAATCAGATTGCTCCCCTCGTCTCTGTTTTGCCATTCAAGTGGAAAAAGAGGCAGAGAAGGGTCCCAGAGCGGTGCCAGGAGCAGGAGATGGAGGCAGCAGCTCCCCCGTCCCTGCCCTCACCCACCTGTGTGACAATGACCGGGGACAGGTCCTTCAAGTTCTGGATGTGGGACAGCAGGGAGTCCCGCAGGGAGGCGTGGGAGTCCGTGGGCAGCTCGTAGAAGGAAGTCTGGATCTTCATCTTCATGGTCTGCGCGGCGAAGTAGCAGGACTCGACATCCTGGTGGATCTGCAGCAGCTGGTCCGAGATCTCCCAGGCATGGACCTGGGGGCACGGGGTGGGGTCAGGGGTGGGGGTCAGGGGTGGGGTCAGGGGTGGGGTCAGGGGTGGGGTCAGGGGTGGGGGTCAGGGGTGGGGTCAGGGGTGGGGGTCAGGGGTGGGGGTCAGGGGTGGGGGTCAGGGGTGGGGTCAGGGGTGGGGTCAGGGGTGGGGGTCAGGGGTGGGGGTCAGGGGTGGGGGTCAGGGGTGGGGTCAGGGGTGGGGTCAGGGGTGGGGCTCAGGGGTGGGGCTCAGGGGTGGGGCTCAGGGGTGGGGGTCAGGGGTGGGGCTCAGGGGTGGGGGTCAGCGATGGGGGTCAGCGATGGGGGTCAGCGATGGGGGTCAGGGGTGGGGGTCAGGGGTGGGGGTCAGGGGTGGGGTCAGCGATGGGGTCAGCGATGGGGGTCAGGGGTGGGGGTCAGGGGTGGGGTCAGGGGTGGGGGTCAGGGATGGGGGTCAGCGATGGGGGTCAGCGATGGGGTCAGCGATGGGGTCAGCGATGGGGTCAGCGATGGGGGTCAGCGATGGGGGTCAGCGATGGGCTCAGGGATGGGGTCAGCGATGGGGGTCAGCGATGGGGTCAGGGATGGGGTCAGCGATGGGCTCAGGGATGGGGGTCAGCGATGGGGGTCAGCGATGGGGTCAGGGATGGGGTCAGCGATGGGCTCAGGGATGGGGTCAGCGACGGGGTCAGCGATGGGGGTCAGCGATGGGGTCAGGGATGGGGTCAGGGGTGGGGTCAGCGATGGGGTCAGCGATGGGGGTCAGCGATGGGCTCAGCGATGGGGTCAGCGATGGGGTCAGGGATGGGGGTCAGCGATGGGGTCAGCGATGGGGTCAGCGATGGGGGTCAGGGATGGGGTCAGCGATGGGGTCAGCGATGGGGTCAGGGATGGGGGTCAGGGATGGGGTCAGCGATGGGGTCAGCGATGGGGGTCAGGGATGGGGTCAGCGATGGGGGTCAGCGATGGGGTCAGCGATGGGGGTCAGGGATGGGGTCAGCGATGGGCTCAGGGATGGGGTCAGCGATGGGGTCAGGGGTGGGGTCAGGGGTGGGGTCAGCGATGGGGGTCAGCGATGGGCTCAGGGATGGGGTCAGCGATGGGCTCAGGGATGGGGTCAGCGATGGGGGTCAGCGATGGGCTCAGGGATGGGGTCAGCGATGGGCTCAGGGATGGGGTCAGCGATGGGGTCAGGGATGGGGGTCAGCGATGGGGGTCAGCGATGGGGTCAGGGATGGGGTCAGCGATGGGGTCAGGGATGGGGGTCAGCGATGGGCTCAGCGATGGGGGTCAGCGATGGGGTCAGGGATGGGGGTCAGGGATGGGGGTCAGGGATGGGGGTCAGGGATGGGGGTCAGGGATGGGGTCAGCGATGGGGGTCAGCGATGGGCTCAGCGATGGGCTCAGCGATGGGGTCAGCGATGGGGTCAGGGATGGGGGTCAGCGATGGGGGTCAGCGATGGGGTCAGGGATGGGGTCAGGGATGGGGTCAGCGATGGGGGTCAGCGATGGGGGTCAGCGATGGGGTCAGGGATGGGGTCAGCGATGGGGGTCAGCGATGGGGGTCAGCGATGGGGGTCAGGGATGGGGGTCAGCGATGGGGTCAGCGATGGGGGTCAGCGATGGGGGTCAGGGATGGGGGTCAGGGATGGGGGTCAGGGATGGGGGTTAGCGATGGGCTCAGCGATGGGGGTCAGGGATGGGGTCAGGGATGGGGGTCAGGGATGGGGTCAGGGATGGGGTCAGCGATGGGGTCAGCAATGGGGGTCAGCGATGGGCTCAGGGATGGGGCTCAGGGACACTCCAAACTCCCCATGGAAGCACAGCCCTGTCCTGCTGCAGAGCCCAGAGAGGCCCCGGAGCTGCTCCAGGGCTGGAGCCCCTCAGCTCCCAGGCTGGGAGAGCTGGGAATGTTCCCCTGGAGAGGAGAAGGCTCCCGGGAGAGCTTCCAGCACATTCCAGGGCCTCCAGGGGCTCCAGGAGAGCTGCAGAGGGGCTGGGGACAAGGGACAGAGGGACAGGAGCCAGGGAATGGCTGCCCAGGGCCAGAGGGCAGGGCTGGCTGGGAGCTTGGGCAGGAATTCCAGGGGAACACCAGGCAGAGCCCAGAGCCCCCTGGCTGGGCTGGGGCACGGGAACAGACTGTCACTGAGTCCCAGAGCCACTGAGGCTGGAAAAGACCTTCAAGACCATCCAGTGCCAGCTGTGACCCATCCCCACCCTGTCCCCAGCCCAGAGTGCCACGTCCAGCCCTTCCCTGGACACCTCAGGGATGGGAACTCCAATCCTCCCTGGGCACCACAGTTAAAAATCCCAAATCCAGCTGATGGGGAAGCCTGGGAGCAAAACCTGAGCCAACTCCATGAGCTTTGCAGCCCTGGCCTCTGACAGCCTTTGGGCCACAAGGCTTCCCTGAGCTCAATCCAGAGTGAAATGAAACCTCTGCACCCCCAGAACCCATCTCTGCTCCTCCCTCCAGCCTCACCAGTGGAGGCAATTCCACCACAGCCCTTGGCCAGCCACTCCAACAGCCAAACAGCTCTGTTATAAACCACTGCCTGCCCAGCCCCGCTCCCAGCTGCATTCCAGCCTGGAAGCAAAAATAATCCCCTTGCCAAACCTCTGCCCCAGGCAGGACAGCCCAGAGGCTCCACCCCCAGCAAGGCTCCAGACCCAAACCCTGGGCACAGGGGAACAAGAGGGCAACACCAGGCAGGATTCCCAGGCTGATTCCCAGGAAAACCCAGCCTCTTGAAGATGGAAAAGGGAAACGTTGCAGTTGGCAGGAGCACAGGGCCTGCTCCTGCTCCCACCCCCAGGATTCCTGCCAGGAGCTCCTTCCATGGCCACTGTGGCCTGGAAAGCAGCTGGAGCCAACTGCAGAACCCAAAGGGCCCAGAGAAGCTGGGGAGGGATGGGACCCTCGGCACGCCACCTGCTCCCCTCCCCTCTCCCTTCCTCCTTTCCATAGGGAACCCCCAGAGCCCTCCAGCAGCTCCCCAGCACTGCCAAGGCCAGCACTGCCCCCTGTCCCCATGTCCCCATGTCCCCAGGTGCCACATCCCCACGGGCACCAATCCCTCCAGTGGATCTGTCCCTGCCAGGCCCAGGCAGGAGCTCCCTGCAGGTCCCAGGGGGCACAGCACGGGTTTTCCCCAGGGAGTGCTGGCCCAGCACCAGCACTGACCACAGCACGGTCACAGAGGGTCCTTCCACAGCTCCCAGCCCTTCCAGAGCTCTCAGTCCCTTCCAGAGCTCTCAGTCCCTTCCAGAGCTCCCAGCCCTTCCAGAGCTCCCAGCCCTTCCAGAGCTCTCAGTCCCTTCCAGAGCTCCCAGCCCTTCCAGAGCTCCCAGCCCTTCCAGAGCTCTCAGTCCCTTCCAGAGCTCTCAGTCCCTTCCAGAGCTCCCAGCCCTTCCAGAGCTCCCAGCCCTTCCAGAGCTCTCAGTCCCTTCCAGAGCTCCCAGCCCTTCCAGAGCTCCCAGCCCTTCCAGAGCTCTCAGTCCCTTCCAGAGCTCTCAGTCCCTTCCAGAGCTCCCAGTCCCTTCCAGAGCTCCCAGCCCTTCCAGAGCTCCCAGCCCTTCCAGAGCCTTCAGCCCTTCCAGAGCTCTCAGCCCTTCCAGAGCTCTCAGCCCTTCCAGAGCTCTCAGCCCTTCCAGAGCTCCCAGCCCTTCCAGAGCTCTCAGCCCTTCCAGAGCTCCCAGCCCTTCCAGAGCTCCCAGCCCTTCCAGAGCTCTCAGTCCCTTCCAGAGCCTTCAGCTCTTCCAGAGCTCTCAGCCCTTCCAGAGCTCCCAGCCCTTCCAGAGCTCCCAGCCCTTCCAGAGCTCCCAGCCCTTCCAGAGCTCCCAGCCCTTCCAGAGCTCTCAGCCCTTCCACAGCTCCCAGCCCTTCCACAGCTCCCAGCCCTTCCACAGCTCCCAGCCCTTCCAGAGCCCTCAGGGAAGCTCCCCTGCTGACCCCAGGCTCGGACCCTCCTTCCCCAGCTCTCCAGGGTCAGTATTCCCAGTATCCCCAGTATCCCCAGCTCCTCCTGGTGTAGAACCCGCCTGGAATGGCTCTAACGGGCTGAGAACGACCTGGAGGCATCGCTGCCATAAATGTCTTCCCTGGATTTACTCACCCTCACAGGGAATTCCCAAGCTGGGAATAAACAAAAAGTTAAACCTGCAAGAGGCAGAACCCCACCAAACCCTCTCATTAAGTCTTTCTCCCCTCAATTAGCAGGCAGGAATTCCCAGTCTGGATGGACACAGGGCAGACACGGGAGATCCTCCCGAACCACCCAGCCCAGGGATAATCCCTCTGGGAGCCCGACTCAGCAAAGAGCACAATCATTCACGGCCTGTGAGCACCAATGACCACAAGGAGCTGTTCCTGTGCCTGGAACTCCTCCTGGCACATCGGGAATCCCACAATGCCAGAGGATTTCCTGCCCTGAACCCCCAAACTCAGCCCACACCCCAACGCCAGCACTCAGCTCACAGCCCCACAGGGAGCCTTCTCCCCTGGCTCTGCTGCAGCACCAGGGGTGCAGGAAAGGCAGGAGCAGCCCAGTCCCTGCCCTGGGCACAGCTGCTGTGCCCCAGGAAGCCCAGCCAGCCTGGAGGCAGCCCTGACACAAGCCCCAGTCCTGCTGCCTGCAGGATCCTCACACGCTGGGATTCAGGTCAACGTGCACCTTCCAGCCCAGCTCCCCGGTGCTGTGCCAGCTGGGAGCTGCTCTGCCACCTCCAGCCCCACTTCCCAGCAACAACCAGCAGGAAAGGGGAGCAGGAGCCCCCAGGGCCCTCCAGGCCCACACCTGAACCCCAGGTCCTGCCAAGAGATCCCAGGGATGGGAACTGTGGGGAGCTCACTCAGGTTTGGGGGTCCCCAGTGCCAAACCTGAACCCCCCCAGAATGACCCAGGCACCCAAACTCAGCTTTGGGCTTTGCCTTCTCCCCCCCACGGCACCTCTGAGCACCCTGCAGACGGGGGGCTCAGCACAAACACCCCTGGCAGTGCCCAGGCCAGGCTGGGCACCGGGGCTGGGGGCACCTGGGACACTGGGAGGTGTCCCTGCCACGGCAGGGGTGGCACTGGGGGGCTCTGGGCTCCCTTCCCACCCAACCCATCCCAGGATTTGTGATTACAACTCCAGAAAGGCAAAAACCAGGGGGAACCCAACCCTGAGAGCTCGTCCCAGCAGAGGCGAAGGGGACAGAACTGCCCAGGGCTGAGCGCCCTGCACGGGGCACAGACTGCCCAGGGATGCCACCCCTGACAGGTGGCACTGCAGGGACACACGGTGTGGCACTCAGGGCCACACGGTGTGGCACAGAGAAGCAGCCAGGCAAACATTCCTGGGGGGTCAATCCCAGCCTCAACCCCAGGCAAGGCCTGAGGGACAAACCCCAAGTACCCAGCCAGGGCCACCAGTGCCATGGTGACTGCCAGGCCATGGCCTGTCCCTGTCCCTCAGTGTCCCCGTGGCCCCCAGGCTGGGACAGGTCCCACCGGAGCACCCCCAGCCCCCCAGCCCGTGCCAGGGCAACTCCTGCTGTGGGGTCACCCCCCTTCCCCACAGCCAGGGCTGGAACAGCTCAGCAGCTCCGAGGGGAGGGAGGTGCTGGCTGGAACCAGGCTGGGCCTGAACCCCTGGAAAACACCTGGGATTCCCCTGGAATACACCTGGGATTCCCCTGGAATACACCTGGGATTCCTCCTGAGACCAGAGCTGAGAGAGCACAGGGAGCACAGGCTGGAACACCTGGGATCCCCTGGAAAACACCTGGGATCCCCCTGGAAAACACCTGGGATTCCCCTGGAAAACGCCTGGGATTCCTCCTGAGAGGAATCAGGGAGCAGAGGCAGAGCAGAAGGGGAGAAGGGCTCACTGCTGAGCTGGGGCTGAGCTGAGTCAGTAACAGCCCTGTCACTGCTGGGGTGGTTGTTGTTGTTGTTGTTATTACTGTTATTACTGTTATTACTGTATATTATACTGTTATTACTGTTATTCCTGCCACTGTTACACCAAAAGCAGCCCGGGGAGCAGAGCAGCCCAGAGGAACTGGAGCAGAGCTCCCGGCCCTGCAGAGGCTCAGAGGGGAGCACAGAGCAGATCCCAGGGGCCAGCCTGAGCTGGGGACAGCCTGAGCTGAGCTGGGGACAGCCTGGGCTGGGCTGGGGACAGCCTGAGCTGGGCTGGGGACAGCCTGGGCTGGGGACAGCCTGAGCTGAGCTGGGGACAGCCTGGGCTGGGCTGGGGACAGCCTGGGCTGGGGACAGCCTGAGCTGAGCTGGGGACAGCCTGGGCTGGGCTGGGGACAGCCTGAGCTGGGCTGGGGACAGCCTGAACTGAGCTGGGGACAGCCTGGGCTGGGCTGGGGACAGCCTGAGCTGGGCTGGGGACAGCCTGAGCTGAGCTGGGGACAGCCCTGGGCTGAGCTGGGGACAGCCCTGAGCTGAGCTGGGGACAGCCCTGAGCTGAGCTGGGGACAGCCTGAACTGAGCTGGGGACAGCCTGAGCTGAGCTGGGGACAGCCCTGAGCTGAGCTGGGGACAGCCTGGGCTGAGCTGGGGACAGCCCTGAGCTGGGGACAGCCCTGAGCTGAGCTGGGGACAGCCCTGGGCTGAGCTGGGGACAGCCCTGAGCTGGGGACAGCCCTGAGCTGAGCTGGGGACAGCCCTGGGCTGAGCTGGGGACAGCCCTGAGCTGAGCTGGGGACAGCCCTGAGCTGAGCTGGGGACAGCCCTGGGCTGAGCTGGGGACAGCCCTGAGCTGAGCTGGGGACAGCCTGGGCTGAGCTGGGGACAGCCCTGGGCTGAGCTGGGGACAGCCTGAGGGAATCCCCCCTGAGGGAATCCCCCCTGAGGGAATCTCTCCTGGGGGAATCCCTCCTGAGGGAATCCCTCCTGGGGGAATCCCCCCTGAGGGAATCCCTCCTGGGGGAATCCCCCCTGAGGGAATCCCTCCTGAGGGAATCCCCCCTGAGGGAATCCCTCCTGAGGGAATCCCTCCTGAGGGAATCCCTCCTGAGGGGATCCCTCCTGGGGGAATCCCCCCTGAGGGAATCCCTCCTGGGGGAATCTCTCCTGAGGGAATCCCTCCTGAGGGAATCCCTCCTGAGGGAATCCCTCCTGAGGGGATCCCTCCCCAGGCTCCCCAGGGCAGGGCAGCAGGGAGGGGACACTCCCCAGCCCTGGGAGGAGAAACATCCCCGCCGGAGGGAGGGGGCACAAAGCAGCCCCAGCGGGGCCAGAGGAGCCCAGGAACGCTGCCCAGCCCGGCCGGGGGAGCGGGGCTGTGCCCTGAGGGCTCCGGGGAGGGGAACGAGGAGCTCTCAGCTCCAGCCCCTCAGGGATGCCGGCAGGAGGAACCCAGATTTCCCCCTGGCAGCAAATTCCTCCTTCCCTGCTACCTCAGGACGGTGCCAAACGTCCCAGGCCCTTGTTCCTGGTGTTAATCACGGAATCCTGGGCTGGTTTGGGTGGGGAGGGCCCCCATAGCCCCCCCAGTGCCACCCCTGCCCTGGCAGGGACACCTCCCAGTGCCCCAGGCTGCTCCCAGCCCCAGTGCCCAGCCTGGCCGGGGCACTGCCAGGGCTCCAGGGGCAGCCCCAGCTGCTCTGGCAATCCCAGCCCCGGCAGCAATTCCCAATTCCCGAGCTCCCAGCCAGCCCTGCCCTCGGGCACCGGGAGCCGTTCCCCGCTCCTGTCCCTCCGGGCCTTCTCCAAAGCCGCTCTCCAGGGCACTCCCGGGGCTGGGGCAACCACAGAGCAGCGGGAAGCGGCCGGGTGGAGGCTCCCCGGGGCCGCCCCGGGGCCGCCGTTACCTGCCCCGCCCAACCCCGGATGGGGCCCGAGGCCTCCCCGCGAGCCCGGGCCCGGTACCCGCCGCCCGCGGCTCTCACCGAGCGCTGCAGTTCGCCCAGCCAGCAGCTCGCCCGCTCCTTGCCGCTGGGGTCGGGGTCGTGGTAGAGCGCCTGCACGGCCTGCTGGACGAGCTGCAGGCTGGGCCGGCCCGGCCCGCGCTCCATGGCCGGTCCCTCAGCGCCGCCCGCCCGCCGCCATCGCCGCTCCGCCGCACCGGGCCGCCCTCCGGAAACGCGCCCGCGCGCCTTCCGTTCCGCGTCCTTCCGTTCCGCCGGCCCCCCTCGCCGCTGCCCGCTCCGCACGGTTCCGCCCCGTTCCGCCTCTCCCACCTCACCTCATCCCATCCCGACCCGACCCGACCGCTCCCATCCCATTCCATCGCGTCCCGTCCCGTCCTCTCCCATCCCGCCCTGGCTTGCCCCACCGCCCCCCCCCCCCCCCCACGCCCCGCCCGGAACGGGTTTCCGGCGGTGCGGCGGTCAAAGGTGTCCGGGCGCACGCGGCGCGGCGGGAAGGGTCTGTGACCCCCCCTCAGACCGGGCCGCGGGGTCCCGGGGCCCCCCAGCGCCCCCCCCGGGCCCCCCGCCCGCCCCCAGCACCCCGGGTACCCCCCAGCGCCCCCCCGTGGCCCCCCGCCCGCCCCCAGCACCCCGCCCCACCCCCAGTGCCCCCCGCCCGTCCCCGGTACCCCGGGAATCCTCCAGCGCCCCCCGCCCATCTCCGGTACCCCGGGGACCCCCCAGCGCCCCCCCCAGCGCCCCCCGCCCATCCCCACCACCCCGGGAATCCTCCAGCGCCCCCCGCCCATCCCCGGTACCCCGGGGACCCCCCAGCGCCACCTCAGCGCCCCCCGCCCGCCCCCAGCACCCCGCCCCACCCATCCCACTTCCCCCATTCTCGGTGAGCTGCCCCTGGGGGCTCCCGCCCGCATCGCGCCCGGGGGTCCCCGCGCCCCCAGCCCCGCTGACCCGTCCTGCGGGGCTCCTCGCCCCCAGACCCTTTATCCCGCCCCCGCCCCTCCCGGCCCCGCGCCGCAGCCCGGCCCGGGGTCCCCATCGCTCCCGGGGGTCCCGGCAGCCCCGCCCTGCCCCTTTGGGGGGTCTGTGGGGGTCTCCTGCGGGACCAGGGCCGGGCCCAGCTCCCCGTGCCAGAGCACGCTCCGGTTGTTACGGAATTAAATCTTTAATCCTGGAATCCCCGAATCCTGGAATCCCCGAATCCTGGAATCCCAGCCCGAGGGGGGCTCAGGTCACAGAGCCCGGGGTCCCTGGGGTGACCCTCGCCCAGAGGGGTCTGTCCCCAGCAGGGACAGGGCATTGTCACCGCAGGCTGCCGCGGGTGTGGCAGCCCCGCAGAGCCCCCGAGCGGGGCCCTGGGGACGGGGGGGCTCGGTCACTCAGGGGGCTCCGGCTGCTCCCCAAGGCCCCATCGGGAAAGCTCCGGCTGCAGCTGCGGTGTGAGTTTGGGAGGGAGGGGTTTGATGTGAGTTTGGGAGGGAGGGGTTTGATGTGACTTTGGGATGCAGGGCTTTGATGTGAGTTTGGGAGGGAGGGGTTTGATGTGAGTTTGGGATGCAGGGGTTTGATGTGACTTTGGGATGCAGGGCTTTGATGTGAGTTTGGGAGGGAGGGGTTTGATGTGAGTTTGGGATGCAGGGGTTTGATGTGAGTTTGGGATGCAGGGGTTTGATGTGAGTTTGGGATGGAGGGGTTTGATGTGAGTTTGGGAGGGAGGGGTTTGATGTGAGTTTGGGAGGGAGGGGTTTGATGTGAGTTTGGGATGCAGGGGTTTGATGTGAGTTTGGGATGCAGGGGTTTGATGTGAGTTTGGGATGCAGGGGTTTGATGTGAGTTTGGGATGCAGGGGTTTGATGTGAGTTTGGGATGCAGGGGTTTGATGTGAGTTTGGGATGCAGGGGTTTGATGTGAGTTTGGGAGGGAGGGGTTTGATGTGAGTTTGGGATGCAGGGGTTTGATGTGAGTTTGGGAGGGAGGGGTTTGATGTGAGTTTGGGATGCAGGGGTTTGATGTGAGTTTGGGATGCAGGGGTTTGATGTGAGTTTGGGATGCAGGGGTTTGATGTGAGTTTGGGAGGGAGGGGTTTGATGTGAGTTTGGGATGCAGGGGTTTGATGTGAGTTTGGGAGGGAGGGGTTTGATGTGAGTTTGGGATGCAGGGGTTTGATGTGAGTTTGGGAGGGAGGGGTTTGATGTGAGTTTGGGAGGGAGGGGTTTGATGTGAGTTTGGGATGCAGGGGTTTCCCTGGAGCCCCGGCCCCGCCGTGCTCCCATCTCCAGCGCGTCTTTGCTCCTGGAGTCCATCCCGAGGTGTCGGCAGGCGGGGGCCCTGGACTGAGAAGGATCTGGGGGGGAAACTCCTTTAATTTCCTCTCCCTCCTCATCACTGTTCAATAACGCCGGGGTGGCTCCTGAGGGCGGCGGGCTCGTGCCCTGTGCCCAGGGCGGGGACAGCCACGGTGTCACCACACGGCCTGGGTGGGTGGGACGGGGCCATGCCCTGCTCTGTTCCAGCTCAGACCGTGAGGTTCCATGACCACGGGATTCCAGGGTCCCATGGCCACTCCACCCACAGCTGCCATTTCACGGGTGGGTGACAAGCCAGGTCAGGGGTGGCTTCACCAGCGCTGGGTGCTGGGTTTGGGTGGGCAGCAGAACCACGCTTGGAGCCCGCAGGTGCCACCCTCATTTGGGGCAATCACTGCTCAGCCCCCCCAGATCCTGCTGCTCATCCCCCAGGATCCTGCTGCTGAGCCCCCCCAGGATCCTGCTGCTCATCCCCCCCAGTTCCTGCTGCTGAGCCCCCCCAGTTCCTGCTGCTCAGCCCCCCCAGATCCTGCTGCTCAGCCCCCCCCCAGTTCCTGCTGCTCATCCACCCCAGATCCTGCTGCTCAGCCCCCCCCAGGATCCTGCTGCTCATCCCCCCCAGATCCTGCTGCTCAGCCCCCCCCAGGATCCTGCTGCTCATCCCCCCCAGATCCTGCTGCTCAGCCCCCCAGGATCCTGCTGCTCATCCCCCCAGGATCCTGCTGCTCATCCCCCCCAGATCCTGCTGCTCAGCCCCCCAGATCCTGCTGCTCAGCCCCCCCAGTTCCTGCTGCTCAGCCCCCCCAGTTCCTGCTGCTCAGCCCCCCCAGATCCTGCTGCTCAGCCCCCCCAGATCCTGCTGCTCAGCTCCCCCAGATCCTGCTGCTCAACCCCCCCAGATCCTGCTGCTCAGCCCCCCCAGTTCCTGCTGCTCAGCCCCCCCAGGATCCTGCTGCTCAGCCCCCCCAGTTCCTGCTGCTCAGCCCCCCCAGGATCCTGCTGCTGAGCCCCCCAGATCCTGCTGCTGAGCCCCCCCAGATCCTGCTGCTCAGCCCCCCCAGGATCCTGCTGCTCAGCCCCCCCAGTTCCTGCTGCTCAGCCCCCCCAGGATCCTGCTGCTGAGCCCCCCAGATCCTGCTGCTGAGCCCCCCCAGATCCTGCTGCTCAGCCCCCCCAGGATCCTGCTGCTGAGCCCCCCAGATCCTGCTGCTGAGCCCCCCCAGATCCTGTGGGGCAGTGTTGGGGTGCCCCGGGGCTCAGCCAGGCTCAGCCAGCGGGAAGGAGCCGTGGTAATTAACGCCGGCCCCCTAATCACAGCCAGCTCACAACGAGGTAATGAATCCCCAGCCGCAGGTGGGAACGGTGCTGTCCATAGCCTGGAGCTCTGGCACTCCCGGGTGTCGGTGGCCGGAGCTGCCAAAGGTGCCAGAGCGGAATTGCTCTGCTCGTTCTCTCCCCCGGTCAGGGCAGGGTGCTCCCGCCCCGCTGTCTGGGCACTGCCGTTCTGCCCCTTTGGGCCAGTCCAATTAAGCCATTAACGAGCTTTGGCTGCTCTGCCGGCCCACAGCCCCGCTGGGCCAGAGCACCGTGACAGCTGCGGGCAGAGCTGGTGGCCCAGCCTGCCCAGGCCAGGGGACGCTGCCCTGGTGGCACCGAGGGCCCCAGGATGGGCAGCCCGGGTGGGCAGGGGCCACGCCACGTCCTGGGACCCCTGTCCCAGCCTGGGACCCCAACCCTCAGCTGCCTGCAGCTGCTGGGCACAGGGACTCGGCTGCTTGTGACCTGATGGGTGTGTGCTGGTCAGTGTGCTGGTCAGTGTGTCCTGGTCAGCGTGTCCTGGTCAGCGTGTCCTGGTCAGCGTGTCCTGGTCAGCGTGTGCTGGTCAGTGTGCTGGCCAGTGTGTCCTGGTCAGTGTGTCCTGGTCCCTGTGTCCTGATCGGAGTGTCCTGGTCAGTGCCCTCGTCAGTGTGTCCTGCCCTGGTCAGTGCCCTGGTCAGCGTGTCCTGTCCTGGTCAGCGTGTCCTGTCCTGGTCAGCGTGTCCTGTCCTGGTCAGTGTGCCCTGGTCAGTGTGTCCTGCCCCGGTCAGTGTGTCCTGCCCCGGTCAGTGTGTCCTGCCCTGGTCAGTGTGTCCTGTCCTGGTCAGTGTGTCCTGCCCCGGTGCCGTTATCGCTGCCCCCGTTGGTTTCCCACCACCGAACGCAAACGGGCGCGGTCCGGGCCGGGTCTGTGCCGCTCTCCGGCCACGCGCGGCTGCTGCCCCCGGCCTGGGCGATCCCGGCCGGGCCGGGCACGGGGACAGAGCCGGGACCGGCCCTCAGCTCCGCGGCCCTGCTCCGGACGGGGCTGCGCCCAGCAGAGCCGGACATCCCGCGGTGCCCCGCTCCGAGCCGCTGCCAGCACCGGAACCGGGACCGGAGCGATTCCTGCTCGTCCCGGTGCCGTACCAGAGCCCGGTGAAATTCTGTGACCTGCTCAGGGATTTCCTGCAGCTTCTGAGCGACCTGGGCTGGCCTGAGCCGGAGCACCCGGAGCAGAGCCCGGCCCGGCCCGGCCCGGCCCGGCCGCCGCGGCCCCGGGAGCGTCCGTCCGTCCGTCCGTCCGTCCGTCCGTTCCCCGCCGGGATGGCGGCCCCGCAGCGCCCGGGGCCGCTGTGTCCCTGGCCGCCCCTCCCCGCGCCCCCCCGCCCGCCGGAGCCCCCCCGTTGGTTGTTGTTGCAATAACGCTGTTGCTGCTGCCCAGCACCGCGGTCTCCGCGCGATTCCGCCGCCGGGCAGGGCAGGGCACGGGAGGGAGAAGCGGCGGGGCCGCCCGGCTCGGGAGGGGAGCAGCGCGGAGCCGGGGAGGAGCGGGAAAAGCGCTTTAATCACCGAGCGGGAGCGGGAGCGGCCGGAGCCGGGAGCGCCGGGGCCCCGAGGGACGCGGAGGTGGCGGCAGGTGCCACCCGGAGCTGCTGCTGCCGCTGCTGCCGCTGCCACCCAGGGGTGTCCCCTCTGCCAGCGGCTCCCCCCTCTGCGGCTGCCGGGACCCCCCAGCCCTTCCCCCGCTGTGCCCTCGGCCCCGGCGGTGCCGGAGCTGCAGCCCCCGGGTCCGGGACAGCCGCTCCGCTCCGGGGCCCCGCTGCTCCCGGGAGCTGTCCTGGCTCCGGGGAAGGGTCTGGGGCGTGGGCCGGCTCAGGGATCCTGGATTCCGCCATCCATCAGCGTCGGGGGGAGGTTTGGGGACCGGCCGCGGGCTGGCGAGTCCCGCCCGACACGAACATTCTCCATTCCCGGCTCGGGGGGTGTCGGAGCCCCCCCCCCCCCCTCCTGCCAGGGCCGCTCAGGCCGGGGACAGCCCGGCCGGGGGGGCGGTGGCACCGGGGGCTCAGCGGGGCTCCGCGCCCCACGCTGGCCGCGGGGTGAGCCCGGGGGGCAGCAGGGCGAAGGGGGGGCTCTCCAGGGGCTGCCAGGGCGCCGGAGCGGGGCTCCCGCCCGGAACCGGACCTGCGGGATGGACGCGGGGCTCAGGGGACACCCAGGGGACCCCCGGTGCCAGGAGCCCGGGGGATCCCGCGGCCGCCGGCAGCTCCCACCCTGCCCGTGCCCCTCGTACCGCAGCAAGCGTCGTCCCAGGCGCAGGGGCCGGAGGCGCAGAGGTGCAGCGGGGCCGGGGGGCGCGGGGGGGCGGCGAGGCCGCGGAGGGGCTGCCCCGAGCCCGCGGGGGTGTCCGGGAGGGGCTGCGGTGGGGAGCAGAGAGCTCCGTGTCACGGGGCACCCCTGGGGAGGGAGCTCGGGGAGCAGCGCACCCCGCAGCGCACCGCCTGGGGCCGGGGACGCTCCCGCCCGGGCTCCCCGAGGGCAGCGCGGGCTGCGGGGGCTGCCGGAGCTCTTGGGGTGTCCCCAGCACCCCGGGACCCGCCGTGCCCTACCCGTGCGGCGGCGGCGGCACCGAAGGCGGGCGGGGTCCAGTGGCACCAGGAGCCTGCGAGGCCACGGGAGGGGACAATGAATGTCCTGGCGCCGCCAGCCCTGCCCCGCCGGGGCGCACGGGGAGCGGCCGTGCCCTTTCCCCAGCTCCCCGCGGGGCTCTGGGCAGCGACCCCAGCGCCGAATTCCAGCCGCGCTCCCCCCCAGGCGCCCCCCCGGGCCCCCCAGCCCGGACTCGGGCGGCAGCTCCCGCGTCCCCTGGGTGCCCTGGGGTGTCACCTGCGCCGCCAGCCTCCAGCTGCTGCTTGTGCTGCCGGCGCCACTTGGCTCGGCGGTTGGAGAACCAGACCTGCGGAGAGGCCGGGGGCTGAGGCTGCCGCCCCCCGCCCTCGGCACCGCGCGGAGCCCCCCCGGGAGCGGGCGGGGGCAGGGGCGGGAGGCGGGCAGAGCGCGGGGCTCCATCCCAGAGGCGCGCACCGGCCCGGATGGGGGCACGGGCACGGGAACAGCGCGGGCACCGGCACCGGCACCGGGGAGGGAGGGACTGGGGGCACCCTCAGGGGCACGGGCAGAGCGCGGGGCTCGGTCCCAAACAGGGACAGGGACGGGGACAGCGACAGGGACAGGGACAGGGACAGGGATGGGACAGGGACAGGGATGGGACAGGGACAGGGACAGGGCAGGGACAGGACAGGGACAGGGACAGCGACAGGGATGGGGACAGCGACAGGGATGGGGACAGGGACAGGGATGGGACAGGGACAGGGATGGGACTGGGACAGGGATGGGACTGGGACAGGGACAGGGATGGGGACAGGGACAGGGATGGGGACAGGGACAGGGCAGGGACAGGACAGGGACAGGAACGGGGACAGGGATGGCGACAGCGACAGGGACAGGGATTGGGACGGGGACGGGGGCAGTGACAGGGACAGGGAGGGGGACAGGGATGGGGACAGGGACAGAGACAGGGACAGGGGACAGGGACACGGGACAGGGATGGGGACAGGACAGGGATAGGGGGACAGGGATGGGGACAGGGATGGGGATGGAGACAGGAACAGGGACAGGGACAGGGACGGGGACAGGGACAGGGATGGGGGACAGGGACAGGGACAGGGATGGGGGACAGGGACAGGGGGCTCCATCCCGGGAACGGGCGGGGCCCTGGGCAGGCTTGGGGCTTTGCTCCCTCCCCACCTCCCCGGGCTGGCAGCGCCCGCCGGGCCCCGGGCGTGTCCCCGCGCAGGGCACGGGAGCCTGGCGCTGCCGGCACACGGGCGTGCTTCGGCACACGCGCGTGTGCTGGGGGTGCCCACGGGCGGGCAGCGCTGCCCTGGCACGGGGCACTCGCTGCCGGCGCTGCCTGGACACCCGGAGGCCAGCAGGGGTGTGGGGCTGCCGGGCACCCAGAGAGGGTGGGCAGGGGCACACGGGGGGGTCTGGGGCTGCGGGGACGAGGGTGTGAGGGCTGTGGGCCAGTGAGTGTGCCAGGTGTGCCAGGGAGTGTGCCATGGAGTGTGCCAAGGAGTGTGCCATGGAGTGTGCCATGGAGTGTGCCATGGAGTGTGCCAGGTGTGCCATGGAGTGTGCCATGGAGTGTGCCATGGAGTGTGCCAGGGAGTGTGCCAGGGAGTGTGCCAGGTGTGCCAGGGAGTGTGCCATGGAGTGTGCCAGGTGTGCCATGGAGTGTGCCAGGTGTGCCATGGAGTGTGCCATGGAGTGTGCCAGGTGTGCCAGGGAGTGTGCCATGGAGTGTGCCAGGTGTGCCATGGAGTGTGCCAGGGAGTGTGCCAGGTGTGCCATGGAGTGTGCCAGGGAGTGCCATGGAGTGTGCCAGGGAGTGTGCCAGGTGTGCCATGGAGTGTGCCTGTGCCAGGTGTGCCATGGAGTGTGCCAGGAATGTGCCAGGTGTGCCATGGAGTGTGCCTGTGCCAGGTGTGCCATGGAGTGTGCCAGGAGTGTGCCAGGTGTGCCACGGAGTGTGCCTGTGCCAGGTGTGCCATGGAGTGTGCCAGGAGTGTGCCAGGTGTGCCACGGAGTGTGCCTGTGCCAGGTGTGCCATGGAGTGTGCCATGGAGTGTGCCATGGAGTGTGCCATGGAGTGTGCCATGGAGTGTGCCAGGAGTGTGCCAGGTGTGCCACGGAGTGTGCCTGTGCCAGGTGTGCCATGGAGTGTGCCATGGAGTGTGCCATGGAGTGTGCCATGGAGTGTGCCATGGAGTGTGCCAGGTGTGCCATGGAGTGTGCCTGTGCCAGGAGTGTGCCATGGAGTGTGCCATGGAGTGTGCCATGGAGTGTGCCTGTGCCAGGTGTGCCATGGAGTGTGCCAGGAGTGTGCCAGGTGTGCCAGGGAGTGTGCCTGTGCCAGGAGTGTGCCATGGAGTGTGCCATGGAGTGTGCCATGGAGTGTGCCAGGGAGTGTGCCAGGAGTGTGCCAGGTGTGCCAGGGAGTGTGCCTGTGCCAGGAGTGTGCCATGGAGTGTGCCATGGAGTGTGCCATGGAGTGTGCCATGGAGTGTGCCTGTGCCAGGTGTGCCATGGAGAGGTCCCCGGGCCAGGGACAAGGAGGTCACTGCCACCGCCCGCAGCCCGTCCCCGGGAGCCCTGCAGAGTCCCCGGGGTTTGCGATGTCCCCGAGGGCAGGAGGGCTCCCTGTCCCCTCGAGCTCCCTGTCCCCCCCCGGGGCTCCCTGTCCCCCCCCAGGGCTCCCTGTCCCCTCCCGGGGCTCCCTGTCCCTCCCGGGGCTCCCTGTCCCCCCCCAGGGCTCCCTGTCCCCTCCCGGGCTCCCTGTCCCCCCCCAGGGCTCCCTGTCCCCTCGAGCTCCCTGTCCCCCAGGGCTCCCTGTCCCCCCCCAGGGCTCCCTGTCCCCCGGGGCTCCCTGTCCCCTCGAGCTCCCTGTCCCCCGGGACTCTCTGTCCCCCCCGGGACTCCCTGTCCCCCCGGGGCTCCCCGCCCCCCGATGCCGGCTGCCCCCCGGGGCTGCCCCGCTCCCCAGGGCCCGGCGGGTCCCCTCTCACCCTGATGGTGCTGTCCGGGAGTTGGGTGGCGGCCGCCAGGCTCTCCCGGGTGGCGATGTCCGGGTACTGTCCCCGCTGGAACTCTGCGGGGACACCGGGCTGACGCGGCCGGGCTGGGGGCTGCCACCCCCGAGGGGACAGCCGGGCGGGAGGGGACAGGGCCTGCCCGCAGCCGGGCCCCGGGACCGGCCAACCGCGGGGCTCTGGGGTGCTTTGGGGTCGTTTGGAGAGCTCTGGGGTGCTTTGGGGCACTCTGAGATGATTTGGCATAGTTTGGGTTGCTCTGGGCTGCTTTGGGTTGTTCTGGGGTGCTCTGGGGTGCTTTGGGATGCTCTGGGCTGGTTTGGGATGCTCTGGGCTGGTTTGGGATGGTTTGGGGTGCTCTGGGACGCTCTGGGGCTCTCTGGGCTGGTTTGGGATGCTCTGGGCTGCTTTGGGTTGTTCTGGGGCGCTCTGGGGCTCTCTGGGCTGGTTTGGGGTGCTCTGGGGTGCTTTGGGATGCTCTGGGCTGGTTTGGGGCTCTCTGGGCTGGTTTGGGGCCCCGCAGCAGCGGCCGGGCCACCCCCAGGGCCACGAGCCCATCCCAAAAACGCCAATTCCCCCCTTCCCCGGGAGCGGCCCCGCTCCGTCCCGCCCGCGGGGAGCGCACCCCGCTCCAGCGCCTCCGCCTGCTGCCGGGAGAACACGGTCCTGCTCCTGCTCCTGCTCCTGCTCCTGCTCCTGCTCCTGCTCCTGCTGCTGCTGCCGCTCCCGCTGCCCGGGGGCTGCTGCGGGCCGGGGGGCGCGGCCGGAGGGGACCCTGCGGGGACACCAAGGCGGAGGCTGCGGGCGGAGGAGCCGCTGCGGGCGCTCCCCGGAGGGGCCCGGGAAGGCTCGGGAGGGAGGACGGGCTCCGGGCTTTGGGGCAGCCCGGCCAGGCTCACCCCGCGGCTCCCGGGGCTCGGCCGCCAGCCGGAGGTCGCTGGGCAGGGTCCTGAGCACGCGGTTGATGGAGGAGACCTGGGCAGGGGAGAGAGGATGTGCCCCGGGGGTGGGGGTGGGGGGGGGACGCGACCCCCGGGGGCTGCGGGGGGCAGCGATGGGCCGGAGCTGTCTCTGGGATGCTCTCCCGAGCCAGGAACCCTCCGGCCCGGGGCCGAGCCCGGCTGCTCCCCGTTGGCGGTGCCGGGGCTGCCGGGCTCTGACGGGGGGCGGCTCCGTCCGTGGGAAGCACCGAGCGGGGACACCGGGCGCGGAGCCACCGCCGTGCCCCGAGGCCCGGGAGGCAGCCGGGCTCGGGGGTGGCCGGGGGGGGCTCTGATTCCCCCGGGAAGGAGCGGTTCGCCCTCCCCGCCAGCTCCAGCTCCTCGACTCAGCACGCACCGAGCGCTTCCCTGGGGATCCGAGCCCTCCCCAGGGACCCGAACCCTTCCCAGCACTCCGAGCCCTTCCCGGGGCATCATCCACTGTCCCGAGCCCTTCCCGGGGTACCCATCCCACTGTCCCGAGCCCTTCCCGGGGCATCATCCACTGTCCCGAGCCCTTCCCGGGGTACCCATCCCACTGTCCCGAGCCCTTCCCGGGACATCATTCCCACCTCCCTCCACCCTCCCGCCCCCCGGCCGAGGGCTCGGCGCCCCCCCCTGCCCCGCCCGGCGCCGGGAATTCCCGCAGCCCCGGGACTCACGCTGGGGATGCCGCTGCCGGCGCAGATGCCCTCGGCGCGCAGCTGCCGCCGGATCTCCCAGGCGAAGAGGCCGGGCTGCTCCAGCTTCAGCCGCGCGATCCGGGCCACCACGGCGGGGGTGGCGGTCAGGGGCTTGCTGCCCCCCGCCGCCTTCGGCCCCACCGCCCCCGTCCGGTAGTAGCGGCCCAGGATTTTGCTGACGCAGCCGTTGGACACCTGCGGACGGAACTTGAGCGCGGGGAGGGTTTGGGGAGGGGAAGGAGAGTCCGGGGAGGGTTTGGGGAGGGAGAAGGAGACCCCGGGGAGGGTTTGGGGCGGGGGAAGGAGACCCCCAAACCCCGGCCCCGGCCCGGGCGCACCTTGAGGCTGCGGGAGATGTCGGAGCTGCGGGCGCCGCTGGCCGCCAGCGCGATGATTCTCTGCCTCTTGCAGGCGGGGAGGGGGCGGCCGTTCAGGAAGAGCCCCCCGAGCTGGTTCACCCCGCTGGGCCCTGGGGAGGGGACAGGGCTGGGGGGAGCGGGGCCCTGCCGCCCCCCCCCCCCAGGACCGGGGTGCTCAGGGGGCTTGGGGGGGACGCAGGGATCGATGCTGAGGGGGGTGGGTGGGTGCAGGCAGGGAGCAGCAAAGACACCCCGTGGAACAGCGCGGGGAGAATTTGGGGAGGGCAGGGGGGGACGGGCTGGATGTCACCGGGGGCCGGGGGGACCCCGCGGAGCCGCGGGGGGATCAGCGGCCGGGGCAGGGAACGGTGGCGCCGCACATCCCCCGCTCCCACCGGGAACACCGGGACCCCGCGCCCCCTCACCTCGGTGCTGCATCCTGGAGAGGCTTCAGGGGGCTGCGGAATTCCCGGTGGGACACGGGACCCGATAAATCAGCGCCGGGGTCCGGGGCTCAGCCGCTGCCGCCAGGAAAAGGGACAAAGGGCAGGAACCTGGGAGCAGAGGGTGGAAACACTTGAGGGGCAACTTGGGAAGTCTTTGTGCTCCAGGCAGAGCGGATAAAGACCCGGAAAAGAGGTCACGGGGCTCTGGAGAGGCTCGGGAGACACCGGGAGTGCCGCCTGTGCTGCCAGTGCTGAGCGGAGCCGGCGTCCCAGCGCCTGCAGAGCTCCCCTGGACACCCGCGGGGGACACGGGGGGGGGTCCCCAGGCCCACCCCAGCCCCGCTGAGTGCCGGGATCCGCAGGGCACGGAGAGTTCCCCGTGCCCACCGCCCTCCCAGGCAGCAATTCCTGCCCAAGCTCCCAGCCAGCCCTGCCCTCTGGCCCTGGGAAGCCATTCCCTGGCTCCTGGCCCTCTGTCCCTTGTCCCCAGCCCCTCTGCAGCTCCCCTGGAGCCCCTGGAATGTGCTGGAAGCTCTCCCTGGAGCCTTCCCTTCTCCAGGTGAGCACCCCCAGCTCTCCCAGCCCGGCTGCCGAGGATTTCCCGGCGGGATTCCCGCAGGGAGCGGGGCCGCTGCCTCTCCTCCGGGGCACCTCGGGCACCTCCGGGCAGCAGCGGAGCCGCAGAGGCGCCACCGAGCCCGGCTGGGGCTGCTCCCCCCGCGGCCCTGCCAGAGCCCCCAGGGATTTCCCCCGGAACACCCCAAAGCCCCCCCAAAGACACCCCAGCCTGGGGCTTTCCCTGCCGCAGACCCCAAATCCCACCCGCCCCAATCCCCAGGGAGCTGTTGGGCGGCGGAATTCGGGAGAAGCGAAATGAATCCAACAACAGCGAGGGCTCCGCAGCAAAGCCGAGGCGCTCGCAGCTCCCTGCGCCCGGGCAGGGATGGATCGGCCCGGGGCGATGCGCGGAGGCTGCTCCGGGAAGGAGGGGAGGGAAGGAGGGATCGAGTCCCCTCGGGGGCCGCGCAGCCCCCCCGGCACGGCCCGCGCTGCGCCCGGAGGTGACCCGGGAGTTTCTTTCCCCGCAGGGAACCAACCGGGAGCGCTGGGAACGCCGAGCTGGGAGCGCTCGGTGCCTCTCGGGCGGTGCCCAGGAGCCCCGGGGCCGGGATGAGCTCGGTCTCAGGGACAGGAGCCCACGGGAATCGGCGAGGGCCGGTGACTCCCGGGACCCCAAAGCTGCTCCGGGTTCAGCAGCGCGCCCCGCTGCCGCCGCTCGGAGCCGCGGGGAAGGCGCTGGGGCCAGCGGGAAGGCCCGGGGAGGAGCGCGGGGGTACCTGCGGAGCCTCGGTGCAGCGGGGCCGGGCGGTGCCGGGAGCCGGGCGGGCGCTCGGTGCCGGCAGCGGGGCGGGGATGGCACGGCAGGAGGGAGAGGAGGATGGGGAGGAAGGGGCGGCCCGAGGTGACCGCGCCCAGCACACGCCCGGCCCGGGGGGCTCCCCCCGCGGGACTCGGGGGCGCTCGGGGTCCCCCGGGCTGGGCACGGAGTGGGTGCCGGGTGAGCGCCGGGGTTTCAGCACCCGCGGCCGGCGGACAGCACGGCCCCGCCGCCTCCCCGCGCCCCGGGGCATCCCCGGGCATCCCCCGGCCGAGCCCCCCGAGGGGCTTCGCTCCCGCGTCTCTCCCCGCAAAGCAAACAGGGACATATGGGACTCCATCATAAATCCACCTTGGCTTTTATTACATCGATCTCATTTATTTTGGGTGCTGAACAAATAGAAGGCGGCCCCCGGGCTGGCGGCTGGGCCCCGGCGGGGACTCCCCGGTGTGCTCCAGCCGAGGCACCGGCACAGATGGCCCCTTCTTGGAAGATCAAAAAAAACAACAAAAAACGTTGTAAAGCTTTCAAGTAAAATATTTGAAGAGCAAATATTGGCCGGCGAGGAGCCCATCACCGCGGCCCTCCGCGCCCGGCCCCGCGAGTCAGCCGGCGTTATTTGCACCCCGGCCCCGGCCCCCGGGCTCCGCACAACCGCCCGCCTTTGGAAAATACCATATGCTCCGAATTACACATTAACCACAGCCCCGCGGGCCCCGGGCCCGGCCCCGGCCCCCGGGGAGCCCCCCCGCCGCCCCCGGGGCGCCCCGGCTCTCCCGCACCCCGGAGTCGGCCTCGGGCCGCCGGGAGCGCCGGCAACCCTGGCTGGGCACCCCCCCGCTCCGCCCCGGCCTCCCGGGACCCCCCCGCTCCCCGCCGGCCGCGGGGGAGCCCCGGTGGAGCCCCCGGGCCGGGCCGGCCCCGTGCGTAACGCGGCGGCGGGGAGCGGGGCGCGGGGCTCGGCACCGGGGCGGGGGCGGCCGGTCCCGCTCCCGTCCCGCTGCCCCCGGGCCCGGGCGGGGGGCGGCGCGGGGGGCTCCGGGCCGGCCCCGGAGCGGCGGGGCTGCCCCCCGGGGCCGTGCGCGCCGGGAGCGGGAGCGCCGGGCTCCGGTTGCGCACAGCTCTGGCCGGCGCCTCGCCGCTCCCGGGCCGGCCCCGCGGGGCTCCGGCGGCGGGAGGAGCCCCCGGAGCCGCCCGGAGCTCGGGGTGGCCGCGGGAGCCCCGCGGGGCCGGGAGGAGGAGGAGGCGGCGGGCGCGGGGCGGTGCGCACCGGGCGCACCGGGAAACCGGGCCGGGGACAGGCGGGGAGGAGAGAGGGGGAGCGGGGAGAGGGGAGGGGGGAGATGTGGGGAGCGGGGAGAGGGGAGGGGGGAGAGCGGAGAGGGGAGAGGGGAGAGGGGAGATGTGGGGAGGGGGAAGGAAAAACGGACGAGCGGGAAGCAGAGACGGAGAGAGAGGCGCAGAGAGGGTGAAATGGAGAGGGGGAGAGGCGGGGAGATGGAGCCGGGAAGAGCCGGGGAGGTGGAGAGGTGGGAACGGGAGAGGGGGAGAGGGGGAGAGAGATGGAGAGGTGCGGAAACGGAGAGAGGGAGAGGAGGGACGGCATCATGGAGAGGTGGGAATGCGGAGAGGGGAGAGATGGAGACAAAGATAAGGAAAAGAGATGGAGAAACGGAGAGGCGGGGATCTCTCGAACGGAGAGCTGGAGGGATGGAGACAAGGAAAGGTGGAGAGACGCAGGTGGGAGCTGATGGAGAGGGGGAAGGAGCGCTGTGGAGGTGCGATCGCGGAGATGGGAGCGGTGCAGAGGCAGAGCCGGAGCGGCGCAGACGGGTTTGGAGACACGGCGGGGCGGGCAGAGCTCCGGAGGGGCGGAGGGAAGGTGCAGGAGCCGCCGGGGCAGCTGCGCTTGTGCCCCTGTGCCCTTCCCCTGCCCCTCAGGGGAGAGCTCCGGCAGCGGCTTGAGGGATGCTGAGCCTCCCAGGAGGGAGGGAAGGAGGGAAGGAGGAGAGGAGGAGAGGAGGAGAGGAGGAGAGGAGGGAAGGAGGAGAGGAGGGAAGGAGGGAAGGAGGGAAGGAGGGAAGGAGGAAAGGAGGAGAGGAGGGAAGGAGGGAAGGAGGGAAGGAGGAGAGGAGGGAAGGAGGGAAGGAGGGAAGGAGGGAAGGAGGAAAGGAGGAGAGGAGGGAAGGAGGGAAGGAGGGAAGGAGGAGAGGAGGGAAGGAGGGAAGGAGGGAAGGAGGAGAGGAGGGAAGGAGGAGAGGAGGAGAGGAGGGGAGGAGGGAAGGAGGAAAGGAGGGAAGGAGGGAAGGAGAAGGATGCTCCCTTGCAGAGGCCGGGACGCTGCCCGGGCTCTCAGCAGCTGGCGGTGCCCGGGTGGCTCTGCCCTAGCGGCCCGGGAGCGCCACCGCACCGCGGGGGGTGCTGGGGACACGGGTGTCCCCTCCTGCCAGCACCTACCTGGGCACTGCGGCTGGAGCTGGGGGAAGGGAAGGGAAGGGAAGGGGGAAAGGGGAAAGGGGAAAGGGGAAAGGGGAAAGGGGAAAAGGGGAAAAGGGGAAAAGGGGAAAAGGGGAAAAGGGGAAAGGGGAAAGGGGAAAGGGGAAAGGGGAAAGGGGAAAGGGGAAAGGGGAAAGGGGAAAGGAGCCGGTCCCCACTGTCCCCAGGCAGGGTCAGGGGTGCGTTGGGGTCACGGCGGCTCTGGGGGGAGCACAAAGCCCCGCTGTCCCTAAGGGGGGGCGTGTCCCAAGAAAGGCGCTCCTGGCAGCGGCTCAGCAGGGCGGGGGGGGCCCCAGGGCTCTGCTGGGAGTGCGCAGGGGACAAGGATCCGACTGAGCAGATCCATCATCTTCACCTTTATCTCCATCTCCGTTCTCACCTGCATCTTTATTTTTGCCTCCGTGTTTGTGTCTGCCTTAGTCTCCCCCTCCGTCTCTGTCTCCACCTTTGTCTCCTTTTATTTTCTCTGCTGTCACCTCTGCCTTCAGCTCCGCTCTGCCTCCATCTCCACCCCACCTCCTCCTCCACTCCCATCCCATCTCCATCTCCAATCCCAATCCCATTCCCCACCTTTGTCCGTTTCCATCCAGTCTCCAATCCCATCCCATCCCATCCCATCTGTCTTGGTTTGGAAAGACAGGTATCTGCCAGGGAAACTGAGGTTCCCCTAGGATGGAGAATACCAACCCCTCGCACCCCGACGAATTATAATTTTGCAATCAAGGGCTTTCAGGCAAAGATGTTGGGAATAGGAATAACAGTTTTTTTACTAGGAGGTATTAACAATACAAATGGGATAGGAAACAAAACCACCCAACCAAACAAACAAATAAACAAATAAACAATAATTTTAGAAGAAAACCCTGACAAAGTCAGAGTTTCAATCTGACCCTGTGATTCAGGATGTTGATAACAGTCCAAACGTAAACAGTCCAAACACTTCTGGAGTGGCAGACGTGATCCTGTTGGAGCAGAGATGATTCTGCGAAGAAACCGGTTCAGGGACGGCCAGGAGGGGGACAGGATGGCGAGCACAGGAGACAAAAAAAGCTCTTGCCACACCGCCGCGAAGGAAGCGCCGCGCACCCCACTCCTGCAGCAGGGCCGAACCACTCCTGCAGCAGGGCCGAACCGCCAACCCCCGGCCACCCCCCCCTCCCCCCCACCCCCCACCGCCAGGGCATGAGATGTATAGAAATGCAAATGCACCGCACAGGCTGGGGAAGGTAACAGTGGCCTATCAAGGTGGGTCATCAGGCCTCAAACAGATGTAAATAGAATATACAAAACCCGGCTCCACAACCCAAGACAACGTTCCACCCCTTATTCTATTACCATCTGTATCATACCTAAATTAATAAACTCCACTATACAGAATGAACCCTCACACTCAGTTCTCACTCAGAATTAGGTTTTCCTGTGGTACACAACTGGTTTTCCCATCTTTCTGCATCACCCACCAAGTGTTACCAGGTCCTTGAGCAAAAACAATCCCACGGGTGGGTTCACCTTTGCCCAAGGTGGGGTTTACCCAAACAGTCTTTCCTAAGATACCTCTCATATGTACTACAGGGACTTTGTCTCCATCCACTGTGTGCAAAGGGGTAGACTGGGCAGGACCAGCTCGATTAATAGACCCTCGGGTGTTGACCATCCAGGTGGCCTTTGCTAAGTTCACTTCCCAATTTCTGAAGGTCCCCCCACCAAGTGCTTTCAGGGTGGTCTTAAGCAGTCCATTGCACCGTTCAACTTTCCCGGCAGCTGGTGCATGATAAGGGATGTGATATATCCATTCAATGCCGTGTTCCTTAGCCCAGGTGTTTATGAGGCTGTTCTTGAAATGAGTCCCGTTGTCCGACTCAATTCTCTCAGGGGTGCCATGTCTCCACAGGACTTGTTTTTCCAGGCCCAGGATGGTGTTCCGGGCGGTGGCATGAGGCACAGGATAGGTCTCCAGCCACCCAGTGGTGGCTTCCACCATGGTCAGCACGTAGCGCTTGCCTTGGCGGGTTTGGGGCAGTGTGATGTAATCAATCTGCCAGGCCTCCCCATACTTGTACTTGGACCACCGTCCACCGTACCAGAGGGGCTTCACCCGCTTGGCCTGCTTGATGGCAGCACACGTCTCACAGTCGTGGATAACCTGTGAAATACTGTTCATGGTTAGATCCACCCCTCGGTCTCGTGCCCACTTATAGGTGGCATCTCTGCCCTGATGACCTGAAGCATCATGGGCCCACCGAGCTAGGAACAACTCTCCCTTGTGTTGCCAATCCAAGTCTACCTTGGATACCTTTATCCTCGCAGCTTGATCTACTTGCTCGTTGTTCCGGTGCTCCTCATTAGCCCGACTCTTGGGGACATGGGCATCCACATGACGGACTTTCACAGGTAGTTTCCCTACCCTGATGGCAATGTCCTTCCACTCATCAGCAGCCCAGATTGGTTTTCCCCTACGCTGCCAGTTGGCTTTTTTCCACCTTTCCAGCCAGCCCCACAGAGCATTAGCCACCATCCACGAATCAGTGTAGAGGTAGAGCTTCGGCCACTTCTCTCTTTCAGCAATGTCCAGGGCCAATTGAACAGCTTTGAGTTCAGCAAGCTGGCTTGACCCACCTTCTCCTTCAGTGGCGTGTGCAACTTGTCTTGTGGGGCTCCATACGGCTGCTTTCCACTTCCGGTTCATCCCTACGATGCGACAGGAACCATCAGTGAAAAGAGCGTAGCGTGTTTCTTCTGCTGGCAGTTGGTTGTATGGTGGAGCTTCTTCAGCCCGGGTTACTTGCTCTTGTTCTTCTTCGTCAGTGAGACTGAAGTTCTCAGCTTCTGGCCAGTTGGTGATTACTTCCAAAATCCCAGGGCGATTTGGGTTACCAATACGGGCGCGCTGAGTGATGAGGGCGATCCATTTGCTCCATGTAGCATCGGTGGCATGGTGGGTGGAGGGAACCTTTCCTTTAAACATCCACCCCAGCACCGGTAGTCGGGGTGCCAGGAGGAGTTGTGCTTCAGTGCCAATCACCTCTGAGGCAGCTTGAACTCCTTCGTAGGCGGCCAAGATCTCCTTCTCTGTGGGAGTGTAGTTGGCTTCAGACCCTCTGTAGCTTCGGCTCCAGAATCCCAGTGGCCGGCCTCGAGTCTCACCTGGCACCTTCTGCCACAGGCTCCAGGACAGACCATGGCTCCCGGCTGCAGAGTAGAGCACGTTCTTTACCTCTGGTCCCGTCCTGACTGGGCCAAGGGCTACTGCATGTGCGATTTCCTGCTTGATCTGGGCAAAGGCGTGTTGCTGTTCAGGGCCCCAGTGGAAATCGTTCTTCTTGCGGGTAACCAGGTAGAGAGGGCTCACAATCTGACTGTACTCAGGGATGTGCATCCTCCAAAAGCCAATGGCCCCTAGGAAAGCTTGTGTTTCCTTCTTGTTGGTTGGTGGGGACATGGCAGTGATCTTATTGATGACCTCAGTGGGAATCTGACGCCGTCCATCTTGCCACTTCACTCCCAGGAACTGGATCTCTTGGGCAGGTCCCTTGACTTTGCTCTTCTTGATGGCAAAACCGGCTTCCAGGAGAATTTGGATGATCTTCTCTCCTTTCTCAAAGACTTCCATTGCCGTGTTCCCCCACACAATGATGTCATCTATGTACTGTAGATGGTCCGGAGCCTCACCCTTTTCCAGTGCATCCTGGATCAGTCCATGGCAGATGGTGGGACTGTGCTTCCACCCCTGGGGCAGCCGATTCCAGGTGTACTGCACACCCCTCCAGGTGAAAGCAAACTGGGGTCTGCACTCTGCTGCCACAGGAATGGAGAAGAAGGCATTGGCAATGTCAATGGTCGCGTACCACTTTGCTGCCTTGGACTCCAGCTCATACTGCAGCTCCAACATGTCTGGCACAGCAGCGCTCAGTGGTGGCGTGACCTCATTCAGACCACGATAATCTACAGTCAGTCTCCATTCCCCACTGGGCTTACGCACAGGCCAGATGGGGCTGTTAAAAGGTGAATGAGCCTTACTGACCACCCCTTGGCTCTCCAGTTTACGAATCATCTCATGGATCGGGGTCACAGAGTCTCTGTCAGTGCGGTATTGCCGACGGTGCACTGTTGCTGTGGCAATTGGTACCTGTTGTTCTTCAACTCTTAGCAGTCCCACAGCAGAAGGGTCATCTGAGAGACCAGGCAAGGTATTCAGTTGTTTGATCTCTTCCGTCTCTACAGCAGCTACTCCAAAAGCCCAACGATATCCTTTTGGGTCTTTGAAATATCCATTTCTGAGATAGTCTATGCCGAGGATGCACGGGGCCTCTGGGCCAGTCACAATGGGGTGTTTCTGCCACCCATTCCCAGTTAAACTCACTTCGGCTTCCACTACAGTCAGCTGCTGGGACCCTCCTGTCACCCCAGAAATAGAAATGGGTTCTGTTCCTACATACCCTGATGGCATCAGGGTACATTGGGCACCAGTGTCAACCAAAGCCGTGTATTTTTGTGGGTCAGATGTGCCAGGCCATCGGATCCACACAGTCCAATAGATCCGATTATCCCTTTCCTCTACCTGGCTAGAGGCAGGGCCCCTCTAGCACTGGTTATCCCCTTCCTGAGCATACATACTAGAGGTTCCTTCAAGGGGATTCAACACAGCATTGGCAGCTTGGTTATAGGAGGCTGAGGCTACTTTCATTTTTGTAGATTCCCCTTGGCGATTGTTCCTCTCCTTGAGCTCACGCACCCGTGCTGCCAGGACAGAAGTGGGTTTCCCATCCCACATTCCCATGTCTTCCCCATGGTCACGCAGATAAAACCACAGGTCAGCTCTTGGGGTGTACCCTCTCTCTCGAGCTGGGGGTCGTTGGGCTCTAACTCTGGGGCCTGTGACTCGCACTGGTGCCACATTGGAACTGTTTGTCCTCATCTCCTCCCAAAAAGTACCTCCAGCACCGCCACTTCCCTCAGCTGTTGGATCCCTTCCTCCAGAGTTTTCCAGCGCATTCTATGGTGGTGCTCCTGCATTCTTTCTTTGTGGATAAATCTCTCTCTCACACTCATTAAAAGCCGCTCCCACAGGGAAAGGGGTCCTGGCTCTCTTACAAATACCTGATTTATACCTGAGTCCTGGGTCAAGGGTCCCAAATTCCTTGCCTCACCACTGTCCAATTGCACACCAGTACCCATGAGGTCCCAAACCCGAAGTAGCCAGGCTGTGTAAGCCTCACGCCCCCGCCGTACGATATCTTTTTGCAGGTTACGGAGACTTTCATACGACAGGGACTCGGTGATGATCTGAACATGTGATTCCCCTGCAGGTTGTGAGGGCCCTCCTTTCTTATTGTCTGGGTTTGCTGTTTTCACCTTAGATTTCTTTGTTTCCACAGGGGCAACTGCCGCTGGCTGTGACTGCCCCTGTGGTTCAGCTGGGACCTGAGCAGTTGTAATCTCTGTGGGTTTCATTGCTGCACCATCAGGCTCTCTTTTGTCAGGGCAGGGGAAGGATTTCCCACTAACTGGGGAGATGTACTCCCTCAGCATCTGGCTCATCTTTTCTTGCATCTCCTTAATCAGAGCCCCCACCCAAACCGGGTGGTTTATCTCTGAGGCAGGCTGTGGGGCAGGAGCGGACTCTTGGGCTGCATTCTTATTCTCTGGGGTACTTATTAAGGTGCTTACCCAGGCCAATTTCCCCTTATCTCTGAATGCCAAACAGAACAGGCATACCAGCAACACCAGCCACTGTATGATATCATTAGCACTCAGAGATTTCAACCCTTCAAAAACTGGTGGGGTGGACCCAAAAAACTGTGTGAAGGGCTGGGAGAAAATTTCCCCCGGTGCCATTTCCTTACAATAGGTACCATTGTTAAAGTAACCCCAGAAGCACAGAGTTAGCCTATGATAGCTATGAATCCATGTGCTTGCTTTCCAGAGGAAGTTAAAAATCCATGAATTTCTCACCTTATTAATCCACAAAACAAACTGAATGCCCGCCACAGTAGCCTTAGTCATAGGACCCATATTAACATAAGGAGTAGCAAATGGCAGAAATACAGCCACCACCACGTGCCACCCAAACCAGGGAAAGCTAGACCACATTATTCTGGCCAGTGGGCTTTTATCTAATACCCAAGAACTGTTATTCCTCTCTCTCAATGCCCTCGTGCCCCACCCTTGGGCGCCAAAATTTGTCTTGGTTTGGAAAGACAGGTATCTGCCAGGGAAACTGAGGTTCCCCTAGGATGGAGAATACCAACCCCTCGCACCCCGACGAATTATAATTTTGCAATCAAGGGCTTTCAGGCAAAGATGTTGGGAATAGGAATAACAGTTTTTTTACTAGGAGGTATTAACAATACAAATGGGATAGGAAACAAAACCACCCAACCAAACAAACAAATAAACAAATAAACAATAATTTTAGAAGAAAACCCTGACAAAGTCAGAGTTTCAATCTGACCCTGTGATTCAGGATGTTGATAACAGTCCAAACGTAAACAGTCCAAACACTTCTGGAGTGGCAGACGTGATCCTGTTGGAGCAGAGATGATTCTGCGAAGAAACCGGTTCAGGGACGGCCAGGAGGGAGACAGGATGGCGAGCACAGGAGACAAAAAAAAGCTCTTGCCACACCGCCGCGAAGGAAGCGCCGCGCACCCCACTCCTGCAGCAGGGCCGAACCACTCCTGCAGCAGGGCCGAACCGCCAACCCCCGGCCACCCCCCCCCTCCCCCCCACCCCCCACCGCCAGGGCATGAGATGTATAGAAATGCAAATGCACCGCACAGGCTGGGGAAGGTAACAGTGGCCTATCAAGGTGGGTCATCAGGCCTCAAACAGATGTAAATAGAATATACAAAACCCGGCTCCACAACCCAAGACACCATCCCATCCCATCCCATCCCATCCCATCCCATCCCATGGATCCCATCCCACCCCATCCCCAATCCCACCCCCGTGTCCCCCGGGCTGTTCCAGAGGGAGGAGCCGGGAGAGCCCCGAGCCCGACCCGGCCGTGCCTGGGGCAGAACGGCTCCTGCCGGGGCTCGGGGGCCTCTCCCCTCTCTGCTGTCCCCGTGTCCCCCCTGTCCCTGTCCCTGTTCCCGTGTCCCTCCTGTCCCCGTTCCCGTGTCCCTCCTGTCCCTGTTCCCGTTCCCGTGTCCCTCCTGTCCCCGTCCCCGTGTCCCTCCTGTCCCTGTCCCTGTTCCCGTGTCCCTCCTGTCCCTGTCCCTGTTCCCGTGTCCCTCCTGTACCTGTTCCCGTGTCCCTCCTGTCCCTGTCCCTGTTCCCGTGTCCCTCCTGTCCCTGTCCCCGTTCCCGTGTCCCTCCTGTCCCTGTTCCCGTGTCCCTCCTGTCCCTGTCCCAGTGTCCCTCCTGTCCCCGTTCCCGTGTCCCTCCTGTCCCTGTCCCCGTTCCCGTGTCCCTCCTGTCCCCGTCTCACCCCGTGTCCCTCCTGTCCCTGTCCCCGTCCCCGTGTCCCTCCTGTCCCTGTCCCCGTTCCCGTGTCCCTCCTGTCCCCGTCTCACCCCGTGTCCCTCCTGTCCCTGTCCCCGTCCCCGTGTCCCTCCTGTCCCTGTCCCCGTTCCCGTGTCCCACCTGTCCCCATTCCCGTGTCCCTCCTGTCCCTGTCCCCGTGTCCCTCCTGTCCCTGTTCCTGTCCCCGTGTCCCTCCTGTCCCCGTTCCCGTGTCCCTCCTGTCCCTGTCCCCGTTCCCGTGTCCCTCCTGTCCCCGTCCCCGTGTCCCTCCTGTCCCTGTCCCACCCCGTGTCCCACCCCGATCCCACCGGACGCCTCCCGGAGGTTTTTGCCCTCTGGGGACGGCGCCACTCCGGGGGGAGGGGGCGGTGCTGGGCCCCTCCCTGCCCGGGGCTCGGCCGGGGCGGGGGACAGCGGCTCCGTGTCCCTGTCCCCGGCCCGGGCTGGCACCGGAGCGGGGCTGTGCCGGGCACTGCGGGGCTCCTGGGGCCGGGGAGGGACACGGGAGCGTCGGTGGGACCCCGCGGGGACCCTGCGGGGACAGCGCGGGGGGAGCTGGGAGCGAGGAGGGGACCTGCTGTGCCCCGGCAGTGACAGCAGCGCCGCGGGGAGGGGACACGGGTGGGACAGGGACAGGGGGGACACGGGGACAGACACGGGAACGGGGACAGGAGGGACACGGGTGGGACAGGGACAGGGGGGACACAGGGACGGGGACAGGAGGGACACGGGGACAGACACGGGAACGGGGACAGGAGGGACACGGGGTGGGACAGGGACAGGGGGGACAGACACTGGGACAGGGACAGGGGGGACACGGGGACAGGAGGGACACGGGGACAGGGACAGGGACAGGGGGGATAGACACGGGGACCGGGACAGGAGGGACACGGGGACAGGGGGGACACGGGGACAGGGACGGGGGGACACGGGGACAGGGACAGGAGGGACAGACACGGGAACGGGGACAGGGACAGGAGGGAGACACAGGACATGGAGCAGCGCAGGAACAGGGACACAGACGGACAAGGGAACAAGGACGGGAGGGACACGGGGACGGGGACAAGAGGCTCACGGGGACAGGGACAGGAGGGACACGGGAACAGGGACAGGAGGGACACGGGGACGGGGACAGGGAGGGACAGGGAAAGGGAGAAGGTGGAACGGCGATATGGAGCGGGTGGAACAGGGACACGGAGGGGCACAGGAATGGGGACAGGGACACGGAGGGAGCAGAACAGCGGATGCCGTCACCCCAGGGGATTTCCACAGCGAGGCAAAGCTGCCAGAGCGCCACGGCTCATGCCTGGGATCCTGTCGGGAGCTGTCTGCGCTCCCCGAGCGGCAGTGGGGGCAGCAGGAGCGGCAGAGCCCCCGGCCCACGGGGAACGTCTGCCAGCGGCTCCGGGGAACCGGCTCCCGGGGCAGCCTCGGTCCGGGACACCCTCGGTCCGGGGACACCCTCTGTCCCGGGACACCCTCTGTCCCGGGACACCCTCGGTCCGGGACACCCTCGGTCCGGGGACACCCTCTGTCCCGGGACACCCTCTGTCCCGGGACACCCTCGGTCCGGGACACCCTCGATCCGGGACACCCTCGGTCCGGGACACCCTCGGTCCGGGACACCCCCTGTCCCCTCCCGGGCTGTGCACAGGGACCGGGGCCGGGATAACGGGATTTGGGAATGACCATCCCAGCCCAGGGGACACCTCGCTGTTCCGTGCTCCGCACCCAGCTCCCGGTGCTCCCCCTCCTTGTCCCAGCCCAGAACCGGCTCCCGGTGCTCCCCCTCTCCACCCCAGCTCAGAACCGGCTCCCGGTGCTCCCCCTCCCCACCCCAGCTCAGAACCGGCTCCCGGTGCTCCCCCTCCCCACCCCAGCTCAGAACCGGCTCCCGGTGCTCCCCCTCCCCACCCCAGCTCAGAACCGGCTCCCGGGGCTCCCCCTCCCCGTCCCAGCTCAGAACCGGCTCCCGGTGCTCCCCCTCCTTGTCCCAGCTCAGAACCGGCTCCCGGGGCTCCCCCTCCCCACCCCAGCTCAGAACCGGCTCCCGGGGCTCCCCCTCCTTGTCCCAGCTCAGAACCGGCTCCGGGCCGGCCCCGGGGCGGCGGCCGGGACGGGCAGGAGGAGGAGGAGGTGCAGCTCCCAGGGGATCCGCTCCGCATTTCCAGGGACATTCCCGGCCCTGGCAGCGCCCAAGGCCGGGCTGGGCACCGGGGCTGGGAGCAGCCTGGGACACTGGGACACTGGGAGGGCAGGGGTGGCACTGGGGGGGATTTTGGGCTCCCCTCCCACCCAGCCCATCCCTGGATTCCCGGTTTCCCTCGCTCCCCGCACGCCCAAGGCTGTCTGGCACCGCTCTGGGCTTTCTCGCTGCCCCTCCCCGAGGCTCCTGGACAATCCCGTTTTTTCCCCTGCAGGGAGCCCGGGTGGAAGTTAAAAGCCCAGGTGACTCAGCGAGCACGCAAGCGGAGTTTAATCCCCACGTTCCCACCTACAGCTCCGCTTTCTTCCCCATCACAGCGCTGCTGACGAAAGGATTCGGGCTAAAAGAGGCGATCTGGGGGCTGCGAGGTGCCCTCCCCACCGCCCCCGGGGGGATGCAGGGGCAGGACGGGGCAGGGGCACGGGGAGGGCCCGGGAATTCCAGGGATCGGGAGAACGGAGCTGCTTTTCCAGGGGCGTTGGGGCAGAGATTTCTCCTGTCCCCCCCCAAAAAGGGGCTGAGGGTTAAAAACGGGGGATGAGTGACTCATCCTGAAAGGCTGGAGCGGGGAGGTCAGGAGGGGTGGGGGCTGTGCTGGGGGGGGAGGGGATTCCTCAGGGAGCGGGAGCCCCCGGGCAGCGAAATCCCGGAGCGGGACCCCCGGGAAATGGGGTGGGGGCTGCAGGGGAGCCGGGGTGGGGACAGACCCCGGGGTGAGCACACACGGGAAACAGCGGGAACAGGGAAATCATCGGGAACGGGGAGGAAATATCAGAAATATGGGAAAATATCAGAAACAGGGGAAAATACCAGGAAAGGGGAGAGCGTCAGAAACAGGGAAAAGCATCAGAAACAGGGGAGGATATCAGAAACAGGGAAATCATCAGGAAGAGGGAAAATATCAGGAACACAAAAAAATATCAGGAGTATGGGAAAAATATCAGGAACGGGGAAAATATCAGAAGCGGAAAAATATCAGGAACGGGGCAAATCGTCGGGAACCCGGGAAAAGCAATCCCGGGGTGGGAAGGTGCGCGGTGAGCAGCGGGAGAGGCCGCGGGGCGGCTTCCCCTGGGACGCCCCCGACCTGCGGGAGCCGCCCCCCCTCAGGTGCGCTCCGATCCCCCCCCAGGTGCGCTCCGATCCACGGGGGGGTCACGGGGGGGGTCACGGGGGGGTCACGGAGGGGTCACGGGGGTGTCACTGGGGGTGTCACCGGGGGTGTCACCGGGGGTGTCACGGGGGGGTCACTGGGGGGGTCACTGGGGGGGTCACTGGGGGGTCACGGGGGTGTCACTGGGGTGTCACGGGGGTGTCACGGGGGGGTCACGGGGGGGGTCACGGGGGGGGTCACGGGGGGGTCACGGAGGGGTCACCGGGGCTGTCACCGGGGCTGTCACCGGGGGTGTCACGGGGGGGTCACTGGGGTGTCACGGGGGTGTCACTGGGGGGTCACTGGGGGGGGTCACTGGGGTGTCACGGGGGTGTCACGGGGGGGTCACTGGGGGGTCACTGGGGGCAGTACAGAGCACCGGGGGTCCCTGCCGGGGCGCCCTGGGGGATGTGCTGGGTGTCCCCAACTCCCCCAGGGGGTCCCTAACTCCCCCGGGGCCCTCGCGGCGCGCGCCGCTGACGGAAAGGGGCGTGTCCCCGCCGAGCCCCGCCCGCCGGTGACGCAGAGGGGGCGTGTCCCGTCGAGGCCCCGCCCCCGGCGCGGCGCGAGGCCACGTGTGCGCGCGGGCGGCCTTTGCCGACGTGTCCCTGGCGCCGCGCGCCCCGGAAGTCCCGCCCCTCCCCGCGAGCCGGGCCGGGCGGGGCCGCCGGGCGCGCGGCGTCACCGGCAGCGCGCCGCCCATTGGCCGAGGCGCGGGGGGGCGGGGCGGCGCGCGCGGCGGGAGCCGCCGCCCGTTGGCCGCCGGCCGCTCGCGGGGGCGGGGCCTCGAGGAGGCCTCGCCCCGCCCTCCCGGCCCCGCCCCGCGGTCCCTTCCGCGCTCGCCCCGGGCCCCGCTGCGCTCCCGCCGCCCGCGCCCGGCCCGGTTCCGACCCGGCCCCTCCGCCCGCCCGGCCCCGCCATGGCCTCCGCGGCCAACCCCGGCCAGGGCGGCTCCGCGCCGCCGCCCGTCGTGCAGCGCGGCATCGTCAAGATGGTAAGGGCTGTGCCCGCCGTTCCCCGCACCGACCCCGCCGCTCGCCGCTCACCGGGGACCCCCATCTCCCGTAGACACCTCGGGGGCCCGAGACCCCGCTTCACTTTCCCTCCCCTGCCCGGTGACCGGGAGCCTGTCCGTTCCCCGGCCGGTGCCCGGCTCCGGCAGCCCCGGTGCAGCCCCTCCGGTGCTCCCGGGCCCCTGCCCGCGGCGGTTGCTGACCCGTTACCGCCCGCGGCCCGGGGGCTCCTCGCTGCACCCCGGCATCCCCCCCCGCGGGGCCGAGTCCCCCACGCCGGCCCGGGACCGGGCACCGCACGGCGCCGCCGCCCCGGTGCCGGGATGGGGCAGGACGGGCTTTGGGTGCCGGGGCCGTCCCGGGGGTCCCCTCGGGGCTGCGGAGCCTGGCGGGGCCGTCCCGGGGGTGCCGCACGTGCTCCGCTCGCTGCCCTGCCCGGGCCGGCCCCGCGGGGCGGAGCGGAGCCGAGCGGAGCGGCGGGACCGGAGCCCCGAGCCCCGGCTCCGGCCCGCACGGCACCGAGCGCGGGGATGGGGTCCCCCGGCCCCTCGGGGGTCCCCGGGCAGGCTCCCCCGGTGCCCCGGGTCGGGTCCCCACGTGTGCCGGCGGCGGGAGAGCGAAGGTCGGGTTCAGTGCCGGGTCCCTTCCCGGTGCCGCTCCCGCCCCGGCGCGGCCCCTGCCGGGTCCCCAGAGCCCCCCGGGTCCCGTCCCCGAGCCCCGGGGCACCCGGGGGGCTCGGCTGAGCCCTTCACACGCGGCTGCCTTTGGGGGCAGAGCTGCCCGGGTGTCACTGCAGCCCGGGGCTGGGGACAGAGCTGGGGACAGAGCTGGGGACATTCCCGGGGCTGGGGACACCCCGGGGCTGGGGACAGAGCTGGGGACATTCCCGGGGCTGGGGACATTCCCGGGGCTGGGGACACACCTGGGGACACACCTGGGGCTGGGGACACACCTGGGGCTGGGGACACCCCGGGGCTGGGGACACCCCGGGGCTGGGGACAGGGCTGGGGACACCCCGGGGCTGGGGACACCCCGGGGCTGGGGACAGGGCTGGGGACACCCCGGGGCTGGGGACACCCCGGGGCTGGCCGCTGGCTGTCTGGGGCAGCGTGCCACGGATCTCGGGATGAATCCCAGGGCTTTGGGGATGGACTCTGGGGTCGGGATGGGCACTGGGGGTCTGAGGCTGGGCAGTGGAGATTTAGGAACGGACCCTGGGGGTTGGGGTTAGGGTTAGAGTAGGGACACCGACTCTGGGGATGGCCAGAGGGGGTTTGGGTACAGACTCCAGAGGTTTGGGAATGGTCATACACCGGGGGCTCTGGGGACACCGGGGGCTTTGGGGTCAGACACTGGAGGTCTGGGGACACTGGGAGTCTGGGGTCAGACACTGGGGGATCTGGGGACACTGGGGGTCTGGGGACACCGGGGGTCTGTGATCAGACACCAGGAGCTCTGGGGACACCGGGGCTCTGGGGACACCGAGGGTCTGGGGTCAGACACCGGGGGTTTGGGGTCAGACACCGGGGCTCTGGGGACACCGGGGGTCCGGTGTGGCGCTGTCCCCGTGCCGTGTGTCACCGGGGACGAGGGGCTCTGCTGCTGCCACCCTGCCCCGTGTCCTGCCCGAGCTGCAGGTTTTGGGGCGCTCAGGAAAACCCTCACCCGGCTCCGTGCCTGGGGTGGGGATCCCCAGCAGGGTTTTGGGGGGAGGGTTTTGGGGTCTGGCCCCTTCCCAGGCCAGGCAGCCCAAGGCTCCCCCGGGCCGGGGGGTCCCTGGCTCTCGGGGGAGCCCCCGGAGCGGTGCCAGCCACGGGCTCTGCCCTGGTCCTGTCACAGCCCCGAGGCTTTGGGGGTGTCAGTGCCTTCCCTGGCAGCCCCAGCGCCCCTCACAGGGGGACAGGGACAGGGTGGCAGGGACAGGGTGGCAGGGGGTCAGGGCAGTCACTGCCAGACTGCGGGGTGCGGGGTTTGGGGCAGGATTGGGGGTGAGGAGCAGGAATTCTCCTCCTGGTTTGGGGCAGCACTGGGGATGAGGAGCAGGAATTTTCTTCCCAGTTTGGGGCAGGATTGGGGATGAGGAGCAGAAATTCTCCTGGTTTGGGGCAGGATGGGGATGAGGAGCAGGAATTCTCCTGGTTTGGGGCAGGATTGGGGTGAGGAGCAGGAACTCTCCTGGTTTGGGGCAGCACTGGGATGAGGAGCAGGAATTCTCCTGGTTTGGGGCAGGATTGGGGTGAGGAGCAGGAATTCTCCTGGTTTGGGGCAGCACTGGGATGAGGAGCAGGAATTTTCCTCCCCCTCCAGGCGGGATTTTTAACCCTTTTGTGCCCCGTGGGGCAGCCCTGGGGTCTGGATGTGCCCGTGGGATTTGGGGGCTCTGGAGTTGGGTCTGTGCCCCCCCGTCCCTCCCCCTGGCCGGGCCCAGCCTGGTTTGAACCCAAATTTCTCTGGGGGAGCCCTCAGAGGGACAGATGGGAGCTGGGGTGAGCACCCTGGGGTGGTGACCCCCTTCTGCTGCCAGGGTGGGGCAGGGACACCTGGGGGTGCAGGGACACCTGGGGGTGCAGGGACAGGGACACCTGGGGGTGCAGGGACACCTGGGGGTGCAGGGACAGTGTCCCACTCCCTGGAGCAGTTCCCCAGCTGGGACCCCAACAGCCACGTGGGTGGGTGACAGCCAGGGCTGTGGCTGCTCCGTGGGCGGGGACAGAGAGACAGGGGGACAGGGATGGGGGGACAGAGAGACAGGGTGACAGGAACAGGTGACAGGGACAGGGGGACAAGGATGGGGGACAGGGTGACAGGGCTGGGGTGGCATTGCCCCCCAGAGCAGGGCAGCGAGCGCAGAGCGGCTCCCCAGGGATCCCAGCCCCATCCAGGGCTCCTGTGCTGGGGGCTGAGCAGCTCCAGCGCCCCCCGGCCCCCCCCCCCCCCCCGTGCCCTGCCAATTAACCACCGAGGTTAATTACAGCCGGGAAGCCTCTGCAGCACGGAGCCTGTGCCAGGGTGGCTCCGGCCGGTCCGGGCGGCGTTCCAGGGGCTGGGGGGCAGCGCAGGGGGCTCAGGGGGGGCACCCAGAGCCCGGGGGGGCTCATCCCAGAGGGGCTCGGTGTCCTGGGCACGGGGCCGGGGGGATTTGGGGTGCTGGGAGCTGACCCCCGAGGCTGGAGCCAGGGATCTGGGAGTGGGGAGGGATCCCTGGGGGCAGGGAGATCCCAGGAGATCCCCAGGAGAGCCCCAGGAGATCCCCGGGAGCAGGGAGATCCCAGGAGATCCCCGGGGGCAGGGAGAGCCCAGGAGATCCCCGGGGGCAGGGAGAGCCCCAGGAGAGCCCCAGGAGATCCCAGGAGATCCCCAGGAGATCCCCAGCAGGCTGGGGCTGCTGGCCCGGAGCCCGGCCGGGCTGCAGGAGCTGGGACCCCCCATGGCTGTGGGGAGTTTTGGGGCTGGGGGAGCCCTGGGGGTGCCCTGGGGGTGTTTTGGGGCTGGGGGAGCCCTGGGGGTGCCCTGGGGGTGTTTTGGGGCTGGGGGAGCCCTGGGGGTGCCCTGGGGGTGTTTTGGGGCTGGGGGAGCCCTGGGGGTGTTTTGGGGCTGGGGGTGCCCTGGGGTTGCCCTGGGGGTGTTTTGGGGCTGGGGGTGCCCTGGGGGAGCCCTGGGGGTGTTTTGGGGCTGGGGTTGCCCTGGGGGTGTTTTGGGGCTGGGGGTGCCCTGGGGGTGCCCTGGGGGTGTTTTGGGGCTGGGGGTGCCCTGGGGGTGTTTTGGGGCTGGGGGTGCCCTGGGGGTGCCCTGGGGGTGTTTTGGGGCTGGGGGTGCCCTGGGGGTGCCCTGGGGGTGTTTTGGGGCTGGGGGTGCCCAGCTGGGGGCTCTGCTGGCGCCCGGCCCCGCTGGGCTCACCTGGGCAGCACCGAAAATCCCGGTTGTGCAGCTCCTCCTTGGTGCGGTGTGTGCGCAGAGGGGACCCCGTGTCCGGGTGTGCTGAGCTCTGAGAGACCCCTGTGACCCCCCCGAGCCTCCCTGTGACCCCCCCGACCCGACCCTCATCCTCTGACCCCCCCCGACCCCCCAGGTGCTGTGGGGCTGTGCCATCATCGTGCGGGGGCAGCCCCCTGACCCCCTCTGTGACCCCCTCTGACCTCCGTGACCCCCCCTGTGACCCCCCCTGACCCCCCGTGTCCCCCCAGGTGCTGTGGGGCTGTGCCATCATCGTGCGGGGGCAGCCCCTGTGACCCCCCGTGTCCCCCCCAGTGACCCCCCCTGACCCCCCCGTGTCCCCCCCAGGTGCTGTCGGGCTGTGCCATCATCGTGCGGGGGCAGCCCCTGTGACCCCCCCAGACCCCCTCTGTGACCCCCCCTGACCCCCCCTGTGACCCCCCTGACCCCCTCTGTGACCCCCCCTGACCCCCCCGTGTCCCCCCCCCCCAGGTGCTGTCGGGCTGTGCCATCATCGTGCGGGGGCAGCCCCGGGGAGGGCCCCCCCCGGAGCGGCAGATCAACCTCAGCAACATCCGCGCCGGCAGCCTGGCCCGGAGAGCCGCGCCCAGCCAGGGGCCCGAGGCCAGGGACACCCCCGACGAGGTCAGGGGCTGGGGGGGCTCGGGGGGGCTGGGGGGGGACCCCAACTCTGGGGGGGGATCCGGGGGGGATTGCCTGCTTTGTATCTCTGGGCTGGGGGGAGGGGATTTGGGGTACTCGGGGGGCTCAGGGGGGCTCGGGGGGTCCCCAACTCTGGGGGGGGTCTGGGGGGATTGCCTGCTTTGTATCTCTGGGCTGGGGGGGGGGTACAGGGGGTGGATTTTTGGGGCATGTGGGGTGGATTTCGGGGCACAGGGGATGGTTTGGGGCACGTGGGGTTGGTTTAGGACACGAGGGATGGTCCAGGGCACATGGGGTGAATGTTTTGGGACACAGGGGATGCTTTGGGGCACACGGGGGATGGTTTGGGGCACACGGGGGATGGTTTGGGGCACACGGGGGATGGTTTGGGGCACACGGGGCTGGTTTGGGGCACACGGGGGATGGTTTGGGGCACACGGGGGATGGTTTGGGGCACACGGGGGATGGTTTGGGGCACACGGGGGATGGTTTGGGGCACACGGGGCTGGTTTGGGGCACACGGGGGATGGTTTGGGGCACACGGGGGATGGTTTGGGGCACACGGGGCTGGTTTGGGGCACACGGGGGATGGTTTGGGGCACACGGGGGATGGTTTGGGGCACACGGGGGATGGTTTGGGGCGCACGGGGGATGGTTTGGGGCACACGGGGGATGGTTTGGGGCACACGGGGCTGGTTTGGGGCACACGGGGATGGCTCCGGGCACACGGGGGATGGCTCCGGGCACACGGGGATGGTTTGGGGCACACGGGGGATGGTTTGGGGCACACGGGGGATGGTTTGGGGCACACGGGGCTGGTTTGGGGCACACGGGGGATGGTTTGGGGCACACGGGGGATGGTTTGGGGCACACGGGGGATGGTTTGGGGCACACGGGGCTGGTTTGGGGCACACGGGGATGGCTCCGGGCACACGGGGGATGGCTCCGGGCACACGGGGGATGGTTTGGGGCACACGGGGGATGGCTCCGGGCACACGGGGGATGGCTCCGGGCACACGGGGATGGTTTGGGGCACACGGGGGATGGTTTGGGGCACACGGGGATGGTTTGGGGCACACGGGGGATGGTTTGGGGCACACGGGGGATGGTTTGGGGCACACGGGGGATGGTTTGGGGCACACGGGGGATGGTTTGGGGCACACGGGGATGGTTTGGGGCACACGGGGATGGTTTGGGGCACACGGGGATGGTTTGGGGCGCACGGGGCGGTCCCGGAGCCGCTGGGCTCCTCCCGCGGGCCGGGGGCGATGGCGCTGGCGGCTCGGCTCGGCTCGGCTCGGCTCGGCTCGGCTCGGCTCGCTCTCCCCGGGGAGTTTTGTCTCTCCCCAAGAGGAGCCGCTTGTCACTCCGGCTGCCCGAGTGACGCCTGTCAGCTCAGCCCCGCTCATTGTTCGGCGGCGTCATCTGCCCACCCCCGGCCGCGCTGCCGCCCACCCGCCCCGCGCGGCTGCGGGAACGCGCCCCGGCAGCGGGAACGCGCCCGGGGAGCGGGAAGGGGAAACGGGAACGGGCTCAGGGAGCGGGAAGGGGAAGGGGCAAAGGGAACGGGAAGGGGCAACGGGAAGACGCTCCTCTCCGGGAATGCACTCCGGGTATGCGCCCCGGGAGCTGGAAGGGGCTCCGGGAACGGGAATGCGCTCCTCTCCGGGAATGCGCTCCTCTCCGGGAATGCGCTCCTCTCCGGGAATGCGCTCCTCTCCGGGAAGGGGAATGCACTCCGGGAAGGGGCTCCTCTCCGGGAAGGGGCTCCTCTCCGGGAAGGCTCTGCACTCCGGGGACGCACTCCGGAGCCTCCCGTGCCGGGCTCATCCCGCTGCTCCCTGTGCCGGGAGTTCCCGGGAAGGAGCCCCCGGGGCATCCGCGGGGATTGGGGCAATCCCGGGCTCCTTTCCCGGGCTCCTTTCCCGGGATTTGGGGACTCCTTTGCCGGGGTTCCCAGCGGGGCGGTGCTGGGGGGGGGTCGGGGCTGCCCCCCCCGGGCTCAGGGCTCTTTCCCCCTCCCCCGCAGCCCTGGGGGTTCCCGGCGCGGGAGTTCCTGCGGAAGAAGCTGATCGGGAAGGAGGTTTGCTTCACCGTGGAGTACAAGACCCCGCAGGGCCGGGAGTACGGCATGGTCTACCTGGGCAAAGGTGGGTCTGGGGGGCTTACCTGGGACGGGGGGGGCTGGGGAACTTACCTGGGGAAAGGTGAGTCTGGATAATTCACCTGGGAAAGAGGGGTGCTGTGGTCTACCTGGGGAAAGGTGAGACTGGGTAACGTACCTGGGACAGGTGGGTCTGGATGATTTACCTGAGAAAGGTGTGTCTGGGGGGGAGCAGAGGGGAGCTTTGGGCTGGGTTGGGCTGTGCTGTCAGCAGGAGGATGCCTGCCTGCTGTTCCATCACTTTTCCGTGACTTTTTCCATGGCCCCCCAGCTTTGGGAGGGGATGGGGGTGCCCGGGGTCCTGCAGCTCCAGCCTCGCTCTCCCTGCTCCCGGGCTGGGATGCCTGAGGCACAAATGCAGCTGGAAAATCACCTGGAGGAGGGGGTGTGGAGTGGGAGAGTGGAGGTGCTGGGATTGGCTGTGGCAGCAGGAGGATGCATCCCCCATCCCATTCCCCGTTCCCACTCCTCCCTGGATTCCCAGTTTTGGGAGGGGGGCTGATCCCAGCCCCAGGGTTTGGGTGCTGCCAGGGCTCAGGGGCCCGAGGAGGAGCAGTGAATTCCCGCAGCTTTCCCTCCCTTCCCCATCCTCTCCGTTGTTCCCAATCCCTGGCGTGTCTGGGGCTGGGATCCCAAAAGGGATCGGCCCCAAAAGGAGCATTCCCGGTGGGTTTGGGGGCCTCCAATCCCCTGGGGGCTCAGGGGATGAGGTCTGGGCAGGGCAGGTTCCAGGGGGGGCTCCCAGGAGCTCGCTCCCCCTGCAGAGCCCCCCTGCTCCTGGGGCTGGGGGTGCTCCCCATGGGGCAGGGGGTGCCCCCCGTGGGGCTGGGGGTGTTTGGGATGGGGCAGGGGGTGCTCCCCGTGGGGCTGGGGGTGCCCCCCGTGGGGCAGGGGGTGTTTGGGATGGGGCAGGGGGTGCCCCCCGTGGGGCAGGGGGTGTTTGGGATGGGGCAGGGGGTGCTCCCCGTGGGGCAGGGGGTGTTTGGGACGGGGCAGGGGGTGCTCCCCGTGGGGCAGGGGGTGCTCCCCGTGGGGCAGGGGGTGCTCCCCGTGGGGCTGGGGGTGTTTGGGATGGGGCCTGGGGGTGCTCCCCGTGGGGCAGGGGGTGTTTGGGATGGGGCTGGGGGTGTTTGGGATGGGGCTGGGGGTGTTTGGGATGGGGCTGGGGGTGTTTGGGATGGGGCCGGGCTCCCCAGCACCGCAGGGATTCCCGAGGGGTTCCCGTGGGAGGGAAGGAGGGGAGGAGCAGGCACAGGGGAGGAGCTCAGGGGCTGCTGGATTTTGGGGGGAGGTCCCTGGGGAGCCCCCCAGTAGGGACTGTGGGGGGGGGGCTGGGCTGCCCTCAGCCCCACATCCCTGCGGCCTCGGCTGTGGGAGTGGGCTGGGAAAGGGGGAGTGGGTGTGCCCCAGGTGTGCCCCAGGTGTGCCCCAGGTGTGCTCCCTGTGGCATCCAGAGCCTTTCCATGGCACTGGGAGCCTCTCCTGGTGTCCCTGTGGCACTCAGGACCATTCCTGGTGTCCCTGTGGCACTCAGGACCATTCCTGGTGTCCCTGTGGCACTCAGGACATTCCCTGGTGCATTCCCAGCTCCCAGAGGGCTGAGGGAAGCCCCTTGGGGTGGGGATTGGAACCAGAACCCTTCTGGGTGGGAAGGACCCCCAAGGTCCGGGCTCAGGGTGTCCAAGGAGCTGGGCAGGGTTTGGGTGCAGGGTTTGGGTGCAGGGTTTGGGTGCAGGGTTTGGGTGCAGGGTTTGGGTGCAGGGTTTGGGTGCCGGGCTTGGATGCTGGGTTTGGGTGCCGGGTTTGGGTGCCGGGTTTGGGTGCTGGGTTTGGGTGCTGGGCAGGGTTTGGGTGCTGGGCAGGGTTTGGATGCTGGGCAGGGTTTGGGTGCCGGGTTTGGGTGCGGGGTTTGGGTGCTGGGTGCGGGGTTTGGGTGCCAGGTTTGGGTGCTGGGTGCCGGGTTTGGGTGCTGGGTGCTGGGTTTGGGTGCCGGGTTTGGGTGCTGGGTGCCGGGTTTGGGTGCTGGGTGCAGGGTTTGGGTGCCAGGTTTGGGTGCCGGGCAGGGTTTGGGTGCTGGGCGGGTTTGGGTGCCGGGTTTGGGTGCTGGCTCTGGGTGCTGGGTGCAGGGTTTGGGTGCTGGGTGCGGGGTTTGGGTGCCAGGTTTGGGTGCTGGGTGCCGGGTTTGGGTGCTGGGTGCTGGGTTTGGGTGCCGGGTTTGGGTGCTGGGTGCAGGGTTTGGGTGCAGGGTTTGGGTGCCGGGCAGGGTTTGGGTGCTGGGCGGGTTTGGGTGCCGGGTTTGGGTGCTGGCTCTGGGTGCTGGGTGCAGGGTTTGGGTGCTGGGTGCAGGGTTTGGGTGCTGGCTCTGGGTGCTGGGTGCTGGCTCCTGCAGCGCCCCGTCCCCGCCCCAGCCCGGGCAGCAGGATGAGGAGGCAGCAAACCCCTCCTGCGGGGCTCTGTCAGGGAGTGACGCTGCCGCTGTGGGCAGGCGGCTGTGCCAGCTCCCCCGGCAGCCCTGCAGCACCTCGGGGTGGGGGGAGCCCTGCAGGGGCTGGGGACAGGCTGCAGCCCACCCTGGGGTGAGGCTCAGCCAGGCTCAGGTGCCAGGTGCTGCCCTGGGCTCAGCCCGGGCCCTGCAGCGCTCCAGGCTGGGCCAGAGGGGCTGGGAGAGGCCCTGGGGGGACACCAGCCCAGGGGGGCCAGGGGGGCAGGAGGCCGATGGGCTCTGGGCAGGGAGTGTCCCCTCTGCTGGCCCTGCTGAGGGACCCCCTGGGATCCTGGGGGCAGCTCTGGAGAGCCCTGGAGGGGCTGGAGCGAGTCCAGGGAATGGAGCTGGGGAGGGGCTGGAGCCCCAGGAGGGGCTGAGGGAGCTGGGGAAGGGGCTGGAGCCCCAGGAGGGGCTGAGGGAGCTGGGAAGGGGCTGGAGCCCCAGGAGGGGCTGAGGGAGCTGGGAAAGGGGCTCAGCCTGGAGCAAAGGAGGCTCAGGGGGCCCTGGTGGCTCTGCACAGCTCCTGCCAGGAGGGGACAGCCGGGGGGGTCGGGCTCTGCTCCCAGGGCACAGGGACAGGAGGAGAGGGAACGGCCCCAGGCTGGGCCAGGGGAGGCTCAGGGTGGGCAGCAGCAGGAATTTCCCCATGGAAAGGGGGCTCAGGGGGGGCAGCAGCAGGAATTTCCCCATGGAAAGGGGGCTCAGGGACTGCCCAGGGAGGCCAGGCTGGGGGCAGTGGTGTCCCCAGGGGAGCTCGGGGGCTGCCCCAGCCCTGCTCAGCTGGGAGCACTGGGGTGCTGCCCCGTCCCCGAGTCCCTCTCAGCCTCCTGCTGCTCTCCTCTCTCACAGACACCAGCGGTGAGAACATCGCCGAGTCCCTGGTGGCCGAAGGGCTGGCGTCCCGGCGGGAGGGCATCCGAGCCAACAAGTGCGTGCACAGACAGCTCCCTTCCCAGTCCCCATCCTGATCCCCATCCTGATCCCAATCCCGATCCCAATCCTGGTCCTGATCCCCATCCCAATCCTCATCCCAATTCTCACTGATCTCCATCTGAATCCCGATCCCCAATCCTGATCCCCATCTCAATCCCCAATCCTGATCCCAATCCTGATCCCAATCCTGATCCCAATCCTGATCCCAAGCCCCATCCTGGTCCTGATCCCCATCCCCAGTCCTGATCCCCAATCCCGTGCTGGTGCTCTGGGCCTGGCACTGTTGGGTCGCTGGGCTTGGGGGGCAGGGGCTGGGCAGGACTGGACAGGGGGCCGGGCAGGGGCTGCCTGCTCTCCCAGGATGCCGAGGCACTGGGGCTGTGTCCAGGGGCTGTGTCCAGGGGCTGTGTCCAGGACTCTGTAGAGCCCCCAGAATCACACCTGGGGTGGGCTTGAATCCCCTAATTCCCACTGGAGGGGAGGAGCTGGGCACTCCTGGTGCTGGCTCTGGCTGGGGGTCCCTGTGCCAGCAGAGCCGAGGCTGTTCTGGGCCCCCTCCCATCCCCGGGCCTGGGCTCTGCATCCGTGGGGACAGCGACCCCATTCCAGGGCAGGGTCAGCTTCCTTTGTGGGGTCATGGATTAGAGAGGAGCCCAGAGCCCCCCAGTGCCACCCCTGCCCTGGCAGGGACACCTCCCCCTGTCCCAGGCTGCTCCCAGCCCCAGTGCCCAGCCTGGCCTTGGGCACTGCCAGGGCTCCAGGGGCAGCCACAGCTGCTCTGGGCACCCCGTGCAGTCTCCCTGCGTTGGTTGTGCCAGGGCTGGGAGGGCACCGTGGTCACCGTGGTGGCCCCTCTGTGGCCACCTGCGTGTGCAGGGCCGGGCTGGGCCCTGGGCTCACTCACGGGGAAGGTGCCTGGCCCTGCTCTGCCAGACTCGCTCTGCCCCGCCAGCTGCTGCCTTTCCCTGCTGTGCCCACCCTGCATGGAGGGGGGGGTCTGGGCCCCCTGATCCCTGCAAGGGGCGCTGGGGGCAGCTGGGTTTGGTTCAGGGTGGGGATGGGAGGAAGCAGAGAGCACTGAGGGAGCCCCGGGGGTGCCCAGGAGAGGGAGATCCCTGGGGATGGGGGTGAGCAGAGAGCACTGAGGTGCCCAGGGGTGCCCGGGAGAGGGATATCCCCGGGGATGGGAGTGAGCAGAGAGCACTGAGGGAGCCCCAGGAGTGCCTGGGAGAGGGAGATGCCCCCCGGGAGTGACCCCCAGGCTGCCCCGCAGCCCCGAGCAGAGCCGCCTGGCCGAGCTGGAGGAGCAGGCCCGCAGTGCCAAGAAGGGAATGTGGAGCGAGGGCTCGGGCTCCCACACCGTGCGGGACCTCAAGTACACCCTGGAGAACCCGCGGCACTTCGTCGACTCCCTGCACCAGAAGCCTGTCAATGGTGAGGTGGCCCCCGTGTCCCCTGTGTCCCCTGTGTCCCCTTGTCCCTATGTCCCCCCCATCCCCCTCTGTCCTCCCTGTCTCCCCCATCCCTGTGTCCCCATGTTGCCCTGTCCCCACCGTGTCCACCCTGTGTCCCTCTGTCCCCCCTGTCGCCCGTGTCCCCCGTCCCTGTGTCCCCATGTCCCCCGTGTCCCCCCTCTGTCCCCCTGTCCCCCCGTCCCTGTCCCCGTGTCCCATGCCAGCGGGCCGTGCTCTGTGTCCCCACAGCCATCATCGAGCACGTGCGGGACGGCAGCGTGGTGAGAGCCCTGCTCCTGCCCGACTTCTACCTGGTCACCGTCATGCTCTCGGGGATCAAGGTGAGCCCCTTCCCCCTGCCCGATCCCCCCTGCCCGATCCCCCCTGCCCAATCCCCTCTGCCCAATTCCCCCTGCCAGATTCCTGCTGCTGAATTCCCCTCTGCCCGATTCCCCCTGCCAGATTCCCCCCTGCCCGATTCCCCCTGCCCAATTCCCGCTCCCCAACCCCTCCCTTGTCCGAGCTCCTGGCCCCTGCGGCTCTCTGGGTGCCAGGGCCCCAGCAGGGCGGGCTGGAGGGCTGGAGGGATGCCCTTGTCACCTCCTTGTCACCTCCTTGTCACCTCCTTGTCACCTCCTTGTCACCTCCTTGTCACCTCCTTGTCACCTCCTTGTCACCTCCTTGTCACCTGCTGGGCCTGCAGTGCCAGAGTGGGGCGGGGGCAGCTGTGGCTGGGCTGGGGCTGTCAGAGCCTGGTTGGGGTTGTGCTGGGAGTTCATGGGATCCCGGGATCCCTGGGGCAGGAGAAGCCCTCCCAGCCCAGCCAGTCCCAGCTGTGCCCACCCTGTCCCCAGCCCAGGGCACTGAGTGCCACCTCCAGGTGCCACCTCCAGGGATGGGCACTGCAACCCTCCCTGGGCAGTGCCAGGGCCTGAGCCCCCTTTCCATGGGGGAATTCCTGCTGCTGCCCAAGTGCTGATGGCACCCACACACCGAGGTGTCCCAGGCACAAAGGGCACTTTATTTACAGACTTCAACGTTTATAGAATTTATAGAATTATAAATTATAAATTACAGAACACTTATAGAGTTCCAACAGCGACCATGGGTTGGAGAGGTTGGTTCCTCTCCAGCCACGCTGGTCACCCCAACAATCCATCAATTCTCTCCTGATGAGAAGAGTGTAAAGGTGAAAGAACAGCTACAAGAACAACAGGGTGTTGTTGCACAGGGCACAAAGAAATGGCACTCACACACCGAGGTGTCCAAGGCAGAAAGGGCACTTCATTTACAGGCTTCACTATTTATAGAATTTATAGGATTTATAGGATTTATAGAATTATAAAGCGTTTATAGAATTCCAGCAGCGACCATGGGTTGGAGGAAGGAAATCTTCCTCTCCAGCCACGCTGGTCACCCCAACAGCCCATCAACTCCTCATGAGAGGAACACAAACATGAAAGTTGCAATAACAAATTGGTTGTTGATGTGAAAATGTTGAGAAACTCCATTGCAAAAAGCAAATCACCAGGGGGCCGAGGTAGAACTTTTAAAAAAAAACTTCCTAAAGAGTCAGAGGAGAGCAGCAAAACCCCAGCCCAGCAGATTGTTTTCTGTGAAAATGTGAGGAATCCTGTGACAAAAATCAAACCAGCAGAGGGCTGAGGTAGAACTTAAAAATAAAACTTCTTAAAAAGTCAGAGGAGAGCAGCAAAACCCCAGCCCAGCAGATTGTTTGATGTGCAAATGTGACAAAAATCAAACCAGCCGGGGCTGGGGGGGTTGAGCAGGCTGGGGGGCAGCAGCAGCCCCCCTGAGTGTCCCCCCTGTCCCCAGTGCCCCACCTTCCGGCGCGAGGCCGACGCCGAGGTGCCCGAGCCCTTCGCCGCCGAGGCCAAGTTCTTCACCGAGTCGCGGCTGCTGCAGAGGGACGTGCAGATCGTGCTGGAGAGCTGCCACAACCAGAACATCCTGGGCACCATCCTGCACCCGGCACGTGGCACCGGGGGCGTGGGGGGCACGGGGAGCTTGGGGTGGCACTGGGGGTTTTGGGTGGCACGGGGAGTTTTGGGTGGCACTGGGAGTTTTGGGTGGCACGGGGAGTTTTGGGTGGCACTGGCATTTTTTGGGGTGGCACTGGGAGTTTTGGGCTCTTTCCCAGTGGATTTGGGAGATCCTCATCTGCATGAGGAGAGCAGAGCCCAGGGGTGGCACTGGCATTTTTGGGCTGTCACTGGGAGTTTTGGCTGTGGCACTGGGAGTTTTGGGTGGCACTGGGAGTTTTGGGTGGCATTGGGAGTTTTAGGGTGGCACGGGGAGTTTTGGGCTCTTTCCCAGTGGGTTTGGGGGATCCCGGTCTCTGTGAGCAGGGGCAGAGCCCGGGGGTGTCACTGGGGGGGTCTCCAGGAGCACTGGGAGCTCAGGGGACATCGAAGGGGCTGTGCCGGTCCCCCCCAGCAGGGACAGGAACAGGGGGGTCCCCGCTGACCCTGGGGGGATCCCTGCTGCCCCCGGGGGTCCCCGCTGACCCTGGGGGGTTCCCTGCTGACCCTGGGGTTCCCTGCTGACCCTGGGGGGTTCCCGCTGACCCTGGGGGGTTCCCGCTGACCCTGGGGGGTTCCCTGCTGACCCTGGGGGTCCCCGCTGACCCTCTGCTGCTCCCCCAGAACGGGAACATCACGGAGCTGCTGCTGAAGGAGGGCTTTGCCCGCTGCGTGGATTGGTCCATCGCCGTCTACACCCGCGGCGCCGACAAACTGCGCGCGGCCGAGAGGTGGGGGGGGATCCCGGGGATCCCTGCTGATCCCAGAGATCCCAGCTGATCCCAGCTGATCCCAGTGATCCCTGCTGATCCTGCTGATCCTGCTGATCCCTGCTGATCCCAGTGATCCCTGATGATCCCAGTGATCCCTGCTGATCCTGCTGATCCCGGGGATCCCAGTGATCCCAGTGATCCCTGCTGATCCCGGGGATCCCTGCTGATTCCTGCTGATCCCAGCTGATCCCAGTTATCCCTGCTGATCCCAGCTGATCCCGGGGATCCCAGTGATCCCTGCTGATCCCTGCTGATCCCTGCTGATCCCAGTGATCCCTGCTGATCCCAGTGATCCCAGTGCTCTCACTGATCCCAGCTGATCCCATCTGACCCCAGTGTTCCCAGTGATCCCTGCTGATCCCAATGCTCATAGTGCTCCCAGGTGATCCCAGCTGATCCCAGTGCTCCCAGCTGACCTCAGTGATCCCTGCTGATCCCAGTGTTCCCCGTGCTCCCAGCTGATCCCAGCTGATCCCAGTGTTCCCAGTGCTCCCAGCTGATCCCAGTGCTCCCAGCTGCATCCATGGGGTCCCCAGAGGGGCTCCGGCCCCCCCAGCCCCGCGTGGCTCATCGGGGGTGGGGTTGATGGGCCCCCCCCGGGGGTGGCAGGCCCGGTGTCCCAGCCCCGGTGTCCCACTGTCCCCACCCCCCCAGGTTTGCCAAGGAGCGCAAGCTGAGGATCTGGAGGGATTACGTGGCCCCCACGGCAAACCTGGACCAGAAGGACAAACAGTTCGTGGCCAAGGTGAGCGGGGCTGGGGGCTGCCAGGGGACCTTTGGGGACAGGGGGGCAGGGCAGGGGGGCCAGATCCCAGCCTGGCCTGGCCTGGCCTCTCCAGGGCTCTGCACAAAGCCCAGGGGGGATTCCCGGGGCTGGATCCCGGCCGTGGATCCCGGGGCGCTCCGGGGTCACCAGCAGGGCCGGAGGGGGAAGAGGAGCCGGGAGAGGGGAAGGAGCCCAGAGAGAGAGGGGGAGAGAGGGGGGGGGGGGAGCTTTGCGTTGTGGGCACGGCCTGGGGCCGTCTGTCCTGGTACCTTCTGTCCTGGTGCCATCCATCCTGGGCCTGTCCGCGCTGGGGCTGTCCATCCTGGGCCTGGCCTGGGGCTGTCCTGACACCTCACTCCGCTCATCCGGGGCCACAGGAATGGGCTGTGGCCCATCTCGATCGGTTCCCAATGTTCCCAGGGCAGTGGCTGCCCCATGGATCCGTTCCCAATGTTCCCAGGGCAGTGGCTGCCCCATGGATCCATTCCCAATGTCCCCAGGGCAGTGGCTGCCCCATGGATCCGTTCCCAATGTTCCCGAAGGTTGGAGATGCTGCTGAGCCTCTCCCGGTGGGTGCTGATGTGGGGTTCCCTGCCCCGTGCGGGTGGGAGGTGAAGCTGCGTGGGGCGGTCCCGGGCGGGCTCCGGGAGCTGCGGGCTCCGGGGGCCCGGGCAGGATCCGCGGGCTCAGCCCCGCTAGATGGAGCTGCCGCCTCGCCCAGGCAGCGGCCGCGGCGCCCGAGCCGCTGGAATCTCCCTGGGAATGGGCAGCGGCCGCGGTTCTTGGATAATCTGGTCCCGGAGCAGGGTCGGGGTCAGGGAGCTCCATCCAGCTCCTCCAGGCCTGCCGGGGTCAGCCGGGTGCTCCCGGGGGGAGGCAGGAATGGGATGGAGCCTGGCAGCCCCTGGGAAATGCAGGAATGGGATGGAGCCTGGCCCATCCTGGGAAATGCAGGAATGGGATGGAGCCTGGCCCGTCCTGGGAAATGCAGGAATGGGATGGAGCCTGGCAGCTCCTGGGAAATGCAGGAATGGGATGGAGCCTGGCCCGTCCTGGGAAATGCAGGAATGGGATGGAGCCTGGCAGCCCCTGGGAAATGCAGGAATGGGATGGAGCCTGGCAGCTCCTGGGAAATGCAGGAATGGGATGGAGCCTGGCAGCTCCTGGGAAATGCAGGAATGGGATGGAGCCTGGCAGCCCCTGGGAAATGCAGGAATGGGATGGAGCCTGGCCCGTCCTGGGAAATGCAGGAATGGGATGGAGCCTGGCAGCTCCTGGGAAATGCAGGAATGGGATGGAGCCTGGCAGCCCCTGGGAAATGCAGGAATGGGATGGAGCCTGGCAGCTCCTGGGAAATGCAGGAATGGGATGGAGCCTGGCAGCTCCTGGGAAATGCAGGAATGGGATGGAGCCTGGCAGCTCCTGGGAAATGCAGGAATGGGATGGAGCCTGGCAGCCCCTGGGAAATGCAGGAATGGGATGGAGCCTGGCCCGTCCTGGGAAATGCAGGAATGGGATGGAGCCTGGCAGCCCCTGGGAAATGCAGGAATGGGATGGAGCCTGGCAGCCCCTGGGAAATGCAGGAATGGGATGGAGCCTGGCAGCCCCCGGGGCGCTCCTGGTGCCGGGGGTTGAACGGAGCCGAGCTGGCAAAGCTCTGGAGCTGCCGGCACAGCCGGGGGCTGCTGGAGCTGCCCCAGCCCCGTCCCCGTGGGGAGGGTGGGAGCGGCTCCCGTGCTGGCTCCGCCGGCTGGGGTGTGCCTGGGGCAGGGCCAGAGCTCCCCAAAGCCGCCCGGGGCAGGGAGGGTTTGCTGGGCATTCCCGGTGGGAGCAGCGCGGGGGCACCGAGCTCGGGGGGGGCTCCGGGAGCCCGTCCCTGGCGGGCATCGGCACGTGGCTGTCCCCTCCCGGTGGCGGTGACAAGTGCCACCTGAGCAGGTGTCCCGTGGGCAGGGCAGGGCCGCGTGCCGGCGCTGGAAGGCCGGGAAGCGCCGCTGGCAGCGGTGCCAGGAACGGGGCCAGTGCCAGGAGCGGTGCCAGGAGCGGTGCCAGGACCGGTACCGGGAGCTGTGCCGGTGCTGGGAGCAGGGCCAGGAACGGTGCCGGTGCCAGGAGCAGTGCCAGGAGCGGTGCCGGTACTGGGAGCAGTGGCGGTACCGGGAGCGGTGCCAGGAGCGGTGCCGGTACCGGGAGCAGTGGCGGTACCGGGAGCGCTGCCAGGAGCGGTGCCGGTACCGGGAGCAGTGGCGGTACCGGGAGCGCTGCCAGGAGCGGTGCCGGTACCGGGAGCAGTGGCGGTACCGGGAGCGGTACCAGGAGCGGTGCCGGTACCGGGAGCAGTGGCGGTACCGGGAGTGGTACCAGGAGCGGTGCCAGGAACGGTTCCGGGAGCGGTACCAGGAGCGGTGCCGGTACCGGGAGCGCTGCCAGCGCCGTCGGTCACGCTGGGCTCAGCCGCCGGAGGGAGGGGGCGGCCGCTGCTCCCGGCGCTGCCGGGGCTTTGTGGGGCGGCTTTGGGATCGGGAGCGGAGGGGGTCCGGCTTCCCCCGGGCCGCGCGGGGATCGAGCCCCGGGCGCTGCGGAGCGGGGTCCCCGTGGGTTGGGGGGGGGGGGGGGGGCTGGGTTTGCAGGACGCCCCCAATTCCCTGGGGCCCCCCCCGGGCTGGGTCTGCGTTCCCCGGGAGCCCCCGCAGGCAGCGAGCCCCGCGTGCTGCTTCTCGGGGAGGAGGAGGAGGAGGCGGGGAATTTCTCCGCTCCCGCAGCTCTGGAATTTGGCCGGTGGCAGCCGCAGCCCCCCCTCCCCTCCCCTCCCCTCCCCTCGCATTTCGGTGTCACTTCGGGGCCTTTTTTTTTTTTTTTTTTTTTTTTTTTTTTTTAATTTATTATATTTTTTGCTTTTGCGCTCGCCCGGCATCGCGAGCGCCAGGGAAAACGAGGACAAACAAACGCCCAGCTCGGCGGTGCCGGTCCCGCAGCCCCGCACGTGTGCCCGGCCCGCCCGGGGCTCGGCCCGGGGCCGCGGGGACGGGCACGGAGCGGGGTGGGCAGGGACGGCGCCGGAGCCGCCTCCGAGCTCGGCACAACGGGGCTCGCTGGCAGCGGCGGAGCTGACGCAGGAGCTGCTGGAGGGGGCTGCAGGGAGGGGGAGGAGGAGGAGGAGGAAGATCCCAACCTGCCTTTGCACCGCGATCGAGCGCGGCAAACGGGCTCCGGCTCCTTTTGGGGGCGGGGGGCGCGGCCGTGCCTTTGGTGCCTTTTGGTGCCTTTTGGTGCCTTTTGGTGCCTTTGGTGAGCGGCCGGGAGCAGAGCGGAGCCGCGGAGGTGTCCGAGGGGGCCGGAGGGAGGCTCTCCTGCCGAAATCCCTACGTCAGCTGCTCCGGGAGCAGCGGGATTTGGGCCGGGCTGCGGAGCCGTGCCGGCGCTGGGCCCGAGCCATGCTCTGCAGGGGGGGCTGCGTCAGCCGCGCCCGGCCCCGCCAGCGGCGGCCCCGGCGGCTCCCGGCGCTGCCCCCGGCCCGTGGGGCTCAGCCCGGGCCCCCCGCTCCTCTCTGATCCCGCTTTTGATTCCCTCTGCCCGCGGCCGGAGCAGCCCCGGGGCTCGCTGGATGTGCCAGAGAGGAGCTGCTGCTGCTGTTCCCGAGCTGAGCCAGCGCCAGGCCCTGCCCAAACCCCTCTGGGGGGCGTTTTTGGGGTGGGGGGGGACACCCGAGCCTCTGCTGGTGCTCCCCGAGTGCCGCCGTCCTTGTCGGGGTGCAGGAGGTCACCCCCAGCTTTGGGGGTGCTGCTCCCTGTGCATGCCAGGGGTGGTGGGTGCTGTCCTGGGAGCAGCTGGGACACGTCCCCAGGGTGCCCAGGCATGGGGGTCCTTGTCCCCCACCCCAGCTCCTGGGGAGACCTTCCCTAAAGGTGGAATCCCTGGCACCCCAGGGTCACATCCCAGCCCCCCCAAGTTCCCATCCCAGCCCCCCAGGATCCCATCCCAACCCCCCAGGATCCCATCCCAACCCCCCAGGATCCCATCCCAGCCCCCCAAGTTCCCATCCCAGCCCCCCAGGGTCCCATCCCAGCCCCCAAGGTCCCATCCCAGCCCCCCAGGGCCCCGGGTGGGATCCCAGCCCTGTGTCTGTCCGTGGCCGTTGTTCCCGTGGCTCGGGAGCAGCGTTTGGGATCAGCTGGGATCGCCTTCAGGGCCCAGGGGCCGGGGTCTGTGGGGGCGGGGGGGCTGCTGCCAGAGCCCCGAAGGGTGGATGGAATTCCTGCTCCTCAGAGGAGGAGCCGCTTCCCTCTCCCTCCTCTGCTTCCTCCTCCTCCTCCTCCTCCTGCTGGGGCTGGAGCAGCCGGGCTGGGGGGTTCTGTGTCCGGTGCTGGTCCCGGTGCTGCCCCGCCCTGCGTGCCCCCGGTGCTGGGGACAAGCCGAGCCCGGGGTGGGGAGCGGGAGGCTTTGCTGTGCTCGGCTCTGGCAGCGAGGGAACAGCTCCGCGCTGATGGATGTGGACAGGCCCGGGAGCTGCCTGCCCGGGGCCGCGGCTGAGCGGGGTGAGCGGGGCCCGGCCGCTGCCGCGGGGACATCCCCGGCCCGCCCTCCCTGCCCCCGGCCCGGGGGACGTGCGAGGGCAGCAGCCGGAACGTGCTGGCTCTGCAAGAAACGGCTGCTGCAGAGCTTTACACAAATAATCCCTCCGAGCCCGGCACCGAAGGGCCCCGGGCGGGCGGGCAGGGGGGGGAGCCGCGGTGAACTCGGATCGGGGAAGGGGACAAAGGGCCCGGCCCCGTTCTGTGCGCTGGCACCGTGTCACCCACCCCCCCTGTCACCCCCCTGCCCGCCCTGAGGCTGCCCGGGGAGCGTGGGCACCCGGTGCCACCCTGCCCTGCCCTGTCCTGCCTGGGACTGGTGCCCCGTGGCAGCCCTGGCTCCAGGTGCTGTGTCCTGCTGTGTCCCTTGTCCTCCTGTGCCCCATGTCCTGCTGTGCCCCATGTCCTGCTGTGCCCCATGTCCTGCTGTGCCCCATGTCCTGCTGTGTCCCACGTCCTGTGTCCCATGTCCTGTGCCCCATGTCCTGTGTCCCTTGTCCTGCTGTGCCCCATGTCCTGCTGTGCCCCATGTCCTGTGTCCCACATCCTGTGCCCCATGTCCTGCTGTGCCCCATGTCCTGCTGTGTCCCATGTCCTGTGCCCCATGTCCTGTGTCCCTTGTCCTGCTGTGCCCCATGTCCTGCTGTGCCCCATGTCCTGTGTCCCACATCCTGTGCCCCATGTCCTGCTGTGCCCCATGTCCTGCTGTGTCCCATGTCCTGCTGTGTCCCATGTCCTGTGCCCCTTGTCCTGTGTCCCATGTCCTGTGTCCCATGTCCTGTGTCCCTTGTCCTGTGTCCTATGTCCTGCTGTGTCCCTTGTCCTGTGTCCCATGTCCTGTGTCCTATGTCCTGCTGTGTCCCTTGTCCTGTGTCCCATGTCCTGTGTCCCATGTCCTGTGTCCCTTGTCCTGTGTTCCTTGTCCTGTGTCCCATGTCCTGCTCTGTCCCACGTCTTATGCCCCATGTCCTGCTGTGCCCCATGTCCTGCTGTGCCCCATGTCCTGCTGTGTCCCTTGTCCTGTGCCCCATGTCCTGCTGTGCCCCATGTCCTGCTGTGCCCCATGTCCTGTTGTGTCCCTCGCCCTGCTGTGTCCCTTGTCCTCCAGCATCCCATATCCTACTCCATCCCGTGTCCTGCAGGGACCCTTTGCAATTGGGTCAGGGCCCTGCAGAGACCCTGGAGGTGCCTCTTGTCCCCTGCTGCCCCCCAGCTCTGTCCTGCCTGGGAGGCACAATGGCCCTGCTCCCTGTCCTGCTGCATCCCTGTCCTGCTGCATCCCTGTCCTGCTGCATCCCTGTCCTGCTGCATCCCTGTCCTGCATCCCTGTCCTGCATCCCTGTCCTGCTGTACCCTGTGTCCTGCTGCATCCCATATTCTGGTACGTCCTGTGTCCTGCTGCATCCCTGTCCTGCTGCATCCCTGTCCTGCTGCATCCCTGTCCTGCTGCATCCCTGTCCTGCTGCATCCTTGTCCTGCATCCCTGTCCTGCTGTACCCTGTGTCCTGCTGCATCCCGTGTCCTACATCTGTGTCCTGCTGCATCCATGTGCTGCTGCATTCTGTGTCCTGCTGTATCCCATATTCTGGTACATCCCATGAACTGCTCCATCCCTGTCCTGCTGCATCCCTGTCCTACATCTGTGTCCTGCTGCATGTCCTGCTGCATCCATGTGCTGCTGCATCCCATGTCCTGCTGTATCCCATATTCTGGTACATCCTGTGTCCTGCTGCATCCCTGTCCTACATCTGTGTCCTGCTGTATCCTGTGTCCTGCTGCACCCATATCCAGTTACATCCCATATCCAGCTGCATCCCATATCCTGCTACATCCCATATCCTGCTACATCCCATATCCCGCTGCATCCCCGTCCTGCCGCCTCCCGTGTCCTGCATCCCCCCGGGCAGCCGGCTCCTCCCCACAGCGCGGGCTCCCGTGAGTCCGTCCCGCCGGGAGGGGCCCGGCCCGGCCCCGCTGCTGCTGCTGCTCCCGCACGGATCCGATCCGATCCGGGCCGGGCCGTGCCGGGAGCCGCTGGAATGCCGGGAGCCGCTGGCCGGCTGCTGCTGCCTCCTGCCAGGGAAGAAATGAGATGTGACCGCGGCTCCCGCGGCTCGGCGGGGCAGGGCAGGGCAGGGCAGCATGTGCCGGCTGGGTAATGGAGCGCGGGATCTGCCCCCGGAGCTGACCCGCAGCGGCCCCGGCAGCGGCAGCTCCGCTCCGCGTCCCGCTTTTCCCGAGGCTCGGGCGGGAGGAAGGAGAGCGGCCGCTCCCCGCTCGCCCCTGGGTGCCCTGGAGCGTGAGATTGGATTACTCCACTTGGCAGGCGAGCGGCTTTGGGCTGCTCCTGCCGAGGAGAATTCCGGGAGAATTCCGGGAGCGGGACCTTCCCGGGGGCTCTGCTGTGCCCCGGCGATGCTCGGGCTCTGCTGGGATCTGAATCCCTGCGAGCCCGCCCTGCCCCCGGCCCGGAGCGCCGGGCACGGGGGTGGGATCAGCTCCTGCCTGCCTGCGGCTCTGGGGAGGGGTGGGGATCATCAGGGATGTGTGGGGTTGGGGTTATTGGGTACCTATGGGATTGGAGTTATCAGGATGTGTGGGGTTGGGTTATCAGGGATGTGTGGGATTGGGGTTATCAGGATGTGTGGGGTTGGGGTTATCAGGGATGTGTGGGGTTGGGGTTATCAGGATGTGTGGGGTTGGGGTTATCAGGGATGTGTGGGGTTGGGGTTATCAGGATGTGTGGGGTTGGGTTATCAGGGATGTGTGGGATTGGGGTTATCAGGATGTGTGGGGTTGAGGTTATCAGGGATGTGTGGGGTTGGGATCATTGGGGAAGTGTGGGGTTGGGGTTATCAGGGTGTGTGGGGTTGGGGTTATCAGGGAGCAGCAGCAGCAGTGGGGGGTCCCCTTTGCGCTGGGGGGTCTGGGTTGTGCTGGGCAGGCAGGGGAAGGTCCCTGTCCTGCCCGTGGGAGAGCTGGGAATGGTGAACCCAGGTGTGCTGAGCCCCACTGGGATCCTCCTGCTGCGAGAGCTGGGGGTGCTCACCTGGAGAGGGGAGAGCTCCAGGGAGAGCTTCCAGCACATTCCAGGGGCTCCAGGGGCTCCAGGGGAGCTGCAGAGGAGCTGGGGACAAGGGACAGAGGGCCAGGAGCCAGGGAATGGCTGCCCAGGGCCAGAGGGCAGGGCTGGCTGGGAGCTTGGGCAGGAATTGCTGCCTGGGCTGGGATTGCCAGAGCAGCTGTGGCTGCCCCTGGAGCCCTGGCAGTGCCCAAGGCCAGGCTGGGCCCTGGGGCTGGGAGCAGCCTGGGGCACTGGGAGGTGTCCCTGCCAGGGCAGGGGTGGCACTGGGGGGGCTCTGGGGTCCCTTCCCACCCAGCCCACCCCAGGATCCCCTGACTTTGTGATCCTGATTGGTTTTGCTCCCTGAGCATCCCCCCGGTGCTCCTGCCCCTCTGGGATGAGGCCCAGGGGCCGAGCCCTGGCAGGGGACACACGGGGCTGGCAGTGCCACTTGTCACCGTCCCGGGAGCCACAGTCCCCTGGGGACACCCAGGACAGCCGGGATGGGGCTGGAGCCGCTCTCGGTGCTGGGGAGGCAGCCAGGGTGGCAGAGCTGGTGGCACCTGGCCCTTGGTGTGCCCAGGTGTGCCCGGGAGTGCCCAGCTGTGCCTGGTGTGCCCGGGTGTGCCCGGGCGTGCCCAGCTGTGCCCAGGTGTGCCCGGGTGTGCCCAGCTGTGCCCGGCTGTGCCCGGGTGTGCCCGGCTGTGCCCAGGTGTGCCCAGGTGTGCCCAGGTGTGCCCGGCTGTGCCCGGGTGTGCCCGGCTGTGCCCAGGTGTGCCCGGGTGTACCCAGCTGTGCTCAGCTGTGCCCGGGTGTGCTCAGCTGTGCCCAGGTGTGCCCAGCTGTGCCCAGGTGTGCCCAGGTGTGCCCGGGTGTGCCCGGGTGTGCCCAGGTGTGCCCAGCTGTGCCCAGCTGTGCCCAGGTGTGCCCAGGTGTGCCCGGGTGTGCCCGGGTGTGCCCAGGTGTGCTCAGCTGTGCCCAGCTGTGCCCAGGTGTGCCCAGGCTCAGCTCTGTCTCTGTCCCCAGGTGATGCAGGTGCTCAACGCCGACGCCATCGTGGTGAAGCTCAACTCCGGGGACCACAAAACCATTCACCTGTCCAGCATCCGGCCACCGCGGCTCGAGGGGGACATCGCACAGGTGACACCGCGGGGAGGGGCACGGGGAGGGGACAGGGAGGGGACAGCGCCTGGGGACAGGGAGGGGACCGCGCCTGGGGACACCGCGGGAACAGGCACGGGGAGGGGGCAGCGCCTGGGGATGGGGAGGGAACAGCGCCTGGGGACAGCGCCTGTGGACACTGCCTGGGGACACTGCGCGGACAGGGAGGGGACAGTGCCTGGGGACCGCGCCTGGTGACACCGCGGGACTGGCATGGGGAGGGGGCAGCGCCTGGGGATGGGAAGGGAACAGCGCCTGGTGACACCGCGGGGACAGTGCCTGGGAACAGCGCCTGGGGACACCGTGGGGACAGGGAGGGGACAGTGCCTGGGAACAGTGCCTGGTGACACCGTGGGGACAGGGAGGGGATGGGAAGAGGATGGGCAGGGGGCCGGGATGGTCTCGGCGTGGAGACCCCTCCCCGTGGGGCTCCTGCCCTCTGTGGGATGGGCAAGCCTCCCTTTCCCCTCCTGTGGGAGCCCCATCCCATGGCTGGCAGGAGCCTGGCAAGGGCTGGAGCTGCCCTGGTGGCCGCGGGGAGATGGACCCGTCCCTCTTTCCCTGCCTCAGTTTCCCCGCTCGGTTCCGTGGGTGCTGCTCAGGGATGTGCTGTCCCCGGGGGGGGCTGCAGAGCTGCTGGGGATGATTCCAAGGGGTGAATTCCTCCTTCGGTTCTCCTTCCCCCCGGGGCCGTGGGGAGGAGCAGCAGCTGCAGCGTCCTCGGGCTGCGGGGACACCGGGGACACCGGGGACACCGGGGCTGCCTCGTGACCGGCGGGGCCGGGCCGGGCCGGCTCTCGGGGGCGGGGAGGGCTTTGGAAGCCAGCCGCCTTTGTTCCCGCACGGTTTGCTGCCTGCTGGCTGTGCCCGAGGCTGCCCGGGGCCACCGGGGACATGAAAGCGCCAGGGGCAGCCGGGGCCGGGCACCGCGAGCGCCCTTGACCCGGGAACGGGCCCGGGAACGGGATGTGGCTGAGAGCCCTGGGCCCTGCTGGGAGCCCGGGAGCCGGGCCAGGAGCTGGGCCAGGAGCTGGGCCAGGAGCTGGGCCAGGAGCTGGGCCAGGAGCTGGGCCAGGAGCTGGGACAGGAGCTGGGCCAGGAGCTGGGCCAGGAGCTGGGCCAGGAGCTGGGACAGGAGCTGTGCCAGGAGCTGGGCCAGGAGCTGGGCCAGGAGCTGGGCCAGGAGCTGGGACAGGAGCTGGGCCAGGAGCTGGGCCAGGAGCTGGGCCAGGAGCTGGGACAGGAGCTGGGCCAGGAGCTGGGACAGGAGCTGGGCCAGGAGCTGGGCCAGGAGCTGGGCCAGGAGCTGGGCCAGGAGCTGGGACAGGAGCTGGGACAGGAGCTGGGACAGGAGCTGTGCCAGGAGCCGGGACAGGAGCCGGGACAGGAGCCGGGCCAGGAGCTGGGCCAGGAGCTGTGCCAGGAGCTGGGCCAGGAGCTGGGACAGGAGCTGTGCCAGGAGCTGGGCCAGGAGCTGTGCCAGGAGCTGGGACAGGAGCTGGGACAGGAGCTGTGCCAGGAGCTGGGCCAGGAGCTGTGCCAGGAGCTGTGCCAGGAGCTGGGCCAGGAGCTGGGCCAGGAGCTGTGCCAGGAGCTGGGCCAGGAGCTGGGACAGGAGCTGTGCCAGGAGCTGGGCCAGGAGCTGTGCCAGGAGCTGGGACAGGAGCTGGGACAGGAGCTGTGCCAGGAGCTGGGCCAGGAGCTGTGCCAGGAGCTGTGCCAGGAGCTGGGACAGGAGCTGGGACAGGAGCTGTGCCAGGAGCTGGGCCAGGAGCTGTGCCAGGAGCTGGGCCAGGAGCTGGGCCAGGAGCTGGGCCAGGAGCTGGGCCGGGAGCTGGGACAGGAGCTGTGCCAGGAGCTGGGCCAGGAGCTGGGCCAGGAGCTGGGCCAGGAGCTGGGCCAGGAGCTGGGCCAGGAGCTGGGACAGGAGCCGGGCCAGGAGCCGGGCCAGGGAGCAGGGCTCAGGGCTCAGGGCTCAGGGCTCAGGGAGCAGGAGGGCTCAGGGCCTGTGGCACACACGGAGCAGCCCTGGCTGCGCTCAGAGCGCGGTGCTGTGCCCGAAATGAGGATCAGGTGTGGCACAGAGTGAGTCCCCTTCACCCCCTCACAGCTCCAGGAGCTGGGATGAGGGATCAGCCCCTGTGCCAGAGTCCCCTTCACCCCTCACAGCTCCAGGAGCTGGGATGAGGGATCAGCCCCTGTGTCAGAGTCCCCTTCACCCCCTCCCAGCCCCAGAGCTGCTCCAGGAGCCGGGATGTGGCCCCGGTGCCTGTGTCCCCCGTGGGGCAGCACTGTGGGTGCAGGAGCCGGGCCCTTCCCGCTGCCTCCCGCGATCCCGGCCCAGCAGGGGCTCCTCAGGGCAGGGATTTAGCCCCGGGCTGCTGCTGCTGCTGCTTCTCCCTCTGTGACTCCCGAGACCTGCAGAGCGCCTGCCTCGTTCCTGGCACATCCCTGCTCCTCCTCCTCCTCCTCCTCCTCCTCCTCCTCCTCCTCCTCCTCCTCCCCCAGCACCTCTGGAGATGCCCGGAGAGCTCCTGGGAGGGCTCCTGCCCCTGCCAGGCCAGCCTTGCTCCAAACCCACCTTTCCCAGGCTGTTTTTTCCATCCCGGAGCACCGCGGGCCGGGCCGGCCCTGCCGCTCCCGAGGTGACCCCGCGTTGCTGTGGGAAGTGGAATTTGGAAATTCCCATTTTTTTATTTTTTTTTTCGGTTCCGGCCTCCCCGTGGTGCCGCCTTTGTTGCGGCCCCGCGGAGGAGCGATGGAAAAACTTCCCGGCTCGGCCTCTCCCCGCTGCTCCCGGGGGGCTCCCGGGGGGCTGCCGGGGGCTGCCGGGGGCTGCGGGATCCCCTCGGGAGCGGCCGCAGTCTCCAAGGAGACTGCAGAGAGAAAGCAGAAAAGCAGAAAAGCAGAAAAGCAGAAAGGCAGCGGCTCCCCCGCCGCGCCGCCGGATGGAGCCGCTGGAAAATCCTCGGCCCCGGAACGCGGGCGGTGCTCGGCTCCTCCCCGGGGCCGGCGGCTGCTGGGGGCTGCGGGGGGACCCCTCAACGTGGGCTCCGTGCCCCCCGAGGCCGGGGTGTCCCTGTGCATCCTTGGCATGCCAGTGTCACATCCGAGCCCCCCAGGATCCCATCCCAACCCCCCAAGTTCCCATCCCAGCCCCCCAGGATCCCATCCCAGCCCCCCAGGGTCACATCCCAGCCCCCCAAGTTCCCATCCCAGCCCCCCAAGTTCCCATCCCAGCACCCCCAAGTTCCCATCCCAGCCCCCCAAGGCCCCATCCCAGCCCCCCAGGATCCCATCCCAGCCCCCAGGGCCCCGGGTGGGATCCCAGCCCTGTGTCTGTCCGTGGCCGTTGTTCCCGTGGCTCGGGAGCAGCGTTTGGGATCAGCTGGGATCGCCTTCAGGGCCCAGGGGCCGGGGTCTGTGGGGGCGGGGGGGCTGCTGCCAGAGCCCCGAAGGGTGGATGGAATTCCTGCTCCTCAGAGGAGGAGCCGCTTCCCTCTTCCCTCCTCTGCTTCCTCCTCCTCCTCCTCCTCCTGCTGGGGCTGGAGCAGCCGGGCTGGGGGGTTCTGTGTCCGGTGCTGGTCCCGGTGCTGCCCCGTGGGGGTGTCCCCGTGGTCCCCCCTGTCCTGGGATGCTCCCGTTAAATCCCAGATATTTCTCCCTGGCTTTCATCCTCCCGTAGCTCCGTCACGTTTCCGTCCCTGGCGCCGTCATTAATTAGCCAGCAGTGCAATTAACGATGGGTTCACTCCTCCCCGTTGCACACCAGCGGTTCAAACTGTGGAACCAACACCCAAGGGTTCCACAAGGGGCCAAACCCACCCTGGCTGGGGCTGGGGCTGGGGCTGGGGTGGGACCCCCATCCCGGGTGCCCTTCCAGAGGTGGATCCGGGGCGCAGGGAGCGTTCACGGCCCTGGGCACGGATCCGAGCTCAGCTGGGACATCTGGGACCCCCGTGGGATGGGTCAGGAGCTACAGAACCTGCATGGGAGGGTTTAGGACATCTGAGCATTTATTGAAAATCCACCCCTGGAGGGGTCAGGCTCTGCCCCCAGGGCACAGGGACAGGAGGAGAGGGAACGGCCCCAGGCTGGGCCAGGGGAGGCTCAGGGGGGGCAGCAGCAGGAATTTCCCCATGGAAAGGGGGCTCAGGCCTTGGGAGTGCCCAGGGAGGGTTGCAGTGCCCATCCCTGGAGGTGCCCAGGGAGCTCCTGGGTGTGGCTCTGGATTGGGGACAAGGTGGAACTCAGTGACCTCGGTGGGCTTTCCCAGCCTCAGCCATCCCGGGATTCTGCCATCCATAGGAACATCCCTACCTTTATTAATGTGCAATACAAGGTGTATAAAACACAATTTGGGGCTCCCCTGGAAGGTTTTTCCCCCCGGTGCCCCTCTGTGGGCTCTGCTGCCACCGGGGCAGCCGCAGCAGCAGCAGCAGCAGGACGTGGCAGCTCCGTGGGGAATCCCGTCCCAGACCTGCCGGGCGCTAATTGCTGCCGCGGGCGCTAATTGCTGCCAGGGCCGGGCCTGCAGGAGATGGGAGGTGACAGCCGGGGAAGGGAGGGATGGGATCCTGCAGCCTTTCATCTCCAGCCTTTCATCCCCTGGATGGATCCCGGGCTGGGAGCGGCACCGAGGGGCTCGGGAGCAGCTGGGAAACCTCCCCCGGGGGGCTGGGATCCTCCTTGGGAGGGCTGGGATGGCTGGGAAAGCCTCTGGAAAGGCTGGGGACGCACTGGGATGGCTGGAATCTCTTACTGGGATGGCTGGAGACTCTTACTGGGATGGCTGGAGATTCTTACTGGGATGGCTGGAGACTCTTACTGGGATGGCTGGAGATTCTTACTGGGATGGCTGGAGACTCTTACTGGGATGGCTGGAATCTCTTACTGGGATGGCTGGAGACTCTTACTGGGATGGCTGGAGATTCTTACTGGGATGGCTGGAGACTCTTACTGGGATGGCTGGAGACTCTTACTGGGATGGCTGGAATCTCTCTGGGATGTGGCTCCCATCTGGGACTGCAGACATGGGATGCTCCAATCCCTGGGATTCTCCAATCCCTGGGATGCTCCAATCCCTGGGATGCCCCAATCCCTGGGATGCCCCAATCCCTGGGATTCCCCAATCTCTGGGATACCCCAATCCTTGAGATTCTCCAATCCCTGGGATGCTCCCAGATTTTGGGGGATCTCCATTCCCTTTCCCAGCCCCAGCCCCGCCGGCTGCTCAGGCGGAAGGTTCTGGATGGCGGCAGCGGCGGCACCAATCTGCTCCAATCCCCGGGTTATTTATCTAAATTGATCTCTTAATTGGGAATTCTCCGGAGGAGGGGGAGTGGAGCACACGGATCCTGCTGGAAGGAGAAGAGCAGGGAACACGCAGCCAGCCGGGGGTGGGCTGGGGGCTGGGCAGGGAGGGGCTCTGGGGTTTGGGGGCTTTTGGGATCGCTGGAAATGGGGTTGGGGGCAGAGATCCCCCGGCTCCTGTCCCTGCCGGGCTCAGGCTGCCCCCGGGGCTGTGGGGTTTCTCCAGGGATTGTCGGGGTGGCCTCGGGGCACTTCCAGGTGTCTTTTCCAGGGATGCAGAGCTGAGGCTCTCTGGTTTTCCGTGTTTTTTCCCCTGGATGGTGGCTCATTCCTGTGCCTCTGCCCCACAGCAGTGCTGGGCAGGGATCCTGGGGCCCTGCAGGCAGGATTTGGGGTGGGGGCTCCTGGTGCTCCGGCCTCTGGAGGGGTGGGAGCCTCCCAGAGCTGCCACCACCCCGGCAGGGAAAAGCTGGCGGCGCAGGGAAGCTGGAAATGGCTTCAGAACGAGGGAGAACAGATGGATTTGGGCTCGGGTGGTTTTTTTGTGGTTTTTTTTTTTTCCCAGCTCTCAGAGGAGCTGCCTGCAGGTTCCTTGGCTTTCTGCTGTGATTCCAAAGGCAGGGAGCTGCTGGCATCATCCGGGCTGGAATGTGGGACACGGCAGGCTGCTCCCGGGGCCGGGGCCGGGGCTGGGGGGGATTCCCGGGGCTGTGTCCCCCAGATCCCGCTGGCTCCAGGGCTCCCGGAGGTGCCGGGGTTTGGCTGCCGAGCTCGGGATTTTTGTGTCCCTCGTTCCCTGGGGCTGTGGCCGCTCCCTCTGCTCATCCTGCCCCATCCCAGCAGATCTCAGCAGGGAGCGTGTTACCCAGCCCCATCAAAGCTGGTGCTGCCTCTGCTCCTTTCCCTGCCCCTGGCTGCTTCCCGGCTTTGTTCCTGCGGGGTTGGCAGAGCTCTGTTCCAGCGAGCCGGAGCCTGGAGCTGGGCAGGGCAGGGAGTGACCTTGGGGCCAAGGGCAGCCCGGCCCCGGAGCTGGGCTTTGGAGGCTGCTCCGCTTGGATTCATAACCCCGCGGGAGAGCCGGGGAAGAAGGAGCTGGGAAAGATCCCATCCCACCCGTTTTTAGCAACGCCAGCTGCTCCAGCCCTGGAAAAGAGCCGCTGCTGCTGCTGGCGGCTCGGAGCCACCCCGTGCAGAGCCCGGGGGCCCGTGGGTGCCGCTCGGCAGATGGTCTGCAGGTGTCGGCCGGGAGCTTTTCCAGGGAGCAGCCAGCTGGGGTTTGGGGAAGAGGGCGGCTGCTGCACGGCTCGGCAGCGGGAGCCGGGAGCGGGGAGCGCTCGCCGGGCCCTGCAGGGGCTGCGCTGGCACCCTGGGGAGCGCGGGCGGTGCCACAGCCCTGCCAGCGAGGAGGGGCTGGCACCGGGAGCCTGCTCCAGGCTCGGTGGGCTCTGCCAAAGCCTCCCGGGAAGGGAGGGAGGGAGGGAGGGAGGCGCCGGCACAAATCCCCTGTGGATCTCAGATCCTCTGGGATTTTACCGAGAGCAGCCAGGTGACAGTGACACCTGGATGGGGGGACAATGTCCAGGAGGGGCTGCAGAGGGGCTGGGGACAAGGGACAGAGGGCCAGGAGCCAGGGAATGGCTTCCCAGGGCCAGAGGGCAGGGCTGGCTGGGAGCTTGGGCAGGAATTGCTGCCTGGGCTGGGATTGCCAGAGCAGCTGTGGCTGCCCCTGGAGCCCTGGCAGTGCCCAAGGCCAGGCTGGGCACTGGGGCTGGGAGCAGCCTGGGACACTGGGAGGTGTCCCTGCCAGGGCAGGGGTGGCACTGGGGGGCTCTGGGGGCCCTTCCCACCCAAACTATCCCGGGATTTTATGATTCCAACATTCCTGGCTGAGGAAGAACTGGGGAAGGATCCCTTAATTTGGGCTGGGGCGCTTCCCGAGGGGCTTTGACCCCGCTGGCAGCCCCAGCCCGGCCCCAAACCCGGCCCCAAACCCCTCTGTGGGGGCAGCAGGGCCCTTCCAGGGAGTGAAGGGGGGAAGCAGCCCGGGAGGTCAGGGCTGTCCCCATGGCAGGGGTGGCACTGGGGGGGTCCCTCAGGGTCCCTTCCCAGCCGCAGCATTCCCTGGTAAGGAGCCTGCAGGAACCCCAGCTGGGCCGAGCCCCCCCATCGTGTCCCCCCCCCGGCGTTGTCGTTGTCCCCGTGGGTGCCGCGGGGACGGGGCCGGGAGGCGCTGCCGGGGCTGCGGGGTCGGAGCGGGGCCGGGCCCGCCGGGAGCGCCCGAGGGGGGAATCGCCCGGCGAGCAGCTTGTGCGGCGCAGGGTTTGTACTACACAAATTGCTCCGCACTCAACGAGCATGAAAGATTAACGAGGAACAAAGCCATGAACTCATCCGGGCCCGCTGCCGCTAAATTACAGCTACAGGGATCACGGCAGCTCATCCGCGGCTCCTGTAACCGAACTGATTTGCCGGCTCCGAGAGCCCCGCACGCGACTTGGAATGGATTCTGAATATTTGGCGGAGCCGAGGAGAAGGAGGCGCGGGGGGCACCGGAGTTCCCGGCTCACTATTTAATGTGGGAGCTGGGAGGAGACGAGTGCGAGGCAGCGCGTTCTGGGAACCGGGGATGTGCCCTCCGGGCAGCGAGTGCTGCGCCGGGAGGAGAGATTTGGGGAAAAGGGATCGGGGAAAAGGGATCGGGGAAAAGGGATTGGGGAAAAGGGATGGGGGAAAAGGGATGGGGGAAAAGCGATTGGGGAAAAGGGATGGGGGAAAAGGGATGGGGGAAAAGGGATGGGGGAAAAGGGATTGGGGAAAAGGGATTGGGGAAAAGCGAGTGGGGAACAGGGATCGGGGAAAAGGGATCGGGGAAAAGTGATCGGGGAAAAGGGATGGGGGAAAAGGGATCGGGGAAAAGGGATCGGGGAAAAGGGATTGCGGAAAAGCGGTTGGGGAAAAGGGATCAGGGAAAAGGGATTGGGGAAAAGGAATGGGGGAACAGCGATCGGGGAAAAGGGATCAGGGAAAAGGGATTTGGGGAAAAGCGATGGGGGAAAAGCGATGGGGGAAAAGCGATGGGGGAAAAGGGATCGGGGAAAAGGGATTGGGGGAAAAGGGATCGGGGAAAAGGGATCGGGGAAAAGGGATCAGGGAAAAGGGATCGGGGAAAAGGGATCAGGGAAAAGCGATGGGGGAACAGCGATTCGCTTTGCATCTGCGGCTGCCGAGCCTCCCGCCGCTGCCCGGGTGGTTGCCGCCTGCAGCAGCAGCAGCAGCCGCTCGCTCGGTGTTTAATCCGCGCCTCCGGACTGCGGCAGCGCGGGGTGTTCAATTCCGCCCCGGGGGCAGGAGGGAGGGAGCCAGGGGCCGGCTCTGCATGTTTGCCCTGCCCGGCCGGGCCGCGAGCAAATGTCCAAAGAAGCGCGGAGGCGGCTCCCGGGGGAGCTGCCCGCGCCAGGTACACGGCGCGCTCGGGGCCGGCTTTATTTGCGAGCTGGCACGCTCGGGTTCCTGTATGGATTACAGCTGCTGGCATCGCAGGGAATCGCTCACGGCTCAGGGAGCAGCAGCGGAACGGGAGCAGCCTGCAGCCCGGAGCGCTGGAGCGGCAGCAGCGGCGGCGGCAGGAGCCGGGCTGGTGCCGGAGCAGCCGGGCAGCCCCGCAGCCGGCCGGGCAGGAGCTGCCAGCAATTACCGAGCAGCTTCTCCAGGAAGGAGGCGGCAGCAGCAGCTCGGGGAGGCCCCGGGGCCGCGCTGCTGCGAGCAGGCCCCGCTCTCAGCCCATCTGCAGCCTGGCAGAGCCGTCCCTGGGGCCGCGGCCGTGCCCGGCTCCCTCCCCGGCCGCCTCCCGCTAAGTGCTGCCGCTCCCCCGCCGTAATCGCCGCCGGCTGTTGTGACACCGGCGCCGGGAGGGGGCTGCGGGCACCTGCCAGCTCGCATTGCCGCCGATGCTGCTCCAGCCTCCGCTCCGGGAGCCGCTGCAGAGCTTTGGGCCCTGCCCAGCCCCGGCTGCTTTGCCGCTCGGCTGGCTGAGCGTGCAAACGCTGCCGGGGGAGCGAGCGCGGCTTTGACCTTCGGAGCCGCTCCTCGGGAGCCGCTGGAATTCCTCAGCGCAGGGAAAATCGCGCTGAGTTGGAGCCGAGCCTGGGCGCTGGCACGGAGCTGAGCTCTGCGATTAAACGCTCGGGCCCCGGTGCCTGGGGGATCGATCCCCGATCGCCGGGCGGGGGTTCAGCCTCGGCGCCGGCTCCGTGCCCATCGCCCGGCCCCGGGAGCCTCTGCTGCCCGCGGGAGGCGCGCACGGCTCCGCATCCGGGCCGAGGGGACACTGGGGACACAGCCGGGCAGGGAGGGGACACGCGGGCAGGGCAGCTCCGGCCCCAAGGCCTGGCCCGGCCTCACATCCCAGCCACCAATTCCCTGCTGCTCCCGGCTCCCAGGGCTCCTGGGGGTCCCGGCGGGGCCAGGGCTCCGTGTTTGTCCCGGGACAGCCGCCCCCTCCCTGCTGGGAGCCTCCCCAGCCTGGCTCGGGGCCGGGAGCCGTGGGAACGCCCCCATTGCTGCCCCTCCCGGGATCGGGAATCGTGAATATTCGGGGTCGGGAATCGTGAATATTCCCCTTCCTTAGCACCGGCTCGTTCAGTGCCAGACGTTTGGAGAGTGAGGGTGGGATGGGATGGGATGGGATGGGATCCATGGGATGGGATCCATGGGATGGGATGGGATGGAGGGGGGATGGATTGGGAGCGTCCCTCGCTGGCACCTGCAGCCCCCAGCCCCTTCCCCCAGCTGGAGCTCCTGCACTGTGGTGGCACCGGCCGTCCCTGGGGACACCGGGAGCACCTCAGGGCCTCCCAAAATTCCCAGGGCAGGTGGGGCCCCTTGGGAAGGGCTTTCCGTGGAGGAGCTGCCCTGGATCTGCGGGGCTCGGTGCTGAGGAGGGGCTGGGCCCCTGGTGGCACAGGGGCGGCGTGGCCTGGCACGGCCCCAGTGTCACCGTGGGTGTGCTGAGGTGTCCCAGTGTCACCGTGGGTGTGCTGAGGTGACCTGGGCTGTGCCAGGGGCTGGGCTGGGCCTTGGATCTGCTCTCTGCTGTGGCTGATGGATCCATCCTGCCCGTACCAGGGATCCATCCTGCCCGTGCCAGGGATCCATTCTGCCTGTACCAGGGATCCATCCTGCCTGTGCCAGGGATCCATCCTGCCCGTGCCAGGGATCCATTCTGCCTTTTCCCAGACCCTGGTGCAGCGCAGCCCTGTGGGGCAGGCGAGGGGGTCTCAGAGTGTCCTGTGAGCAGGGAGGGCTGGCAGTGACAGTGACAGTGGCAGTGGCAGTGGCAGTGACAGTGGCAGTGACAGTGACAGTGGCAGTGGCAGTGACGGTGACAGTGACAGTGGCAGTGACAGTGACAGTGGCAGCTCGGGGTGTCCCCCGTCCCAGGCCCCGCAGAGCGGAGGCAGCTCCATCCTCCAGAGCTCTTCCCTCGCTCCCGGCCCCGCTGTCCTACTTTTCTCCGGCTGCTTTTCCTCCTTCCCTCCGTCACGTGCGGCCGGGCTGGGAGCGCTGCCGGGAGCTCCGGCTCCGGGCCGGCCTCGCTCCCGGCTGCTCCCGGTCCCGGCTGCTCCCGGTTCCTGCCCCGGCCCCGGCCTCGCTCCCGGCTGCTCCCGGTCCCTGCCCCGACCCCGGGCTCGCTCCCGGCTGCTCCCGGTCCCGGCTGCTCCCGGCACCCCCGGTCCCTGCCCTCACCCCGGGCTCTCTCTCAGCTGTTTGGGGTCCTGCACCCCCTGTTTGGGGTCCTGTATCCCCCTTTGGGGTCCTGTACCCCCGTTTAGGGTCCTGTACCCCCCGTTTGGGGTCCTCTATCCCCTGTTTGGGGTCCTGTACCCCACTGGGGGGTCCTGTATCCCCATTTAGGGTCCTGTACCCCCCGTTTAGGGTCCTCTATCCCCTGTTTGGGGTCCTGTATCCCCTTTGGAGTCCTGTACCCCCATTTGGGGTCCTCTACCCCCTTTGTGGTCCTGTACCCGCCTTTGGGGTCCCTGTTTGGGGTCTCCCAGCCGGGCCGCTGATGCCCTGGAGCTCCCACCCGGGGCCGTGCTCAGGGGTCCCGGGGGACGCTGCAGCTGCAGCTCCTGCTGATGAGGCCAACAACTTCATTAACTTCATCTGCCTAATTGGGAGCAGCCTCTGCCGGGACCTGGGGCATCCCCGCTCCGGGAAAGGCCAATTCCTGTGGCTCAGGAGCAAATTCCTGGGCTGGAGCCCTCAGGGAATTCCCGAATGGGCTTTGGGAGCCGTTCCTGAGGAGTTCCGGGGGCTGGAGCTCTGTGTGCTCCTCTTCCCGTGGGTCACCAGCCCAGGGGTTTGGCCTTGGCTGGGCTGGGATCCCAGAGAGCTGGGAAGGGGCTGGAGCCCCAGGAGGGGCTGGGGGAGCTGGGGAGGGGCTGGAGCCCCAGGAGGGGCTGAGGGAGCTGGGAAGGGGCTGGAGCCCCAGGAGGGGCTGAGGGAGCTGGGAAGGGGCTCAGCCTGGAGCAAAGGAGGCTCAGGGGGGCCCTGGTGGCTCTGCACAGCTCCTGCCAGGAGGGGACAGCCGGGGGGGTCGGGCTCTGCTCGCAGGGCACAGGGACAGGAGGAGAGGGAACGGCCCCAGGCTGGGCCAGGGGAGGCTCAGGGTGGGTTTTGGGGGGAATTCCCTCCTGGAAGGGGCTGTGCAGCCCGGGCACAGGGGTGGGGTCCCCATCCCTGCAGGGATTTCAAACCCTGCGGAGGTGGCACCTGGGGACAGGGGCAGTGGTGGCCCTGGCAGTGGGACTGGATGGGCTCCGAGGCTTTTCCAGCCTCGCTTGTCCCCCTAAGGAGCCACTTCTGTCAGCAGCCCCTGGCTGTGCCCTCTGTCCCTCGGTGCCACCAGAGCCACCAGCTCCTGGCACTCGAGTGGCTCTCGGGGGCTGGAGTGGGGACAGGGAGGGAGCTGGAGAGGCTGGAGGGGCAGGGGAGGCTGCAGCAGCCGAGTTCCCACTCGAGGCGTCGCTCCCCGAGCCTGCACCCGCTCGGGGCTGCCTGCGAGTGTCCCCGCGGTGTCACCGGGAGCCGCCCGTCCCCGCAGCCCTCGGCGCTGGCACCTCCCTGGGGCTGTCGCTGCTCCCGGGGTCGTTCCCAGCCCCGCCGGGCTCCCGGGACGCCGGGAAGGAGCTCCCGAGCGCTCCTGCCCTTCCCGGTGCCACCCCGGCAGGGTCCCGGGATGGATTCCCCACCCGGCAGGGTCCCCGGGGTGGATTCCCCGCCCTGCAGGATCCCCGGGGTGGATTCCCCGCCCGGCAGGGTCCCCGGGGTGGATTCCCCACCCTGCAGGGTCCCTGGCAGGTCAGCCGGGGCTGAACCGCGGTGTGACACGGCTGAGGAGCCACCGCCCCTTCTCTGCTCCGGTGTCCCGGGGGCAGGAGCTTCCCTGGATCCCTGGGAGCTTCCCTGCCCCGGGTGGGATCCCTGGGAGCTTCCCTGGATCCCTGGGAGCCTCCCTGCTCTGGGTGGGATCCCTGGGAGCCTCCCTGCCCCGGGTGGGATCCCTCCCCAGTGCTCAGCTCTGCTCCGGCCCGAGGCCCCACCCTGGGCACTGCGGTGTCCCTGTCCCCTGTCCCTGCTCTGTCCCTGTCCCTGCTCTGTCCCTGTCTGTGTCGCTCTGTCCCTGCTCTGTCCCTGTCCCCTGTCCCCATCCCTGTCCCTGTCCCTGCCTCTGTCCCTGTCCCTGCTCTGTCCCTGTCCCTGCTCTGTCTCTGTCCCCATCCCTGTCCCCTACCCCTGTCCCTGCTCTGTCCCTGTCCCCTGTCCCCATCCCTGCCCTGTCCCTGCTCTGTCCCTGTCCCCTGCCCCTGTCCCCATCCCTGTCCCCATCCCTGTCCCTGCTCCCAGCGCTGGCGTTTCCAGCTGGCAGCTCCCGCTCTCCTCCCGCTCATTCCGCCCTGACGCTGGCAGTTGATTAGCTCTGCTAATTACTTTACAAATAATGAGCTTCCCTAATTGCGCTGGCAGGGACGGAGGGGGTTGGGGTGGGGTGGCTCTCCCCACCTGCCATCCCAGGGCACCACGGGCTCCGCTGGGGACCCCCTCGAGCGCCGGAATTCTGGAAAAAAACCCAAAAACCCCGGAATGTTTGCGTGGGGAGCCCGGAGCTGCGGCTGCTCCCGGGGGACGGGGCCGGGCCCTTCCCCCTGCTCCGAGCGGGGTGCGTGAGCCAGGCACCGCCTGCTCCCTGGCACGGAGCTGGGGGATGGATCCCCGGGAGCTGGGGGACGGATCCCCCGGGAGCTCGGGGATGGATCCCCCGGAGCTCGGGGATGGATCCCCCGGGAGCTGGGGGATGGATCCCCCGGGAGCTGGGGGATGGATCCCCCGGGAGCTGGGGGATGGGAGATGGATCCCCGGGAGCTGGGGGATGGGGGATGGATCCCCGGGAGCTGGGGGATGGATCCCCCGGGAGCTCGGGGATGGATCCCCCGGAGCTCGGGGATGGATCCCCCGGGAGCTGGGGGATGGATCCCCGGGAGCTCGGGGATGGATTCCCGGGAGCTGGGGGATGGATTCCCGGGAGCTCGGGGATGGATTCCCTGCCCGCCCTGCCGGGGTCAGCCCGGGGTGAAGCCTGGCGTGACACGGCCGAGGAGCCATCGCCCCCTCCCCGCTCCTGCCCCTCCCTGCATTCCCAGGAGCCTCTCCTGCTCCGGATGGAATCCTTCTCCCACGGGGAGGGTGGGGATGGAGCAGGTTCCCCACCCCCCCCACCGGCCCTGGGGGGCTGCGGAGTCCCCGGGGAGCCCGGGAATGGGAAGCTGGGTTTGCCAGGGAATGAATGGGAAGCTGGGTTTGCCATCGCGGGTCTCGGAGCCTTTCCAGCTGTTCCAGCTGTGCCTGCGTCCCTCCTCACCCCCAGGCCCTGCCCTTGGGAGGGGGCTGGGGCGGGGAGCGGGACCCCCGGCAGCAGCACTCGGTGTTCAACCCCCCCGGAGCCCTGCCAGTGGGGAGGGGCTGCTGCTTCCCTGGAAGGAGACCCTAATTAGCTGTTAATTGGCCCGGAGAGCCGGAATTCTCTCTCCCTGTCGGTGTTCCGGGCCGTGGGGGGGCTGCTTTGGGAGGAGGGGAATTGGGGGGGGGTCTCTCATCCCCCTCTGGAGCTGCCCCATCCCTCACTGGGACCATCCAGTGGCTTCCCCAGGCTGGGCTGAGCCGGAGCGTCCCCCCCTGCCCCGTGCGGGGTGGGGGTCTCCGGGGGGAGCAGGGGGTGCCCCCCTCCTCCGGCTGCTCCCCGAGGATGCAGCTCCGCTAATGGAGCCACGTCCCGGCTGCTCACCTTTAATTAAGTGAGCCTCAGATCCCCGGGATTAATTAACTTCTCGCTGGTTGATGACTCTCTCCAGCAGCCGAGGAGAGCCGGGAGTGGCGTTTCCCGGGATCCCAGAGTGGGTTGGGATGAGCTGGGCTGGGCTGGAAGGGACCCTGGCGCCCATCCCAGTCCCACCACGGGCAGGGACGCTTCCCCCACCCCAGGCTGCTCCCTTTTTGGTCCCTGTTTTGGGATGGTCCCTGTTTTGGGATGGTCCCTGTTTTGGGATGGTCCCTTTTTAGGATGATCCCTTTTTGGGGTGGTCCCTTTTTGGGGTGGTTCAGCCCTGTCCAGCCTGGGCCTGAACATTGCGGGGATGGGGCTCTGAGGTGTTTCACTGCTGGGATCCAGCTCCCGCCTGGGAAAAGGGGTGAAATGAAACCCAACAAAACAAATCCTTCTGGGCCTCGGAGGCTGCCGGAGCCCGCCGGCGGTGGGCTTGGCTCCGCTCCCCGCCGCTCCATGGATTGATTTCCCTGTTTGTTTGCAAAAGCTCTGCCTGGCGTCCGGGGCCTTGAACGGCTGCCCGGAGCCCTCGGTGCTGTGGGACAGCAGAGCGGGGTCAGCGGGGCCCCGAAACGTTCCCGTTGTCAGCTGCTGGCACCGCCGGGCCCTGTGCGGGGGGGGATTCCCAGAGGGAATTGGCAGCAGCAGCAGTGGGATGTGGGGTGTGGGGGCTCGGTCAGCGCCGGCACATCCAGGGCTGGAGTGGTGCAGCCCTGGCTCCTGGTTTTGGGGCTGACCCCTTTTTTGGGTAACTGCCTTTTTGGGGTAACTGCCCTTGGGGTAACTGCGTTTGGAGGTGACCCCTTTTTGGGGTAACTGTCTTTGGGGGTGACCCCTTCTTGGGGTAATTGCCTTTGGGGCTGACCCCTTTTTGGGCTAACAGCTTTTGGGGCTGACCCCTTTTTGAGATAACTGCCCTTGGGGCTGACTCCTTTTTGGGGTAACTGCCTTTGGGGGTGACCCCTTTTTGGGGTAACTGTCTTTGGGGGTGACCCCTTCTTGGGGTAATTGCCTTTGGGGCTGACCCCTTTTTGGGCTAACAGCTTTTGGGGCTGACCCCTTTTTGAGATAACTGCCCTTGGGGCTGACCCCTTTTTGGGGTAACTGTCTTTAGGGGTGACCCCTTTTTGGGGTAACTGTCTTTGGGGGTGACCCCTTCTTGGGGTAATTGCCTTTGGGGTAACTGCCCTTGGGTCTGACCCCTTTTCGGGCTAACTGCCTTTGGGGGTGACTCCTTTTTGAGATAACTGCCCTTGGGTGTGACCCCTTTTTGGGGTAACTGCCTTTGGGGGTGACCCCTTTTTGGGGTGGTCCCACACGGCTGCGGAACTGTGAGCTGCTCTGGGGGAGCTCTGGGGAGGGCTCAGGCCCCACCTCCGTGGCACACCCAGGCCTGGCAGGACGGCACTGCGGGTCCCAGCATGGCAGAGGAGCAGCACCGGTGCTGGGGGGCCTCTGCTGGTGCTCCCTTTTTGGGATGGTCCCTTTTTGGGACGGTCCCTGTTTTGGGATGGTCCCTATTTTGGGACGGTCCCTATTTTGGGGTGGTCCCTTCTCAGGGTGGTCCCTGTTTTGGGATGGTCCCTATTTTGGGGTGGTCCCTGTTTTGGGGTGGTCCCTGTTTTGGGGTGGTCCCTTTTCAGGGTGGTCCCCGTGGCCGCAGCCCCGATGGGGCTTTGGGCAGCCCCCAGGTGCCGCCTCCACGGCTCCTCGGGGGATTCTCCGCCGGGACCACCCTGCTGGGGCGGGAGGGGCTGAGGGGTTTAACAGCCCGTGCCAGGCAGACACTGAACTGAGCCATCAATCGGGAGTTCGTTAGTGAGGATTAATTAGTGTTTGCACAGGGCTCTGCCGTGATGAGCCACGCTCGGCGTCGGGGCTGCGCCGTGACCTTGGCCGGGGCGGGAGCGTCTCGGGGCCCGGATCCCTCAGATCCCACTGGAAAAAGGGTCCGGGGGTTACCCGGGGGGTTTGGGGCCGGGAATGCTCTGGGGGCCCGGGGGCAGTTTGGGAACGGGGGGGCAGAGGGAGAGGCCGGTGGGGCCGTGGGGGCTCCTCCGTGCTTGTCCTGAGCTCCCATGGCTGCTGGGGTCTGCCGTGAGACCTTCCCTGGGATCTGCTGTGGGGTCTGCCATGGGGTCTACTGTGGGATCTGCTGTGGGACCTTCCCTGGGGTCTGCTGTGGGGTCTGCCCTGGGATCTGCTGTGGGGTCTGCCGTGGGGTCTGCCGTGGGGTCTGCTGTGGGGTCTGCCGTGGGGTCTGCTGTGCGACCTTCCCTGGAGTCTGCCGTGGGGTCTGCCGTGGGGTCTGCTGTGGGGTCTGCCCTGGGATCTGCTGTGGGGTCTGCCGTGGGGTCTGCCGTGGGGTCTGCCTTGGGATCTGCTGTGGGGTCTGCTGTGAGACCTTCCCTGGGATCTGCTGTGGGGTCTGCCCTGGAACCTGCCGTGGGACCTGCCGTGGGGGCAGGAGGTGCCCAAGTGGCACCCCGTTGGTGAATCCTCCCTCTGCACACGGTGGCTTCTCCGTGGAGCCATGGTGGCAGCTCCCTGGCACTGGGAAATGAGGAATTCTTTATCCCAAAATCCTGGCCGCCCTGGAGCGGGGGCGGCTCTGGGTGTGCCCCGGCCCTGGGGGCTGCAGTGGGAGCCCCCCAGCAGCCCCGCTCAGCCCCTGGTGCCCCAGGGGTCACCCCAGGGCTCCGCTCCAGCCCTGCCACGGGAACGGGGATTTTCTGTCACCGTCGGATCCCGGGGACGCCTCCATCCCGAGCGGTGCCGGCGTTCCCGGCGGGCTGTGCCAGCACCGGGGCCGTCCCGCTGTGCCCAGAGCCCCTTCCCTGTCCCGGTGTGCCCAGAGCCCCTTCCCTGCTGGACAGGCAGCTCTGAACAGCCGGCTCTGAACAGCCAGCTCTGGACAGCCGGTTCTGGACAGCCGGCTCTGGACAGCCGGCTCTGGACAGCCGGTTCTGGACAGCCGGCTCTGGACAGCCGGTTCTGGACAGCCGGCTCTGAACAGCCGGTTCTGGACAGCCGGTTCTGGACAGCCGGCTCTGGACAGCCGGCTCTGGACAGCCGGTTCTGGACAGCCGGCTCTGGACAGGCAGCTCTGGACAGCCGGCTCTGGACAGCCGGTTCTGGACAGCCGGCTCTGGACAGGCAGATCTGGACAGCCGGTTCTGGACAGGCAGATCTGGACAGCCGGCTCTGGACAGCCGGTTCTGGACAGCCGGCTCTGGACAGGCAGCTCTGGACAGCCGGCTCTGGACAGTCAGTTCTGGACAGCTGGTTCTGGACAGCCGGCTCTGGACAGCCGGCCCTGGCACCACCTCCCGGCTCAGCCCCTCGCTGTGGGTCAGGGACCTTCTCTGTGCCCCAGGGGGGGTGACAGCTCCCGTTTCCAGGGGAAATCCCACCAGGATCGGGCCCTGCCTGGGAAGGGCTTTTCAGCCTCTGCCTGCGGCAGGAGCCTCCTCGGGGATGGGGTTGGTGCTGGCTGTGGGTTCTGAGGGATCCCCTCACAGCAGCCATCCCGTTCCCGTTCCCATTCCCGTTCCCGTTCCCATCACCGGCTCTGGGATCCCAGGGATCCCCTCTCAGCTGGGTCACTTTGGGTCACACTGGGTGACGTTGGGTCACACTGGGTCACTTTGGGTTGGGTCACGTTGGGTCACGTTGGGTCACACTGGGTTCTGTTGGGCTGTGTTGGATTCTGTTGGGTTCTGTTGGGTTCCGTTGGGTTGTATTGGGTTCTGTTGGGCTGTGTTGGGTTCCATTGGGTTCTGTTGGGTTCTGTTGAATTGTGTTGGGTTCTGTTGGGTTCTGTTGGGTTGTATTGGGTTCTGTTGGGCTGTGTTGGGTTCCATTGGGTTCTGTTGGGTTCTGTTGAATTGTGTTGGGTTCTGTTGGGTTCTGTTGGGTTCTGTTGGGTTGTATTGGGTTCTGTTGGGCTGTGTTGGGTTCCGTTGGGTTCCGTTGGGTTCTGTTGAATTGTGTTGGGTTCCGTTGGGCTGTGTTGGGTTCTGTTGGGTTCTGTTGAATTCTGTTGGGTTCTGTTGAATTGTGTTGGGTTCCGTTGGGTTCTGTTGGGTTCCGTTTGGTTTTGTTGGGCTGTGTTGGGTTCTGTTGGGCTGTGTTGGGTTCTGTTGGGTTCTGTTGGGCTGTGTTGGGTTCCGTTGGGTTCCGTTGGGTTCTGTTGGGTTCCGTTGGGTTCCGTTGGGTTCCGTTGGGCTGTGTTGGGTTCCGTTGGGTTCTGTTGGGTTCTGTTGGGTTGAGTCCCCGTTTCCGTTGGGAATCTCCCCCTTTGCAGGGATTTGCCTCCGGGAGGTGCCCTTGGGCAGGGCCCGCACACCCCAGGGGGTCACCCTGGTCACCCCCATCCCAAATTCCCCATAGCCCATCCCCCCCTGGAGCTGCCCGGCCCGGCCCCTCCTCGGGGGGACGTCGGGATTATCCCGGGGTCCCCTCGGGGTTCAGCGGGATTGGGGCCCTGGGAGGGGCCGGGGGGGGAGATTTGGGAATCCCCTGACCCGCGTCCCCTCTCTGGGCAGGACAAGAACAGGAAGCTGAGGCCCCTCTACGACATTCCCTACATGTTCGAGGCCCGGGAGTTCCTGCGCAAGAAACTCATCGGGAAAAAGGTACGGAGGGGGCGGGAGGGGCTGGGCTGGGGATGAGGGGGCGGGTGGTGGGACAAGGCTGGGGAGATGAGTGATGGGACAAGGATGAGGATGAGAGGATGAGGATGAGGATGAGGGGACAAATGATGGGACAAGGCTGAGGAGATGAGTGGTGGGACAAGGCTGAGGAGATGAGTGATGGGACAAGGCTGAGGAGATGAGTGGTGGGACAAGGCTGAGGAGATGAGTGATGGGACAAGGCTGAGGAGATGAGTGGTGGGACAAGGCTGAGGAGATGAGTGGTGGGACAAGGCTGAGGAGATGAGTGATGGGACAAGGCTGAGGAGATGAGTGGTGGGACAAGGCTGAGGAGATGAGTGATGGGACAAGGCTGAGGAGATGAGTGGTGGGACAAGGCTGAGGAGATGAGTGGTGGGACAAGGCTGAGGAGATGAGTGATGGGACAAGGCTGAGGAGATGAGTGGTGGGACAAGGCTGAGGAGATGAGTGATGGGACAAGGCTGAGGAGATGAGTGGTGGGACAAGGCTGAGGAGATGAGTGATGGGACAAGGTTGAGGATGAGGATGAGGGGATGAGGATGAGGGGACAAATGGTGGGACAAGAATGAGGAGATGAGTGGTGGGACAAGGCTGAGGAGATGAGTGGTGGGACAAGGCTGAGGAGATGAGTGGTGGGACAAGGCTGAGGAGATGAGTGGTGGGACAAGGCTCAGGATGCGGGGATGAAGGAGGGGCCGAGCCCCATGCTGGCTCCTTTCGGCCAACACGGAATTCCCCATTTCTCCCTGGGAAGCTCCGGGATTGCCCGGAGTGCCCCTGGAGGGGCCGCTCTCCCCGTTTCCCGGGAATTCCGCCTCACTTCTCCCTTCGTTTCCCCGGCGTGTTTTCCGAGGCTGGTTCGGAGCAGCTCTGGGAATGAGGGATGTGTTAGCCAGATGCGATTTTCCAGTGCTCATGAAACGGTCAAATAAAATCAATTCCCTCGGCGGCGCGGCCGTCGCCGCTCGTCGGGGCCGCTGCGGTGCCTAATTGGATCTTTCCAGCTCGGAGCCTGCCTGGGTATTCCAAAAAAAAAAAAATCAGGGAAGGGGAGAAGAGCAGCTCAGGGGATTTTTTTAATGGGAAATCTGTCGCTTCTCGGGGTCAGGGCAGTCTGGGGTTTGTGAGGGGAGCGCCGGCTCTGGAATGGGATCCCGGTGTTCCCGGTGTGAGCCGCTCTGGGGTGACTGGTGCTGGATTTCTGCTGTTGCTGTGCCCGGTGTTGGATCAGGGACTGGAATTGGCTCAGGGCCTGGCTGCCTTTGGGGGGATCCCTGGGATTCCGGGGTGTTCCGGGACTCGGGGAGCTCAGCCTGCCCCGGTTCCTGCCTCGGGACCTCCGTCCATCCCCACCCCTTGGATCCTCAGGGATCCTGTCCCCGTGCCTCGGGAGGCTCCTCGTGGACACGTCCCAGCCCATCCCTGCCATGTCCCATCCCAGGGCAGGGACCCTGCCGGGGGCAGATCCCTCAGATCCCCATCCCGGGAGATCCCAGCGCCCATCCCGGCTCCCCGTGGCCGTTCCCAGCTCCAGGGGGTTGGGATTCACCGGCAGCCTCTGCTCTTACTGGGGGTGATCCCGCTCCAGGGCCGTGGGCAGGAGCCTCCAGGGATGGGGTTTTGGGTCTCCTGGAGCTCTCCTGAAGCTGCTGCTGCCTGCTCCATCCATCCCAACACCCCCGAGAGGGATTTCCTGCTCCGGCGGCTCCAGCACCAGCCACAGTTCGGGACTGGAGAGCCTGGAACCCACCCTGGGTTTGATCCCAGAATTCCTTTGCCGGATTCCTCCCCATCCCCATCCCAGGAGGAGTGCGGGGTCAGCCTTGCCATTGCTTCCCAAAATAATTCCCGCTGGAGAAAGCACCGGGGGGGGTGGGGAAGGAGCGTCCCTGCCGAGGCTGCCACGGCTCCTGTGGGGAGGGAGAGGAGCTGGGCTGTGGGAACCCAGCTCTGGATCCCCTGGGAAGGGATGGAATTCTCCCTCCTGCCCCCTCATCCCTGAGCAGCGGGGGTTTTCCAGGCCGGGATTTTGGATTTTCACGGCACCTCCGGGCCGGATTTGGGGTTTCTGGCTCCTTCCCGGCCGCTGGAATTTGCCCGGCGGCGCGGGACGAGCCGGGGCCGGCGCCCGGCTGGCGATGGATCTGTGGAATAAACCCCTGGAGCGTGTCGGGAAGGGCCGGCCCCTCCGCCCATCGATGGCGCTCCCCTAATTAACTCCGGGATTAATCGCTCGGGCGGAGGGAGCCGGCGAGGGAGAGCTGCGGGATGAATATTCCCTGTGCACGGAGGCAATGCCGCCCTGTCCTTGCCAGCTGCTCCCGGGGAGGGGAAGCAGGGGCTCCCTGGGGTGTCCCAGGACCCCATCCCTGTGCCCCATCCTTGTGACCATCCCTATGTCCTGTCCTGTCCCATCCCCGTGTCCCATCCCTGTCCCATCCCTGTCCCATCCCTGTGCCCCATCCCTGTCCCATCCCTGTGCCCCATCCCTGTGTCCTATCCCCCTGTCCCATCCCTGTCCCATCCCTATGTCCTGTCCTGTCCCATCCCTGTGCCCCATCCTTGTGACCATCCCCGTGCCCCATCCCTGTCCCATCCCTGTGTCCCATCCCTGTCCCATCCCTGTCCCATCCCCGTGTCCCATCCCTGTGTCCCATCCCTGTGTCCTATCCCCCTGTCCCATCCCTGTCCCATCCCTATGTCCTGTCCTGTCCCATCCCTGTGTCCCATCCGTGTCCCCATCCCTGTGTCCCCATCCCTGTGTCCCATCCCTGTGTCCTATCCCCCTGTCCCATCCCTGTCCCATCCCTATGTCCTGTCCTGTCCCATCCCTGTGTCCCATCCCTGTGTCCCATCCCTGTGTCCCATCCCTGTGTCCCATCCCTGTCCCATCCCTGTGTCCCCATCCCTGTGTCCCATCCCTGTCCCATCCCTGTCCCCATCCCTGTCCCCATCCCTGTGTCCCATCCCTGTCCCATCCCCGTGTCCCATCCCTGTGTCCCATCCCTGTGTCCCATCCCTGTCCCATCCCTGTGTCCCATCCCTGTGTCCCATCCCTGTGTCCCATCCCTGTCCCATCCCTGTCCCATCCCCGTGTCCCATCCCTGTGTCCCATCCCTGTCCCATCCCTGTCCCCATCCCTGTGTCCCATCCCTGTGTCCCATCCCTGTCCCCATCCCTATGTCCCATCCCTGTCCCATCCCTGTCCCATCCCTGTCCCATCCCCGTGTCCCATCCCTGTCCCCATCCCTGTGTCCCATCCCTGTCCCATCCCTGTCCCCATCCCTGTGTCCCATCCCCGTCCCATCCCTGTGCCCCATCCCTGTCCCATCTCTGTCCCATCCCCGTGTCCCATCCCTGTCCCCATCCCCGTGTCCCATCCCTCTCCCATCCCCACCCCATCCCTCTGGGGAACGCTCTGATTCCAGCCGGGACCGCTGCCCATCCCCCGGCCCCTGAGTGGTTTCCCGGTTTTCCAGAACCTTCCAGGGCCTGTCTGCTCCCCTCAGAGGCCCCCGGATGCTCCCAGGGATTCTCCTCTTGGCTGCCGGTGCCGGCCCTGCCGGGGTCAGCCCTGGGATAACCCTGGGATAACCTCCCGGGAACACCGCCCCGGCCGCGGGGGTGGGCAGCCTTGGGCAGACCGGAGGGGTTTGGGGGTCTCGGGCAGCTTCTCCTGCCTCTCGCGGGGGCTGGGAGTTCAGGGAGAGCTCGGCACTGCAGCGATGCCGAGGGGTGGATTTTGGGAAGATCCCGGGTGTGGGGACAGCGGGGGCTCGTCCCCCGGGAGGCTGCACCGAGCCGGGATGGTGCCGGGATGGTGCCGGGATGGTGCCGGGATCCGGGATGGTGCCGGGATGGTGCCGGGATGCTCCCGGGATGCTCCCGGGACGGTGCCGGGATGATGCCGGGATGCTCCCGGGGATGTGCGGCAGCCGGGGCGGCTTTGCCGGCTCAGCAGCGTCACGGGGACGGCTGCGTCACCCGCCGCTTCCACGTGTGGAGCTGGGCAGGATTTGGCTGCCGGGGAGGATTTGGCCGAGCCGAGCCGAGCCGAGCCGAGCCGGGGGAGCGCAGCTTTCCCGCTTGGCAGGCGCCGTGCTGCAGTGGGCTGGGCTGGCTCCGGCACGGGGGAGGGGGCAGAGGCCGCCGCCGGGATCGTTCCCGCTGTGGAACGATTCCCAAAGCCAGCGCTCGCTCTTCCCTTCCCCGGCATCCGCCGCCCTTCCCCCGACGCTTCCCAGCCCGGCAGTTCCGTGCCTGTCCCGCTCCAAGGTCAATCCTGCCCCGGGGGGCTCGGCCGCCCCTCCGGCAGCCGCTGGAGCGGGAGGGAGCGGGGAGCCGGGATCCTGCTGGATCCGCTGCCGGCGATGCCGGAGGCGCTGGAGGCTCCCGGGGGCCGCCGCGGAGCCTCCTCGTTCCACGGCCCGGCCTTTTCCAGGAGCGGGGATGGCGGAGGGAAGCGGAGCCGGCCCCGCTCGCCATTCCCGGGGAATCCCGGTGCCCGCAGCAGGGTGCGCGGGGGGCTGGGATGAGCCGGCCCTCGGAGGGAAAACGTGTCCTGGGATCTGTCCCCGGGATCTGCCCCGGGATCTGTCCCCGGGATCTGCCCCAGGATCTGTCCCGGGATCTGTCCCGGGATCTGTCCCGGGATCTGTCCCCGGGATCTGCCCCGGGATCTGTCCCCGGGATCTGCCCCAGGATCTGTCCCGGGATCTGTCCCGGGATCTGTCCCCGGGATCTGTCCCGGGATCTGTCCTGGGATCTGCCCCAGGATCTGTCCCGGGATCTGTCCCGGGATCTGCCCTGGGATCTGTCCTGGGATCTGTCCTGGGATCTGCCCCCGGATCTGCCCCCGGATCTGCCCCGGGATCTGCCCCAGGATCTGTCCCGGGATCTGCCCCTGGGATCTGCCCCCGGATCTGTCCCGGGATCTGCCCCAGGATCTGTCCCGGGATCTGCCCCCGGATCTGTCCCGGGATCTGCCCCAGGATCTGTCCCGGGATCTGTCCCTGGGGTCTGCCCCCGGATCTGCCCCAGGATCTGTCCCGGGATCTGTCCCCGGATCTGCCCTGGGATCTGCCCCAGGATCTGTCCCAGGGATCTGCCCCAGGATCTGTCCCAGGATCTGTCCCGGGATCTGCCCCCGGGATCTGCCCCCAGATCTGTCCCTGGGATCTGCCCCGGGATCTGTCCCAGGATCTGCCCCGGGATCTGTCCCGGGATCTGTCCCGGGTTCTGCCCCCGGATCTCCCCCGGGATCTGCCCCGGGATCTGCCCTCAGGATCTGCCCTCAGGATCTCCCCCCGGATCTGCCCCGCGGTGCCTCCTGCAGCCCCCACCCCGCCGGGATCGCCCCCCACGTTCCTGCCCCCGGCCCCCGACCCCCGCCGGCTCTCCCGGAGCCTTCTCCGGCCCGGGGGGGGCACCCGCCGCCCCCCGAGCCCCCCGCCAGCCCCTTCCCCGCCCCCCCCCCGGCCCTTCCACCCGGCACGAGCTGCCAGGGAAGTAAAAATATTCCCGGGAGCGGGTGACGCCGCCGGGCCGGGAGATCCGCGGGCGGGCGGGGTATTTTTAGCCCGGCAGGTCTGGGCTGCCACCCACCCCCCATCTGTCCCCCCCCGGGGGCCCCCCCCCGTGTCCCCGCGGCCCCTCGGAGCCCCCCGTGGGATGAGGGAACAGCAGGGAAGGGCAGCGGCACGGCCCGAACCCGCCCCGCTCCCAAAGGTGGGGCCGCTCCCGGGGGTGAGCCCCCCGCCCCCCGGGGCTGAGCCCCCCGCCCCCTCTGCAGGCAGGCCCCGGGGGGGGTCCCTGTCCCCGCTGTCCCCCCTGGGATGGGGGCGTGGAGCGGGGGAGGGTGCCTGGGATGTCCCCTTGTGTCCCCCAGCCCAGGCTGGGACTGGGACAGGGGTCCCCCCCCACCCTGGGGACCCCACCCTGGGGACAAAGCCAGGGGCCCCCTCCCCGTGTCCCACCCTGTCCCATCCCGCTGCCCACCCCTCATCCCAGCGCTCCAGCTGGGTGCCAGTGATCCCGGGGTGCCTGTGAGGTGCCCGTGGATGCCCGTGAGGTGCCCTGGGGTCCCGTGGGGTCCCCATAAGGTGCCCGTGGGGTCCCGTGGGGTGCCCGTGGGTTCCCGTGGGGTCCCCATGGGGTGCCGTGGGGTCCCCATGGGGTGCCGTGGGGTGCCCTGGGGTGCCTGTGGGTTCCCGTGGGGTCCCTGTGGGGTGCTGTGGAGTGCTGTGGAATCCCATGGGTTCCCGTGGGGTGCTGTGGGGGTGCCGTGGGGTGCCCGTGGGGTCCCCGTGGGGTGCCGTGGGGTGCCGTGGGGTGCCCGTGGGTTCCTGTGGGGTCCTCGTGGGGTGCCATGGGGTGCCGTGGGGTGCTGTGGGGTCCCTGTGGGGTGCTGTGGAGTGCTGTGGAATCCCATGGGTTCCCGTGGGGTGCCGTGGAATCCCGTGGGGTGCCCGTGGGGTGCCGTGGGGTGCCGTGGAATCCCGTGGGTGACTTTGGCTGCTCGGCGGGGCCGCTGCGGCGGGCTGGCCGCGCTGCCGGCGGCGGAGCTGCCCGGCTGATTTAATCGGCCCTGACTGCGGCTGACCTTGGAACGCGGCTCGGGCTGCTCCGGGGGAGGGGCCCGCGGGGTCCCGGGGGGTCCCGGGGGGTCCCGGCACCCCCGGCCAGCCCTGCCCAGCCCCTCCGTGGGCCCCTCGCCCGTGGGTCCCGGGAATGCTCGGCCGCCTGTCCCCGGTGCCGCAGCCGGTGTCGCCCGGAGCCGGCCCTGCCCTCGGATGTCCCGGGCGCTGGCCCCGCCGCTCCGGCTCCCCCCGGGGCCTTTCCCAGCTTCCCGCGTCTGGGGTGATCCGAGGGGTTCATGGAAGGGCTCCAGCCCCGCCTTCCCCTGTGCCGGGTGCTCCTGAGCACCTCCAGGGGTGCAGGGGCTGATTTAGGGTGCCCCCTGTGCCAGGGCTCCCCGTGGAGCCTCATCCCATTGTCCCTGTCCCGCAGATCCCACCTGGCCGGGCCCCTCCGTGGAGCCAGTGGGACACAGCTCGGGGCTTTCCTGCTGAGGGGTGACCCCATCCTGTCCCATGGATCCCATCCCATGGATCCCATCCCACCCCATCCTATAGATCCCATAGATCCCATGGATCCCATCCCATCCCATCCCATGGATCCCATGGATCCCATGGATCCCATCCCATCCCACCCCACCCCACCCCAGTCTCTCCCGGCTCCCCCCCGGATCCCTCAGCTCCGGGATCCCCCGCCCCTCCCCGGCCGCCGCCGCCGCTCCCGTTCCGGTGCCCTCCCCGCCCCGGTGTTTCCCCACCCAGGTGTTCCCCCCGCCCAGGTGTTTCCCCGCCCAGGTGTTTCCCCACCCAGGTGTTTCCCCACCCAGGTGTTCCCCCGCCCCGGTGTTCCCCCCGCCCAGGTGTTCCCCCCGCCCAGGTGTTCCCCCCGCCCAGGTGTTTCCCCGCCCAGGTGTTTCCCCACCCAGGTGTTCCCCCCATCCAGGTGTTCCCCCCCGCCCCGGTGTTTCCCCGCCCCGGTGTTTCCCGGCCCGGCCGCAGCCCCGGAGCCGCCGTTCCCGAGCTGCCTCGGGCGCTCCTCGGCGTCCCCTTTTCCCCTGCAGCGGTTCCGCCGGAGCTCTGCCGCGGGAGCGGCTGTGACCGCTCCCCGTCCCCGGCTCCCCGTCCCCGCCGGCCCTGCCCCGCCCCGGCTGCTCTGCCTGCCCGAGCGGCTTCCAGGGGGGATTGTCGGGGTCCGCCCGGCTCTGCAGGGCTTGGGGTGCGGGGGTGCTCCTGCCCGGCCGGGCTGGGCGCCTCTGGGGCAGCGCGGCTGCGGCCCCGCGGAACGGGAATGGGGATGGGGACGGGGACAGGGAGAGGGACAGGGACAGGGACAGGGACAGGGACAGGAACGGGAATGGGGATGGGAACGGGGACAGGAACAGGAACAGGAACAGGAACGGGAACAGGGACAGGGACAGGAACGGGAATGGGGATGGGAACGGGGACAGGGACAGGGACGGGAACAGGAACAGGGACAGGAAAGGAACAGGGACAGGAACAGGGACAGGGACAGGGACAGGGACAGGGACAGGAACGGGAATGGGGATGGGAACGGGGACAGGAACAGGAACAGGAACAGGAACGGGAACAGGGACAGGGACAGGAACGGGAATGGGGATGGGAACGGGGACAGGGACAGGGACGGGAACAGGAACAGGGACAGGAAAGGAACAGGGACAGGAACAGGGACAGGGACAGGGACAGGGACAGGGGCAGGGACAGGAATGGGAACAGGGAGAGGGACAGGAGCAGGAACAGGAACGGGAGCAGGGACAGGGACAGGAACGGGAAGAGAGACAGGGACAGGAACAGGGACAGGGACAGGAACGGGAGCAGGGACAGGGACAGGACCAGGGACAGGAACAGGAATGGGAGCAGGGACAGGGACAGGGACAGGAACGGGAAAAGTCCGGAGGGGCCACGTCCAGCCCTGAGGGGCAGCGCTGGGGTGTCCCCAAAGATCCCCACGCTGCCCCCGAGGTGTTCCCAGTCCCTGGCCGGGATCCTGGAGTGGGGGCAGCTGTGTCCCAGTCCCTCCCTGGCGGAGCTGTGGGGACACCCTGGGGTTCCTGGGGGGCTCCCTGCCCTGCCCAGCCCTCCTGGAGAGGGGACGATTCCTGATTCCTGGGGACAGCCCCGGCTCCCGTCCCCTGTCCTGGCGGGAACGCCGTGTCCATAAACCGGGAACTGCCGGGGGCACCTGGGGATCCCCCCGGGGCTCTGGGGGCCTCTGGGTCCCCCCGGGGCCTTGTCCTGCCCGGGGAGCTCCGGGGGGGCCGGAACCACTGGGAAATGGATCCTGGGCATGGAGAGAGAGAGAGAGGGGCTGGGGGGATGTGGGGATGGGGTGGGGTGGGATGGGGATGAGGATGAAGATGAGGATGAAGATGATGACGATGAAGATGAGGATGAGGATGAGGGATGAGGATGAGGATGGGGATGATCATGAGGATGAGGATGATGCTGATGATGATGATGAAGATGAGGATGAGAATGCGGATGATGATGTCAATGAAGATGAGGATGATGATGACGATGAAGATGAGGATGATGATGAGGATGGGGATGAGGATGAGGGGTGAGGATGAGGATGATGATGTCAATGAGGATGAGGATGATGATGATGATGACGATGAAGAAGATGATGATGAGGATGGGGATGAGGGCCTGGCTGGCTGCTCCCGGCCCGGGCCGTGTCCCTGGGCCGTGTCCCTGAGCCGTGTCCCCGGTGCAGGTGAACGTTTCCGTGGATTACATCCGCCCTGCCAGCAGCGCCACCGAGACCGTCCCGGCCTTCTCGGAGCGCACCTGCGCCACCGTCTGCATCGGCGGCATGTGAGTCACCCCGGGGCCGGGATCGCCTGGGACTGGCTGGGATCCACATCTGGGATCGGCTGGGATCCACCTGGGATCGGCTGGGACTGGCTGGGATCCACCTGGGATTGGCTGGGATTGCCTGGGTTAGCCTGGGTTCCGCCTGGGATCGGCTGGGATCCACATCTGGGATCTGCCTGGGATCCACATGGGATCCACACATGGGATCCACACATGGGATCCACACATGGGATCCACATGGGATCCACACATGGGATCCACACATGGGATTCACCCCTGGGATCCACCCCTGGCATTCCCACCTTGCCAGGGCTCTCTGGGGTTGCAGGGTGTCTCACTGACTCCCCGCTTGGCCTGGGATCAGCCCCCCTTCCCAGGATCCCAGTGTTGGCATCCTGTGGGATTCACTGGGATCCTGTGGGATTCACTGGGATCCTGTGGGATTCAGTGGGATCCTGTGCGATTCACTAGGATGCTGTGGGATTCATTGGGATCCTGTGGGATTCACTGGGTTCCTGTGGGGTTCATTGGGATCCTGTGGGATTCATTGGGATCCTGTGGGATTCACTGGGTTCCTGTGGGGTTCATTGGGATGCTGCTGCCTGCACCCCCAGCTCCATCAGTTCTGGGGGGTGTCGGGGTGAGGTTCCCCCTGTCCATGGAGGAGTCACCGCCTCTGTCCACCCCCTCTGTCCACCCCTCTGTCCACCCCCTCTGTCCACCCCTCTGTCCACCCCCTCTGTCCATCCCCTCTGTCCACCCCCTCTGTCCATCCCTCTGGCCACCCCCTCTGTCCATCCCTCTGGCCACCCCCTCTGTCCATCCCCTCTGTCCATCCCAGGACGTTTGTCCTTCCCGAGGGTCCCCTCCCCGATCCCCCTCCTCCACCAGAAGGTTCAGGGGTGGGGGGTGCTCCAGAGCAGCTCCCGCTCAGACGGAATTCCCGGCTTTTCCCCCTCGGGGCAGGGGGTGCCAGAGCCCCCAGCACATCCCTGGGGATGGACAGAGCCCCCAGCACATCCCTGGGGATGGGCACAGCCCCAGCACATCCCTGAGGATGGGCACAGCCTGTGGCACATCCCTGTGGATGGGCAGAGCCCCAGCACATCCCTGTGGATGGGCAGAGCCCCCAGCACATCCCTGTGGATGGGCACAGCCCCAGCACATCCCTGAGGATGGGCACAGCCTGTGGCACATCCCTGGGGATGGGCACAGCCTGTGGCACATCCCTGTGGATGGGCACAGCCCGTGGCACATCCCTGTGGATGGGCACAGCCCCAGCACATCCCTGTGGATGGGCACAGCCCCAGCACATCCCTGTGGATGGGCACAGCCTGTGGCACATCCCTGGGGATGGGCACAGCCCCAGCACATCCCTGGGGATGGGCACAGCCTGTGGCACATCCCTGTGGATGGGCAGAGCCTGTGGCACATCCCTGGGGATGGGCACAGCCTGTGGCACATCCCTGTGGATGGGCACAGCCCGTGGCACATCCCTGTGGATGGGCACAGCCCCAGCACATCCCTGGGGATGGGCAGAGCCTGTGGCACATCCCTGTGGATGGGCACAGCCTGTGGCACATCCCTGGGGATGGGCACAGCCTGTGGCACATCCCTGGGGATGGGCAGAGCCTGTGGCACATCCCTGTGGATGGGCACAGCCTGTGGCACATCCCTGTGGATGGGCAGAGCCTGTGGCACATCCCTGTGGATGGGCACAGCCCCAGCACATCCCTGTGGATGGGCAGAGCCTGTGGCACATCCCTGTGGATGGGCACAGCCCCAGCACATCCCTGTGGATGGGCAGAGCCCCAGCACATCCCTGTGGATGGGCACAGCCCCCGGCACATCCCTGTGGATGGGCACAGCCCCAGCACATCCCTGGGGATGGGCACAGCCTGTGGCACATCCCTGTGGATGGGCACAGCCCGTGGCACATCCCTGTGGATGGGCACAGCCCCAGCACATCCCTGTGGATGGGCAGAGCCCCAGCACATCCCTGTGGATGGGCAGAGCCTGTGGCACATCCCTGGGGATGGGCAGAGCCTCGGGCTGGCAGCGGCTCCGGGAGCTGCTGCGTAGGGAGGATTTGTCATAGGCCCTTGGTTGCTTTCCCAGTTTTTTTTCCCGGCAGCAGCTATTTTGGAAAGCGCCCAAAGCGCTGCAGCGCTGCCTTTCGCTCCCTGATCCAGGGGCTGCCAGAGCTGAGCTCCCTTCCCTTCCCTTCCCTTCCCTTCCCTTCCCTTCCCTTCCCTTCCCTTCCCTTCCCTTCCCTTCCCTTCCCTTCCCTTCCCTTCCCTTCCCTTCCCTTCCCTTCCCAATCCGGGAGAGCTGCCTCCTCCTGTCCCAGCCCCAGGGCAAGGAGAGCCACCCCTGCATTCCCGGGCTGTTCCAGCTGTGCCGTTCCCGGGCTGTTCCAGCTGTGCCGTTCCCGGGCTGTTCCAGCTGTGCCGTTCCTGCCCCTGCATTCCCGGGCTGTTGCTGTGCCATTCCCGGGATGCCGGGGCTGGAACAGAGCAGGCTCTGTGTCCCCAGGCCTCTGCCAGGCTGGCAGGGAGCAGCAGGGAATAAAGCCGGGCTTGTCCTGCTGGAGCGCCCGCCCGGCATCTGGGCTGGGCTGAGCCTGCTTGGGATTCCAGGCACGGCAGCGCCGGGGCGGGAGCCAGGGCAGGAGCTGCAGCCCCGATCCCAGCCCTGATCCCAGCCCTGATCCCAGCTCCCATCCCAGCCCCGATCCCAGCCCCGATCCCAGCCCTGATCCCAGCCCTGATCCCAGCTCCCATCCCAGCCCCGATCCCAGCCCCGATCCCAGCCCTGATCCCAGCCCTGATCCCAGCTCCCATCCCAGCTCCCATCCCAGCCCTGATCCCAGCCCTGATCCCAGCTCCCATCCCAGCTCCCATCCCAGCCCCGATCCCAGCCCTGATCCCAGCTCCCAAACCAGCTCCCATCCCAGCCCCGATCCCAGCCCCGATCCCAGCCCTGATCCCAGCCCCGATCCCAGCTCCCATCCCAGTCCTGATCCCAGCTCCCATCCCAGTCCCGATCCCAGCCCTGATCCCAGCTCCCATCCCAGCCCAATCCCAGCTCCCAGCACAGACCCAGCTTCTCCTGCTGGATCCCTGCTCTCATCCTGCCTGGATCCCTGCCCCTGTTCCTGCCTGGATCCCTGCTCTGATCCTGCCTGGATCCCTGCTCTCACCCTGCCCCTGTTCCTGCCTGGATCCCTGCCTGGATCCCTGCTTTCATCCTACCTGGATCCCTGCCTGGATCCCTGCTCTGATCCTGCCTGGATCCCTGCTCTCATCCTACCTGGATCCCTGTCCCTGTTCCTGCCTGGCTCCCTCCTGGATCCCGGGATCCCTCCATCCCACCTCCCCCTCCCGTCTCCTGCTCCCGGTTTTGGGGCTGATCCCTGCCCTCGGGATGCTGGTGCATCCCAGAGCATCCCAGAGCATCCCACAGCTCTCCAGGGGATCCTGCACCGTTCCATGGCTTCCCACAGCATCCTGCACCATCCCACAGGAAAACAATCCTCCTGGGAATCCCATACCGGGCCCTTGAGGAGCTCTGTGCCCGTTCCCGGGGTCCCCATTCCCAGGATCCCCATTCCCGGATCCCCATTCCTGGGTCCCCATTCCCAGGGTCCCCATTCCCAGGGTCCCCATTCCCGGATCCCCATTCCTGGGTCCCCATTCCCAGGGTCCCCATTCCCAGGATCCCCATTCCCGGATCCCCATTCCTGGGTCCCCATTCCTGGGTCCCCATTCCCGGGATCCCCATTCCCGGATCCCCATTCCCGGGTCCCCATTCCCAGGATCCCCATTCCCGGGGTCCCCATTCCCAGGGTCCCCATTCCTGGGTCCACATTCCTGGGTCCCCATTCCCGGATCCCCATTCCCGGATCCCCATTCCCAGGATCCCCATTCCCGGGGTCCCCATTCCCGGATCCCCATTCCTGGGTCCCCATTCCTGGGTCCCCATTCCCGGATCCCCATTCCCGGTGCTCGGCGTTCCCGGGCTGCTGCTGCTCCAGCTGCAGCGCTTCCCTGGCTCTCCAATCCCGAATTCCTTGGTTCCTCCCCCTGCTCCCAGACCTAATTTCGGCTCCCGGTGATGGATTTGCCCTTCCCCCTCCCGGGGTGGGGGAGGGCTGGGCCCCTCCATCCTCTGGATGGATCCCTTTGTTTTGGGATGCACAGGGAATTAGGGGGGGGAGGGGATGGTTGGAGGGGAATTCGGGATGTGCTGGCGAGGGAGAGAGAATCCCTGGATTTGCTGGAAGCAGTGGGATGTGCTGGATCCATCCCTGCCTTGCCTGGCTGATCCCAGAAATCCCAATTCCCTGGGAGAGGCGGCTCCAGGCCCCTTCCCACGGAAATGGGGCTGGGGGGGTCTCCCTGTCCAAGCCCCCCCCCAAACCGGTGTCCAAATCCTTTTGTGGAAAAGCATGGGATGCTGGAATCCAGGAGATTCCCGTGGGCTGGGGAGCGGCCCAGGGGCTGTTTAGGGTGAATTTTTGGGGTGGGGGTTTTTTGGGGTGCTCCTGGATGGCTTCTCCCGGTGGGATGAGCCCAGCTCGGGTCCCCCCAGTGTGCCCAGAGAACTGGGATGTGTCACCCCAGGGCCCTGCCTTGGGATGGGGTGGGACTGGGGGTGGGATTGGGGTGGGACTGGAGTGGGATTGGGGTGGAATTGGGGTGGGACTGGGGTGGGGATTGGGGTGGGACTGGGGTGGGATTGGGGTGGGATTGGGGTGGGAATGGGGTGGGATTGGGGTGGGATTGGGGTGGGAATGGGGTGGGACTGGGCTGGGTTGGGGTGGGATTGGGATGGGATTGGGGTGGGATGGGGTGGGATTGGGGTGGTTTTGGGGTGGGACTGGAGTGGGATTGGGGTGGTTTTGGGGTGGGTTGGGGTGGAACTGGAGTGGGATTGGGGTGGGATTGGGGTGGGATGGGGTGGGATGGGGTGGGTTGGGGTGGGATGGGGTGGGATTGGGGTGGGATGGGGTGGGTTGGGGTGGGATTGGGATTGGGATTGGGGTGGAACTGGAGTGGGATTGGGGTGGGATGGGGTGGGATTGGGGTCTCCCTGCCCGGTCCCAGCCCCTGTCCGGTGCCGTCCCCGCAGCAACATCGCGGAGGCGCTGGTCAGCAAGGGCCTGGCCACGGTGCTGCGCTACCGGCAGGACGATGACCAGCGCTCGGCGCACTACGACGAGCTGCTGGCGGCCGAGGCGCGGTGAGCGGGCAGCGCCGGGCTGGCAGCGGCTCCCTGCGCCGGCCCTGTCACACCCCTGTCCCCTGTCACACCCCGTGTCCCCTGTCACACCCGGTGTCCCCTGTCACACCCCGTGTGCCCTGTCACACCCCTGTCCCCTGTCACACCCCGTGTGCCCTGTCACACCCTGTGTGCCCTGTCACACCCCGTGTGCCCTGTCCTGCCCTGTGTGCCCTGTCACACCCGGTGTCCCCTGTCACACCCCGTGTGCCCTGTCCTGCCCTGTGTGCCCTGTCACACCCGGTGTCCCCTGTCACACCCCGTGTCCTCTGTCCTGCCCAGTGTCCCCTGTCACACCCCGTGTCCCCTGTCACACCCCGTGTGCCCTGTCACACCCCGGTGTCCCCTGTCACACCCCGTGTGCCCTGTCACACCCCGTGTCCCCTGTCCTGCCCGGTGTCCCCTGTCACACCCCGTGTGCCCTGTCCTGCCCTGTGTGCCCTGTCACACCCGGTGTCCCCTGTCACACCCCGTGTCCTCTGTCCTGCCCAGTGTCCCCTGTCACACCCCGGTGTCCCCTGTCACACCCCTGTCCCCTGTCACACCCCGTGTCCCCTGTCACACCCCGTGTGCCCTGTCACACCCGGTGTGCCCTGTCACACCCCGTGTACCCTGTCACACCCCGTGTGCCCTGTCACACCCAGTGTCCCCTGTCACACCCCGTGTCCCCTGTCCTGCCTGATGTCCCCTGTCACACCCTGTGTCCCCTGTCACACCCGGTGTGCCCTGTCACACCCCGTGTGCCCTGTCACACCCCTGTCCCCTGTCACACCCCGTGTCCCCTGTCACACCCCGTGTGCCCTGTCACACCCCTGTCCCCTGTCACACCCCTGTCCCCTGTCACACCCCGTGTCCCCTGTCACACCCCGTGTGCCCTGTCACACCCCTGTCCCCTGTCACACCCCGTGTGCCCTGTCACACCCCGTGTCCCCCGTCACACCCCGTGTCCCCTGTCACACCCCGTGTGCCCTGTCACACCCCTGTCCCCTGTCACACCCCGTGTCCCCTGTCCTGCCCGGTGTGCCCTGTCCTGCCCCGTGTCCCCTGTCCTGTCCCTGTCCCCTTCTCACATCCTGGCTGATTCCCATCCCTGGAGCCGATTCCCATCCCTGGAGCCCATTCCCATCCCTGGAGCCGATTCCCATCCCTGGAGCCGATTCCCATCCCTGGAGCCGATTCCCATCCCTGGAGCCCATTCCCATCCCTGGAGCCCATTCCCATCCCTGGAGCTGATTCCCAGCCCTGGAGCCGATTCCCATCCCTGGAGCTGATTCCCATCCCTGGAGCCGATTCCCATCCCGGGAGCCGATTCCCATCCCTGGAGCCGATTCCCTCTCTCCCCAGGGCCATCAAGAACGGGAAGGGGCTGCACAGCAAGAAGGAGGTGCCGATCCACAGGGTCGCCGACATCTCCGGGGTGAGGATGGCCCCGGGATAAACGGGGACCAACGGGATAAACCCACAGACCCCACAGACCCGGGATAAACCCACAGACCTGGGATCAACCCCACACACCCCACACCCGGGTAAACCCCACAGACCCCACACCCGGGATAAACCCCACAGACCCCACAGACCCGGGATAAACCCCACTGACCCCACAGACCTGGGATAAACCCACTGACCCCACACCTGGGATAAACCCCACAGACCCCACACCTGGGATAAACCCCACAGACCCGGGATAAACCCACAGACCCCACAGACCTGGGATAAACCCCACTGACCCCACACCCGGGATAAACCCACAGACCCCACAGACCTGGGATAAACCCACAGACCCCACAGACCTGGGATAAACCCCACAGACCCCACAGACCTGGGATAAACCCCACTGACCCCACAGACCTGGGATAAACGCCACTGACCCCACACCCGGGATAAACCCCACAGACCCCACAGACCCGGGATAAACCCACAGACCCCACAGACCTGGGATAAACGCCACTGACCCCACACCCGGGATAAACCCACAGACCCCACAGACCTGGGATAAACGCCACTGACCCCACACCCGGGATAAACCCACAGACCCCACAGACCTGGGATAAACGCCACTGACCCCACACCCGGGATAAACCCACAGACCCCACAGACCTGGGATAAACCCACAGACCCCACAGACCTGGGATAAACCCCACAGACCCCACAGACCCGGGATAAACCCCACTGACCCCACAGACCTGGGATAAACCCACAGACCCCACACCTGGGGATAAACCCACAGACCCCACACCCAGGATAAACCCCACAGACCCCACACACCTGGGATAAACCCCACTGACCCCACACCCGGGATAAACCCCACTGACCCCACACCTGGGATAAACCCCACAGACCCCACACCCGGGATAAACCCCACTGACCCCACACCCGGGATAAACCCCACACACCTGGGGATCAACCCCACACACCCCACACCTGGGATAAACCCCACTGACCCCACAGACCTGGGATAAACCCCACAGACCCCACACCTGGGGATAGACCCCACAGACCCCACACCCAGGATAAACCCCACAGACCCCACACCCGGGATAAACCCCACTGACCCCACAGACCTGGGATAAACCCACAGACCCCACACCTGGGATAAACCCACAGACCCCACAGACCCGGGATAAACCCACAGACCCCACACCTGGGATAAACCCCACAGACCTGGGATAAACCCCACAGACCCCACACCTGGGATAAACCCACAGACCCCACACCTGGGATAAACCCCACAGACCTGGGATAAACCCCACAGACCCCACACCTGGGATAAACCCCACACACCCGGGATAAACCCCACACCTGGGGATCAACCCCACACACCCCACACCTGGGATAAACCCCACACCCGGGATAAACCCCACACCTGGGGATAGATAGACCCCACCCACCTGGGGAGGTGCTGGGGCCGGGTTTTCCCTTTTTCCCTCGGATCAATGACCCCGGAGTTCCCCCGGCCCCGCAATTCCGGCGTTCCCAGGGAACCCGGGATCCCCACCCCGCTCCCAGCGCCGCTCGTTAGGGGTTCCTCGATTGATTCATTAATTAATTAATTGGTGTTCTCAGGCTTTCCCTGGGGCCCTTGGGGTGGGCAGGGGCGGATCCCGGGAAATGGGGCCGGGTCTGCCCCATCCTGCCCCCGGGGGGGAGTTTAGGGGGGGTTTGGGGTGCATTTGGGGTGGATTTGGGATTTCAGGGTGGATTCGGGATTTTGGGATGTGTTTTGGATGGATTTGAGGTTTTGGGGTGTGTTTGGGATGGATTTGGGATTTCGGGATGGATTTGGGATTTTGGGATGTGTTTTGGATGGATTTGGGATGGATTTGGGATTTTGGAACGTGTTTTGAACGGATTTGGGATTTTGGGGTGCGTTTGGGATGGATTTGGGATTTCAGGATGGATTTGGGATGGATTTGGGATTTTGGGATGTGTTTTGGATGGATTCAGGATGGATTTGGGATCTTGGGGTGTATTTTGGATGGATTTGGGATGGATTTGGGGTGTGTTTTGGATGGATTTGGGATTTCTGGATGGATTTGGGATGGATTCGGGATCTTGGGGTGTGTTTTGGATGGATTTGGGGGATGGGTTTAGGGATGAATGCTGGATGCCTTTTGGCTGGATCGGGGCTGTATTTTGGGATGTGCTTTGGGATATATTTAGGGTTTGGTTTAGGAGGCATTTGGGATTTTTGGATGTAACTTGAGACGTGTTTTGAGATGTATTTTGAGATGTGTTTGGGGATATATTGGGGATTTAGGGATGCGTTCGGGACGCATTTTGGGATATATCTGGAATGCGTTTTGGGATGCGTTTGGGATTATTTTGGGCTGTGTTTGGGGTTTTTTGGCTGTACTTTGATAGGTGATCCGGGATACATCTGAGGTGTGTTTTGGGACGGATCTGGGATTTCGGGATGGAGCTGGGCTGTGTTTGGGGCCCATCCTGGGCTGGGAACGCTCAGCTCCGTGCCCAGAGCTCCCATCCCAGCCGGCACGGGGGGCAGGAGCAGCCCCCGGCCCCGGAATTCTGGGGACCAGAGTTTGGGGTCTCTGGATCCTGAGGGTCTCTGAACCCTGGGGGATCTCTGGATCCCGGGGGGTCTGTGAATCCCAAAGGGTCTGTGAATCCCAAAGGATCTCTGAACTTCGGGGGTCTCTGAATCCCAGGGGATCTCTGGATTGGAGGGGTCTCTGAACCACAGAGGATCCCTGAACCCCGGGGGTCCCTGAACCCTGAGGGTCCCTGAAGCCCAGAGGGTCCCTGAACCCTGAGGGTCCCTGGATCCCAGAGGGTCTCTGAGTCCCAGGGGGTCTCTGGATCCCAGAGGGTCCTTGGATCCCAGAGGGTCCCTGAACCCCGGGGGTCCCTGAGTCCCAGGGGTCTCTGGATCCCAGGGGGTCCCTGAACCCTGAGGATCCCTGAACCCCAGAGGGTCCCTGAACCCTGAGGGTCCCTGAACCCCAGAGGGTCCCTGAACCCTGAGGATCCCTGAACCCCAGAGGGTCCCTGGATCCCAGAGGGTCCCTGAACCCTGAGGGTCCCTGGACCCCAGAGGGTCTCTGAACCCCAGAGGGTCCCTGAACCCTGAGGATCCCTGAACCCCAGAGGGTCCCTGGATCCCAGAGGGTCCCTGAACCCTGAGGGTCCCTGGATCCCAGAGGGTCCCTGGATCCCAGAGGGTCCCTGAACCCTGAGGGTCCCTGAACCCTGAGGGTCCCTGGATCCCAGAGGGTCCCTGAACCCCAGAGGGTCCCTGAACCTTGAGGGTCCCTGAACCCTGAGGGTCCCTGGATCCCAGAGGGTCTCTGGATCCCAGAGGGTCCCTGAACCCCAGAGGGTCCCTGGATCCCAGAGGGTCTCTGGATCCCAGAGGGTCCCTGAACCCCAGAGGGTCCCTGGATCCCAGAGGGTCCCTGGATCCCAGAGGGTCCCTGAACCCTGAGGGTCCCTGGATCCCAGAGGGTCCCTGAGTCCCAGGGGGTCTCTGGATCCCAGAGGGTCCCTGAACCCCTGAGGGTCCCTGGATCCCAGAGGGTCCCTGAACCCTGAGGGTCCCTGAACCCCAGAGGGTCTCTGGATCCCAGAGGGTCCCTGAACCCCAGAGGGTCCCTGGATCCCAGAGGGTCCCTGAACCCTGAGGGTCCCTGGACCCCAGAGGGTCTCTGAACCCCAGAGGGTCTCTGGATCCCAGAGGGTCCCTGAACCCCAGAGGGTCCCTGGATCCCAGAGGGTCCCTGAACCCCAGAGGGTCCCTGGATCCCAGAGGGTCCCTGAACCCTGAGGGTCCCTGGACCCCAGAGGGTCTCTGAACCCCAGAGGGTCTCTGGATCCCAGAGGGTCCCTGAACCCCAGAGGGTCCCTGGACCCCAGAGGGTCCCTGAACCCTGAGGGTCCCTGAGTCCCAGGGGGTCTCTGGATCCCAGGGGGTCCCTGGATCCCAGAGGGTCCCTGAACCCTGAGGGTCCCTGAACCCTGAGGGTCCCTGGATCCCAGAGGGTCCCTGAACCCTGAGGGTCCCTGAAGCCCGCGCTCTCCCCCCCGCTCCCCAGGACACGCAGAAGGCCAAGCAGTTCCTGCCCTTCCTGCAGCGCGCCGGCCGCTCGGAGGCCGTGGTGGAGTACGTCTTCAGCGGCTCCCGCCTGAAGCTCTTCCTGCCCAAGGAGACCTGCCTGATCACCTTCCTGCTGGCCGGTGAGCGGGGCTGCGGGGAGCCGGCCGGGTCGGCATGGGGGAGCCGGGATGGGGGGAGCCGGGATCGGTGCCGGGGGATCTGGGATCGGTGCTGGGGGATCCGGGATCGGTGCTGGGGGGAGCCGGGATCGGTGCTGGGGGGAGCCGGGATCGGTGCCGGGGGATCTGGGATCGGTGCCGGGGGAGCCGGGATCGGTGCCGGGGGATCCGGGATCGGTGCTGGGGGATCCGGGATCGGTGCTGGGGGAGCTGGGATCGGTGCTGGGGGATCCGGGATCGGTGCTGGGGGGATCTGAGATCGGTGCTGGGGGGATCCGGGATCGGTGCTGGGGGGATCTGAGATCGGTGCTGGGGGGATCCGGGATCGGTGCTGGGGGAGCCGGGATCGGTGCTGGGGGGAGCCGGGATCGGTGCTGGGGGATCCGGGATCGGTGCTGGGGGGAGCCGGGATCGGTGCTGGGGGAGCCGGGATCGGTGCTGGGGGGAGCCGGGATCAGTGCTGGGGGGAGCCGGGATCGGTGCTGGGGGGAGCCGGGATCGGTGCTGGGGGAGCCGGGATCGGCACCAGGGGGATCTGGGATTGGCACAGAGGGGATCTGGGATCAGCACCGCGGGGATCCGGGATCGGCACCCCGTGGGGAGCCGGGATTAGCACCAGGGGGTTCCTGGGGTCGGCATGGGGGGAGCCGGGGTCGGCACTGAAGGGATCTGGGATCGGCACCAGGGGATCCCAGGATTGGCACCGAGGGGATCCAGGATTAGCACCAGGAGGTTCCCGGGGTTGGCACTGCAGGATTCCCGAGATTGGCACTGGGGGATCCGGGTTTGGCACCAAGTGGATCTGGGATCAGCACCGCAGGGATCTGAGATTGGCACCAGGGGGTTCCTGGGATTGGTACTGGAGGATCCAGGGTCGGCACTGAGGGGATCCGGGATCAGCACGGCAGGGATTCGGGATTGGCACCGGAGGGTTCTGGGATTGGCACCGCCGTGTTCCTGGCATTGGCACTGTGGGATTCCTGGGATCGGCACCGCGGGATTCTGGGATTGGCACTGCAGGGATCTGGGATCGGCACTGAGGGGATTCCTGGGATCGGCACTGAGGGGATTCCTGGGATCGGCACTGAGGGGATCCGGGATCAGCACTGCAGGGTTCTGGGATCGGCACTGAGGTGTTCCGGGATCGGCACCGGGCGGTGCCGGGATCGGTGCCGGAACGTCCCCCGGCCTGGCACGGGAACATTCCCAGGGGTGGGGGATCCCAGGGTGAGGGGTCCCAATGGACGCTGGAGCTGCCTCGGGCCAGGCTGGGATTGGGAAGGATGATCCCAAAAAAGCACAAAGGGGGGAGAAGGGAGGGAGCACCGGGATGGGGATGAGGATGGGGATGAGGATGGGATGAGGATGAGGATGGGGATGAGGATGAGGATGAGGATGAGGATGAGGATGAGGATGGGGATGGGGATGAGGATGGGGATGGGGATGAGGATGGGGATGGGGATGAGGATGGGGATGGGGATGAGGATGAGGATGGGGATGAGGATGAGGATGAGGATGAGGATGAGGATGAGGATGAGGATGGGGATGAAGATGGGATGAGGATGGGGATGAGGATGAGGATGAGGATGGGGATGGAGATGAAGATGAGGATGAGGATGAGGTTGAAGATGAGGATGAGGATGGGGATGGGGATGAGGATGAGGATGGGGATGAGGATGAGGATGGGATGAGGATGGAGATGAAGATGAGGATGGAGATGAGGATGAGGATGAGGATAAGGATGAGGATGAGGATGGGGATGAGGATGAGGATGAGGATGAGGATGGGGAATAATTCCCTCAGTGTTTCAAGGATCCAATCCCAGGATCAAACCCTGGGAAAGGTGGGAGTGGCTCCCACACAGGGAATGTTCATCCTGGGGGGAGCGAGGATGCAGTCAGGGATGCTTTGTCCATCCCTTTGTTCCCAGAGTGGGGAATGTGTCCTGTCCCCCTCCCCTATGGACACCGGGACCAGGGTGGGATCCCACAGCATCCCAGCAGGATCGCTTCGGGAAGTGGGGGCTCCATCCCTGCTCCGTGAGGGTCCCTGCTCCGTGAGGGTCCCTGCTCCATGGGAATTCCTGCTCCATGGGAGTTCCTGTTCCATGGGAGTTCCTGTTCCATGGGAATTCCTGTCCCATTAGGATTCTCGTTCCAAGGTCCTGTTCCATTGGGATTCCTGCTCCATGGGAATTCCTGCCCCTTTGGGATTTCTGTTCTGTGGGAATTCCTGCTTCATGGTCCTGCTCCCATGGGAATTCCTGCCATATTGGGATTCCTGTTTCATAGGAATTCCTATTCCATGGGAATTCCTGCCATATTGGGATTCCTGTTTCATAGGAATTCCTGCTCCATGGGAATTCCTGCCCCATGGTTCTGCCCCATTGGGATTCTTGTCCCATGGGAATTCCTGTTCCATGGGAATTCCTGCTCCATGGGAATTCCTGCTCCATGGGAATTCCTGCTCCACCCTGCTCTGTTCTAGAAGGGGTCGATCCCCAATCCCATCCCATCCCATCGGATCCCCTGATCCCAGCAGGACCTTCTGGCTTTTGCTTTCCCCGTTTCCCGTTGGATTTCTCCCCGGTGCCATTCCCAACCCTCCTCTGCCAAGCCAGGAATAGGATAAATATCCGCCTTTTTATCAACGCCTGCCTTTTTTATGGATATCAAATGCAAATGAGCGCCAGAAAGAGATGCCAAGTCCCTTAAAATGTGACTCCAGGGATGCTCCCGAGGGAGCTCATCCCGGCTTTCCAGCTAAAATAGATCCGTCGGAGCTCTATAAATACGGCAAGCGCAGCGCCGGGCTAATCCCCGATTCCGCTCTCCCGGCAAAACCTGGGGGCCTGGCGCCTTCCCGGCCTGGGGGTGGGAGAGGGAGAATTCCCGGGGGGTGAGGGGGCACCCCCGGCGGGGCTGGAGCGGCCGAGGGGCTCCGAGGGGTCCGAACGCTTCCCCGGGAGCTGCGGGATCGGGAGCTGGGATGGGAATGGGGAGCTGTGGGATTGGGAGCTGGGATGGGAATGGGGAGCTGGGATGGGAATGGGGAGCTGGGATGGGAATTGGGAGCTGGGATGGGAATCAGGAGCTGGGATGGGAATTGGGAGCTGGGATGGGAATCAGGAGCCAGGGATGGGAGTCAGAAGCTGGGGATGGGAATGGGGAGCTGTGGGATTGGGAGCTGGGGATTGGGAGTCAGGAGCTGTGGGATCAGGAGCTGTGGGATTGGGATTCAGGAGCTGTGGGATTGGGATTCAGGAGCTGTGGGATTGGGAGCTGGGGATTGGGAGTCAGGAGCTGTGGGATTGGGAGCTGGGGATTGGGAGTCAGGAGCTGTGGGATTGGGAGCTGGGGATTGGGAGTCAGGAGCTGTGGGATTGGGAGCTGGGGATTGGGATTCAGGAGCTGTGGGACTGGGATTCAGGAGCTGTGGGACTGGGAGTCAGGAGCTGTGGGACTGGGAGTCAGGAGCTGTGGGATCAGGAGCTGTGGGATTGGGAGTCAGGAGCTGTGGGATTGGGAGCTGGGGATTGGGAGTCAGGAGCTGTGGGACTGGGAGCTGGGGATTGGGAGTCAGGAGCTTTTCCCTGTGAGCGCCCCCGAGGTGGGGCCGTCCCACGGAGCGGATCCTCGGCGTTCCAGCCCCGCTCCCGCAGCTCCCGGGTGTCCCCTCCCTCCCGCCCACCTCCCCTGCTCCCAAAATCCATAAAATCCTGCGGGAGAGGGAGATCAATCCCTGGCGCTCGGCCCCGGCACGGCTGGTCCCAGTGCCCAGATCCCAGTTCCCAGTGCCCCGATCCCAGTGCCCCGATCCCAGTGCCCCAATCCCAGTGCCCAGTTCCCAGTTCCCAGTGCCCAGATCCCAGTTCCCAGTTCCCAGTGCCCAGATCCCAGTGCCCTGATCCCAGTGCCCAGTTCCCAATGCCCTGATCCCAGTGCCCTGATCCCGGTGCCCAGATCCCGGTGCCCCGATCCCAGTGCCCCAATCCCAGTGCCCAGATCCCAGTGCCCCGATCCCAGTTCTCAGTTCCCAGTGCCCCGATCCCAGTGCCCTGATCCCAGTTCCCAGTGCCCTGATCCCAGTTCCCAGTTCCCAGTGCCCCGATCCCAGTGCTCAGATCCCAGTGCCCCGATCCCAGTGCCCCGATCCCAGTTCCCAGATCCCAGTGCCCAGTTCCCAGTGCCCCGATCCCAGTTCCCAGTTCCCAGTGCCCCGATCCCAGTGCCCAGATCCCAGTTCCCAGATCCCAGTGCCCAGTTCCCAGTGCCCCGATCCCAGTGCTCAGATCCCAGTTCCCAGATCCCAGTGCCCAGTTCCCAGTGCCCCGATCCCAGTGCTCAGATCCCAGTGCCCCGATCCCAGTGCCCCGATCCCAGTTCCCAGTTCCCAGTGCCCTGATCCCAGTGCCCAGTTCCCAGTTCCCAGTGCCCAGTGCCCCGATCCCAGTGCCCCGATCCCAGTGCTCAGATCCCGGTGCCAGCTGTGGCTCCGGCACTGCCAGGGCCAGAGCTGCTCCAGTCCCCGGGATCGGGGCTGGAGGGGTCCCTGCTCCGGGGGGTTCTCCCTGGGAAGGTCTGGTCTGTTCCCACTCAGGGAATTCCAGGGAGGAATTCCTCCTGGAATCCTCCTGGTGCGGGGTCCTGCTGGGGTGCTGTGGGATGTCCCAGGGATCCTGTGGGACACTCTGGGGTGCTGTGGGACACTCTGGGGTGCTGTGGGATGTCCCAGGGATCCTTTGGGACACTCTGGGGTGCTGTGGGATACTCTGGGGTGCTGTGGGATGTCCCAGGGATCCTTTGGGACACTCTGGGGTGCTGTGGGACACTCTGGGGTGCTGTGGGGGGCTTCAGGGTGTCCCAGGGATCCTGTGGGATGCCCCGGAACGCTCTGCAATGCCCCCGGGGTGCCGATGGAGCGGAGGAGCCGGAGGATCCCGGTGCTTCCTCAGCTCCTCCTCTGTTCTCTGAGGGAGGAGATCCCATCGAGGCCCCTGAGCCCTCCCGGGGAGGAGGAAGGGCAGCTCCAGCCCCCCATTCCCGTTCCCAGGGCGGCTCTGGGGGATGCTCCTTGCTGGAGAAGTTTGGGATCAGAGCTGGGTTGGGATCAGAGCTGGGTTGGGATCTGTGCTGGATCCCAGCCAGGGTCGGGGTCAGGGCCATGCCAGAGCCCACCCGGTGCTGGAAGGAGGATCCCGGGCTGATCCCGGATTTTGGGGGGGCCTGATCCAGCTCATTCACAAAGATCCCGGGTTTCCCGCTCCCCATCCCGCATTCTGCTGTGCTTCCCAGAGTTCCCCTTTCCCAGGAATGGGAATGGGATGGGGATGAACAGGGCCAGGGATGAGGGTGGGGATGGGGATGAGGATGAGGGTGAGGATGAGGATGAGGGTGAGGATGAGGATGAGGGTGAGGATGAGGATGGGGATGAGGATGAGGATGAGGGTGAGGATGAGGATGGGGATGAGGATGAGGATGAGGAAGCACCCGCTGGCACAGGGTCCTTGTCCCTGGGGATGGGCTCGGGGCGCTCCCGGCTGCTCCGGGCAGGATCCGTGTCCTGGTGTCCCTGGGTGTCCCTGGGGATGTGGCGCTTCCTCCTGGAGCTGCAATTCCCGGCACTTCATTCATTATGCAAATTATGTAAATGATCATTAATAATGCAGGACTTCCCTCTGCTCCCAGCCGGGGCAGGGGGATCCCGGGGGCAGCGGGAGAAGGGAGCAGGGGGGCGGCTGTGGAGAGGGGCCTGGATGGGGCCTGGATGTGTCCCCGTGTCCCCAGTCCTGTCTGTCCCTCTGTCCCATCCTTGTTTGTCCCCATGCCCCCATCCCTGTCTTCCTGGGTGCCATTCCCACATTCCCAGCTCCCATTCCCACATTCCCGGTCCCCGTTCCCGGGTGCTGACCTTGCCCGCTGTTCCTGGTTTTCCCGCAGGGATCAAGTGCCCGTTCCCATTCCCACATTCCCAGTTCCCATTCCCACATTCCCAGTTCCCATTCCCAGTTCCCATTCCCACATTCCCATTCCCATTCCCTGTCTCTGACCCTGCCGGCCGTTCCCGGTTTTCCCGCAGGGATCGAGTGCCCGCGGGGCGCCCGGAACGCGCCGGGGCTGGCGCAGGAGGGGGAGCCCTTCAGCGAGGAGGCCACGCTCTTCACCAAGGAGCTGGTGCTGCAGCGGGAGGTACGGCCCGGCCGGGATCGGGGGGATCCGGGGGATCCGGGGGATCCGGAGGGATCCGGGGGGATCCGGGGGCAGCAGCTGTGAGGGACCGGGGAGTGCGGCCATACCCAGAGATCCTGGGGGTGTCCAAAGATATCCTGGGGATACCGAGAGATCCTGGGCATTCCCAGAGATCCCGATGATACCCGGAGATCCTGGAAATACTGAGACATCCCAGGGGATACCCAGAGATCCCAGGGGAAACCAGGAGTATCATGTGGGATGTGGAGAGATCCTGGGTGATTCTGAGATCCCGGGAGATTCCAGAAGATTCCAGGGGATACTGAGAGTGCCCTGGGCAGATGGGGCTGGGTGTGGGGCTGGATCTCCATGGATGTGGGGTTGGATCCCCGTGGATGTGGGGCTGGATCCCCATGGATGTGGGATTGGATCCCCGTGGATGTGGGGCTGGATCCCCATGGATGTGGGGCTGGATCCCCGTGGATGTGGGATTGGATCCCCGTGGATGTGGGATTGGATCCCCGTGGATGTGGGATTGGATCCCCATGGATGTGGGGTTGGATCCTCATGGATGTGGGGCTGGATCCCCATGGATGTGGGGTGGATGTGGGGTTGGATCCCGCACGGATCCCCCGTTTGGACCCGTTCCTGTTCCCGTTCCTGTTCCCGTTCCCATCTCCGGCCGCCGCGGTTCCCTGGCACCGCCGGCGTTCCCCGGTTGCAGTTCGGCCGGTTCGCGGCGCTCGGGGCCGTTCGGGGCCATGATCCCGGGATCCACAATTCCAGGGTGGATCCCGGATCCCTCCCCCGCCGGCTGCCGCGGCTCCCCTGAGCCGGAGCTCGGGGGTCGGGGCTCCCGTCCAGATGTTGGCACCGGTGCAGATGTGGGCGTGGATCCAGGTGGGGTTTGTGGATCCAGGTGGGATTTATGGATCCAGGTGGGGTTTATGGATCCAGGTGGGATTTGTGGATCCAGGTGGGATTTGTGGATCCAGGTGGGATTTACGGATCCAGGTGGGATTTATGGATCCAGGTGGGGTTTATGGATCCAGGTGGGATTTGTGGATCCAGGTGGGGTTTATGGATCCAGGTGGGATTTATGGATCCAGGTGGGGTTTATGGATCCAGGTGGGATTTATGGATCCAGGTGGGATTTGTGGATCCAGGTGGGGTTTATGGATCCAGGTGGGATTTATGGATCCAGGTGGGATTTGTGGATCCAGGTGGGATTTGTGGATCCAGGTGGGGTTTATGGATCCAGGTGGGATTTACGGGTCCAGATGGGATTTGTGGATCCAGGTGGGATTTACGGATCCAGGTGGGATTTGTGGATCCAGGTGGGATTTACGGGTCCAGATGTGGCCGTGGCTGCAGACAGGGTCTGTGCAGATGTGGGCACAGCTGCAGTTTGGGGCCTGGATCCAGATGTGGCTTGTGGATGCAGATGTGGCTGCAGATCCAGGTGTGGGCGCGGTGACAGCTGTGGCCCTGGATCCAGCTGTGGCAGCAGCTGCAGGCCGGTGGCGCAGGGACAGGGGATGCTGGGACACAGGGACATGGGGACAGGGGAGTGCAGGGATATGGGGACACAGGGACAGGGGGATTTGGGAATGCAGGGGCACAGGGACACAGGGATGCAGGGACACGCAGAAACAGGGACATGGGGACAGGAGGACACATGGACACAGGGACAGAAGGACACAGGGACAGGAGGACAGAGGGACAGGAGGACACAGGGACGCAGGGACACGGGGACACAGGGACAGGAGGACAGAGGGATGCAGGGACAGGAGGACAGAGGGACAGGAGGACATGGGGACACAGGGACACAGGGACCCGGGGACACGGGGACAGGAGGACACAGACACAGGGATGCAGGGACACAGGGACAGAAGGACACAGGGACCCGGGGACACAGGTGCCGGGACGCAGGGACAGGAGGACACAGGGACAGGCAGAAACAGGGACACGGGGACAGGAGGACACAGGGACAGGAGGACAGAGGGACAGGAGGACACAGGGACACAGGTGCCGGGCTGCAGGGACAGGCAGAAACAGGGACACGGGGACACTGCAGCCCGTCCGTCCCCTCCCCGCTCAGGCGCTGCCGCTGCCGGGAATTGCTGACCCGCATCCCAAGGGCTCCGCTGCTGCTGCTGCTGCTGCCTCGGCACATTCCCGAGCTGGAGGCTGCGCAGCACCTGCCCGGGGCCGTCGGGAGTGTCGGGAGTGTCGGGGATGTCGGGAGTGTCGGGAGTGTCGGGAATATCGCAGCCGGGATCCCAGGCCGGGGCAGGGAGGGAGGGCACGAGGGAGGCACCGGGGCCTTCCCGGGAATGTCGGGGGGAGGCCGTGGGGGGATGGGCTGGGGCCGGGAAGGGCCGATGGGGAGGGCACGGGGATTGGGGTGCAGGGGGGGGAATTCAGGGTGCAGGGCAGGAATTTGGGGTGCAGGGCAGGATTTTAGGATGCAGGAATTCAGGATTTTGGGATGCAGGAATTCAGGATTTTGGGATGCAGGAATTCAGGATTTAGGGATGCAGGAATTCAGGATTTTGGGATGCAGGAATTCAGGGGTTTGGGATGCAGGAATTCAGGGTTTTGGGATGCAGGAATTCAGGGTTTTAGGATGCAGGAATTCAGGGTTTTGGGATGCAGGAATTCAAAGTTCTGGGATGCAGGAATTCAGGGTTTTGGGATGCAGGAATTCAGGGTTCTGGGATGCAGGAATTCAGGGTTTTGGGATGCAGGAATTCAGGATTTTGGGATGCAGGAATTCAAAGTTCTGGGATGCAGGAATTCAGGGTTTTGGGATGCAGGAATTCAGGATTTTGGGATGCAGGAATTCAGGGTTTTCGGATGCAGGAATTCAGGGTTCTGGGATGCAGGAATTCAGGGTTTTGGGATGCAGGAATTCAGGGTTTTGGGATGCAGGAATTCAAAGTTCTGGGATGCAGGAATTCAGGGTTTTGGGATGCAGGAATTCAGTGTTTTAGGATGCAGGAATTCAGGGTTCTGGGATGCAGGAATTCAGGGTTCTGGGATGCAGGAATTCAGGATTTTGGGATGCAGGAATTCAGGGTTTTGGGCTGCAGGAATTCAGGGTTCTGGGATGCAGGAATTCAGGGTTTTGGGATGCAGGAATTCAGGGGTTTGGGATGCAGGAATTCAGGGGTTTGGGATGCAGGAATTCAGGGGTTTGGGATGCAGGAATTCAGTATTTTGGGATGCGGGGCAGCCGTGCCGCGCCGGGGAGGCCGCGGGCAGCCGGGTGATGCTGCCCCGGCCCATCCCCGGCTCCGGCCGCGGGTCCCGCGGTGCCCAGGGCGGCCCCGGGCGCGTTCCCCCGGCAGCCGGGTCCCTGCCCACCCCCACAGCCCGGGGATATTTTTATCCGGCGGCTCCGGCTGCCGCTGACTCACGGGCCCGGAGCCGCCGCTGCCGAGCCGGCCCCGGGGCGCGGGGAGCGGGGAGCGCGGGGGGCGCGGGGGGCGCGGGGGGCGCGGGGAGCGGGGGGAGCGCGGGGAGCGGGGGGCGCGGGCGGGATCGCGGCTCCCGCAGTGCCCGGGAAGGGCCCAGGGGACCCCCGGGGGCCCCTCGGCGGCCGCAGCGATCGGGCAGGAGCGGCCGATGGGGCAGGAGCAGGAGCAGGATCGGGATCGGGATCAGGAGCAGGATCAGGATCAGGAGCAGGACCAGGATCAGGAGCAGGAGCAGGATCAGGAGCAGGAGCAGGATCAAGATCAGGTTCAGGATCAGGATCAGGAGCAGGAGCAGGAGCAGGAGCAGGATCAAGATCAGGTTCAGGAGCAGGATCAGGATCAGGATCGGGATCAGGATCAGGAGCTGCCGATGCTCCGGGAGCTGCCCGGAGCTGCCCCGGGCGCCGGTCGGTGCCTTTGGTGCGCTGGAGCTGCCGGTGCCCGGTGGGCAAAGCTGATCCCAGCCTGGTCCTGATCCCAGCACTGATCCCAGCACTGATCCCAATCCCAATCCCAGCCTGATCCCGATCCCAGCACTGATCCTGATCCCAGAACTGGGATCCTGATCTCAGCCTGATCTTGATCCTGATCCCAGCACTGATTCTGATCCCAGCCTGATCCCAGCCTGATCCCAGCTCTGATCCCAGCCTGGTCCCAATCCCAGCCTGATCCCAGTGCTGATCCCAGCTCTGATCCCAACCTGATCCCAGCACTGATCCCAATCCCAGCCTGATCCCAGTGCTGATCCAAACCTCAGTTCCAGTGCTGATCCCAGTATTGGTCCCAACTCCAATCCCAGCACCAGTCCCAGCACAACTCCCAATCCTACAGATGATCCCAGCCCTGTGCTGGGAGCATTCACCGTGTCCCAGTGCATCCTCCTGCATCCATCCCATCCCATGGATCCCATCCCATCCCATCCCATGGATCCATCCCATGGATCCCATCCCATGGATCTCATCCCATCCCACCCCATCCCATGGATCCCATCCCATGGATCCCATCCCATCCCATGGATCCCATCCCATCCCATGGATCCCATCCCATGGATCCCATCCCATCCCATGGATCCCATCCCATCCCATCCCATGGATCCCATCCCATGGATCCCATCCCATCCCATGGATCCCATCCCATCCCATCCCATGGATCCATCCCATGGATCCCATCCCATGGATCTCATCCCATCCCACCCCATCCCATGGATCCCATCCCATGGATCCCATCCCATCCCATGGATCCCATCCCATCCCATGGATCCCATCCCATCCCATGGATCCCATCCCATCCCACCCCGCTCCGGGTCCCGCTGCCGTGGGGGTTTCCCCGTCATTCCCCAAATCCCCCGAATGGGTTTGGTTTGGTTTGGTTTGGTTTGGTTTGGTTTGGTTTGGTTTGGTTTGGTTTGGCAGCCTTGGCCTTTCCCCAGCTCCGGGGCCGGATTCCCGCCCGGCTCCGAGGGATCGGGGCAGGGACGGGGCTGGGGGGGCCCTGGGGGGCTCAGGGGGGCTCTGGGGGGCTCTGGAGATCAGAGCTGGGGTTTGGATCCTAAACATGGATGGGATGGAATTCCTGGGAGTGGGAGCTGGGGGGGCCAGGAGTGGTGGGGGTTGGGGTGGGAGCTGGGGATGGGGATGAAGATGAGGATGAGGATGAGGATGGGGATGGGGATGGGGATGGGATGGGAATGAAGATGAGGATGAGGATGAGGATGAGGATGAAGATGAGGATGAGGATGAGGATGAGGATGAGGATGAGGATGAAGATGAGGATGAGGATGGGGATGAAGATGAGGATGAGGATGAAGATGAGGATGAGGATGAGGATGGGATGAGGATGATGAGGATGGGGATGAAGATGAGGATGAGGGTGAGGATGGGATGAGGATGAGGATGAGGAGATGAGGATGGGGATGGGGATGAGGATGATGGGGATGAGGATGAGAATGGGATGAGGATGAAGATGAGGATGAGGATGAGGAGATGAGGACGCTGCTGCTGCTGCTGCTGCTCTGGTTTCGGGCTGAAATCAACGCCGATAAAACCCGTCAGTCCCTGCAGCCCCCGCGGTGTTCCCGGGGTTTTGGGGATCGTTGCTGTCAGCCCCCGGCACGGGCAGGGGGGGCTGGCATTCCCAGGCTGCCATTCCCAGGTTGCCATTCCCAGGTTGCCATTCCCAGGTTGCCATTCCCAGGCTGGCATTCCCAGGTTGGCATTCCCAGGCTGGCATTCCCAGGCTGGCATTCCCAGGTTGGCATTCCCAGGTTGGGCATTCCCAGGTTGCCATTCCCAGGTTGGGCATTCCCAGGTTGGGCATTCCCAGGCTGCCATTCCCAGGCTGCCATTCCCAGGCTGGCATTCCCAGGTTGCCGTTCCCAGGTTGGCATTCCCAGGTTGCCATTCCCAGGCTGGCATTCCCAGGTTGGGCATTCCCAGGCTGCCATTCCCAGGCTGGGCATTCCCAGGCTGCCATTCCCAGGCTGGCATTCCCAGGCTGCCATTCCCAGGTTGGCATTCCCAGGCTGGCATTCCCAGGTTGGGCATTCCCAGGCTGCCATTCCCAGGCTGGGCATTCCCAGGCTGGCATTCCCAGGCTGGCATTCCCAGGCTGCCATTCCCAGGCTGGGCATTCCCAGGCTGCCATTCCCAGGCTGGCATTCCCAGGCTGCCATTCCCAGGTCGGCATTCCCAGGCTGGCATTCCCAGGTTGGGCATTCCCAGGCTGCCATTCCCAGGCTGGCATTCCCAGGCTGGCATTCCCAGGTTGCCATTCCCAGGTTCCCATTCCCAGGCTGCCATTCCCAGGTTGGGCATTCCCAGGCTGGCATTCCCAGGCTGGCATTCCCAGGTTGCCATTCCCAGGCTGGCATTCCCAGGCTGCCATTCCCAGGCTGCCATTCCCAGGCTGCCATTCCCAGGCTGCCATTCCCAGGCTGCCATTCCCAGGTCGGCATTCCCAGGCTGGCATTCCCAGGCTGCCATTCCCAGGCTGGCATTCCCAGGGTTGCCATTCCCAGGCTGCCATTCCCAGGTCGGCATTCCCAGGCTGGCATTCCCAGGCTGCCATTCCCAGGTTGGCATTCCCAGGCTGCCATTCCCAGGTTGCCATTCCCAGGTCGGCATTCCCAGGTCGGCATTCCCAGGCTGCCATTCCCAGGCTGCCATTCCCAGGTTGGGCATTCCCAGGCTGGCATTCCCAGCCCGGCCTTCGGGAATGGCGGGAAGAGCAGGGGAAGCGTTTTGGGGGAAACCGACCCGGACCCGCCGAAAACAGCAAAAAAATCCTAAAAAAACCCAAAAATCCCCAAATCCCCAAACCCTGAACCCTGGGAGCTCCGTGGTGCCCGGGGAGGGGCTCAGCCCCCCGTGTCCCCCCGGCAGCGGCGGTGGTGGCACTGGGGGGGTGGCACCTTGGGGACACCAGTGCCAGCGAGGGTGGGGACCCTGGGTGTCCCTGTGTCATGGCTGGGTGTCCCAGTGTCCCCTCAGAGGGGTCCCAGTGTCCCCTCAGGGGGTTCCCAGTGTCCCCTCAGGGGGTTCCCAGTGTCCCCTCAGGGGGTCCCAGTGTCCCCTTAGAGGGTCCCAGTGTCCCCTCAGGGGGGTCCCAGTGTCCCCTTAGAGGGTCCCAATGTTCCCTCAGAGGGGTCCCAGTGTCCCCTCAGGGGGGGTCCCAGTGTCCCCTCAGGCTGGGGGTCCCAGTGTCCCCTCAGGGGGTCCCAGTGTCCCCTTAGAGGGTCCCAGTGTCCCCTCAGGCTGGGGGTCCCAGTGTCCCCTCAGAGGGGTCCCAGTGTCCCCTCAGGGGGTCCCAGTGTCCCCTCAGAGGGTCCCAGTGTCCCCTCAGGCTGGGGGTCCCAGTGTCCCCTCGGGGGGTCCCAGTGTCCCCACAGGGGGTCCCAGTGTCCCCTCAGGGGGGTCCCAGTGTCCCCTCAGGGGGTCCCAGTGTCCCCTCAGGGGGGTCCCCCTGCCCCCCCAGCCCCGCTCCCTCCCCCCTCCCCGCAATCCCCATTCCAGCCGGGAACCCCCAGCCCTGGGGGGTGTGTGTGGGGGGGGGGGTGACCCCCAAACCCCCCCAGCCCCGGGCAGGGGTCCCTCTGTGCCCCCCCACCCCCGCTGTGCCCCTCCCCCAATGTCACCCCCTAAATTGTCCTAAAATGTCACCCCCAATTCTGCTCA